>JAOQMS010000180.1:1631237-1641294 GCA_027563885.1 Erythroxylum longipes | reverse complement strand
TTTAATTAAAAATAATTTATCTTTAAGTTTTATCTAATATGTAATTATTATCAGTGATAAAAATATAATTACATTAAAATTAAATATCAAACACGTTTTTGTTTTTGTTCGAAAAAAAACAGAAATAAAAAACTGAAAACTACAACGAAAAAATAGAACTAAAATCAAATAGCTCCTAAACTTTTTTAGACCTTGTGTCTCAGCAAAATTTCTACTGAAATATTGTTATCGTTGTTATTATTATTTTTATTTATGTTACTGTTATTGTTATTGCTTCATTATAAGCCCCAAATTTGAGACCTCATGAACAACACTCAAGCTCGAGACCCTTTTTAGAGGAAATCAAACTCCACAAGCATTCATATTTAGGGGAAATTTAGACATATATAATGACAATTTTTATTGATATGGGTTTTAAGAATTGTTGATGGTAATGAGGCTAATCGATATCAAAAGGCCCGAGTGTTAACTCATCGGCCCATTGTATTTGGGCCTCTACTGTAGAACAAATGAACTCCATTCCTGTCCTCGTTGGACATCTTCGATAAAACGTATGTCCAATGAGCCCAACTCCATTAGAGCTACATTAGTAAGTGTTTCTTATTTATAGATTGGAATTACAGGGTTTCTAAATGGTTACTTGAATTTACTTTGTAACTTATTTTAAAGTTTTAAAATTATTTGCATTAAAATAATCAGATTTAGTCAAACTTATAGAATTTATTTTAAGATTGATAAATCAATCCAAGTTTAATTTGAACTATTATGTCTTAATATAAACTTAACAAATTTAATCAGAATTTATAAAATATTGAATTGTATTTAATTTTTAAAATTTTCAAGTTTCAAGTTAATTTTGGATCTCACTGTTAAGGCTGCGTTTGGATCTACGCTGCAGTGGGGATAATATTTATCTACCAAAGTTTCCAAATGCAGTCACATGTTTGGATATACGGGTGAACAACCGTAGGTTGAAAGAAAGTGCTTCTGCGATAAAAATTCTACTTTCCATTAATAATCTTTTAATATTATAAATTTATATGACTAATAATATATTTTTAATTATTTATACAATAATTAATAATTTATTAAATCAACGAGTTTTTTAATCATTTTATCTTTTTTTAACAACCGTAACTACACTTGTCAAACATCTATTTTCATATTTCACCAGTTACCAAAACAGCAATTCCAAACACATAAGTAATTATTGAGAATAAGTACTTATCATTTTAGCAGGTTAATTTCAACAGGTTATCAACTGCCACCGTTCCCCCAAACCAAGCCTAAATCTAACTCGAATTCACAGGATATGCAAACAAAAAAAGAGGTTAATTATAAAAAATCCTAAACTTTGTTCAATTTTATAATTATAGCCTAAATTTTAAAAAGTAGCAATAAAATACTCAAACTTTCAATTTTTTCAATTTTACCACGAACTTCAAAAAGTGATAATAAAATGCTCAAACTTTAAATTTTTTAAATTCTAGCCCGATGTTAGTGTTTATATTAAGTAAAAAATGACCTAAATTAGATTACACAGCTCTAACAACCTCACACTTTGATTTTAGTTTTTCCCTTCGTTTTCAGTTTATGCTCTCGATGTTCTCACCCTTCGATTTTTAAATTACGCAGCTCCAATGCTCTCATGTTGAGGGTATTAAAACAACCAACTAAAAACGAAGAGATTGTTGGTGCAGTACGTTGCGATGCGAGAGTAGTTTGAAACGTCGGAATAACAAACAAAAAACAATAGGTTGAGGCAACATAAACTGATTTAGGGATTCTATTTTAATAATAACGTCGTTACATTAATTTGTTGTGTTAATTTTAGCTTCCGTGTATTAATAGTTAGAATTTCTAGAATAAATAATAAGTCATATCAATAAACTTAACGTAGACATTAACGTCGGGCTAAAATTGAAAAAAATAATTGAACATTTTATTGCTTCTAAAGTTCTGAGATATAATTACAAATTTAAGCATATTCTGAGTTTTCTTATAATTAACTAAAAAAAATCCTGATTTTCTCTTCTTCTACGCTAGCACTTGTCTCGTCTTTTCCAGTGTCCTCTCTTATTTTGCCTCCGGTCCACTCCTCTCACTGTCTTTCCGTTGTGCTCCTCCTCCTTACTCCATTGGCCTCTGGCCTCCACCATTGCAGCCATCTCTCCTCCTCTCTCTTCTCCCTTTAGTCATATTCTATAATTAACTCCACTTTCCTTTTTCTTTGGTTTATGGAATCCTTGGATAACAACTTGGAAGAAAAGGAAACAAAGCCTCTAGATTCCAAGGCTTATCTTCTTTCTTTTGTTTTATTGAAAGAAGATTGATGTGCTCATTTTTTGTTTTCTTGTTCTTTACGAGCATTTGATTAGATGGTCATGGAAGGATTGAGTTTGCTGATGATCTGAAGGGTTGTTTGTCGGGTTGACAGATAGGTGGCTCGAGCATGAATCTTGTTCAAGTTCGACATTGAATGACCTGACTTTACGTATTAACGAGAATCTCACTGAGTTAAAGCAACTTTTATATTTATCTATCAGATTCCTAGCTTACGTTAGTGTGAATGTACCTTATCATTCAAACCTGTAAAGTGCAATTTGAGCAACTTGGCAAGAGCTCCTGACCTTTGTCCACCTTTGAAGGAATCATTTAAGTGACTTTAGGATTGCAGATTTCCAAATCCAATTCACCCCTCTTTTGGCCTCTTATGATATGCTTTTGAATCACATTCAACTTAAAAGCCAATAGAAAAAAACACAAGACTATAGGCTAATAAGAAAGGAAAGTGTATGTTAGATTTAATGTAATGCAATGCTTAAAAAGTCAGTTTCTTTTTATTTTTAACACGCGAGGTGTCTTTGGAGGGTTCTAATTATGAAAAAGCGTCTTTAAACTATTCATACCCAGACTAATCTCCGCTCGCACCGAATCAACCCGTCTCTTTACTTGCGTGAGTTATTATTATTAGTAGTATTAGGTTAAGAGAGGAAAACTAATATGAAAATTTTATAACATTTAAAATTTTCAATTTTGCATAGTTTTTAAATTTTAAAGAAAATAACATATCTTAAATTGGATTAAAAAATAACACAAAACATATGTAGTATGAATATCGGATGTAGACTAATCAAATGTCACTGATATGATAACTTAATTTGTAAACACGATCCAAACTATTTAAGTTCAATTAAATTAATAATTTAAGATAATTATAATAAATTATTAGTTTGAATTGTATTTAATTAGTTTTATTTGAGTATAAGAATTTAGTTGAATTGTCGTACAAATAATATTTAATTAGTACGAGCCTCATGTTTATATTACATGTATTTCGTCATTATTTTTAATCAAAATTTAAGCTTTTTGAAAATTGAAAAATTTAAAGATAATGAAATTTTTCTAAAAATTCTTAAACTAGTGAAAAATATATATCCTTTACCCTTATTATTATTACATTAGTACTAAGTGAGCTTGTCCTCTCCTCAATTGGGCCTAGGTAGCCGAAGCCCCACTTAAGTGATAAGAAATCTACTTTCCGTGGTTTTCCCGTTGTCACCACTCACTCCGGCCATAACAACTCACAAGTCATACCAACCTCATCTTCCCATCTTTTTGGCTTTTCCATATTCTACCAAAAAATAAAAGTTGTTATTTTAAAAATATGTATCAAATAAATTTACATATTTTTCAATAAATTATCGAATTATTGAATTAATTAAATTCGAAATGGATTCAAATAATTTGATGTGAAACGTTCCGGAATGATTCTCAACTTTGATTAATACTCCAAAAATAGACATAATTGGAAATATTTAAGAGGACCACAAATTGACAATAATTGAATCGGAATCAGTCCCAACTTGGAAAAAATGCCATTTGAATCAGTCACACACCTACTTTTTGTCATCTTCACAACTTTGTAGCAATTCGAGCTTTTGGATTCGAATCTCTGAACTTCTTTGAAGATTTCGTAATAATTATTAATTATTATTTTATACAAAATCTCAAAATTTTAAGTTGAATGTATGCTAAAGTCACTTTCTTTCGTATTTACCGTGCCGATGAAGCATAACCAGTTAGTCAAGAAAGGTTGCTGAACTTAAAATTAACATTTATTCACAAAAGTCATCATCCAAATGTTTGATTTGACGTAAAATTTTTAATTGAATTAATAAATTATAAAATAAATAAAATATAAATAAATATAATATTAAAAAATTATTATTTAAAAGAGATAAAAGAATTTATATTATTAAGCATATCTTGAGTTGGTATGAAAATGAGATCTCCAATCGTTAGAGACCAGAAATTCATAGAAGAAAACACAAGTAACCGAGCCTCCAATGCTAAAAGTATATGAATAGTCATTGGATCGCTGTGAAAGTCTGTATTGAATCTCTTCCGAAGATATAAACAAATAGGACATCCTTTCACTAAAATAGATTGGAATGCCTTGATTTCTAATCTATAGTAGAATGGCCTGTATAATTTCTTGAAGTATTTTGCCGTCCAATTGAATCTTTTTCTCGAATTTTATTCTTAATTAACTCTTATGTTCAAAACAAGATGTCTAATTAGATCTCGAATTAAAAATGATAACAAAAAATAGGTGAAATAAAAAATAATGTATAATAATAATGAATGATTATTTTATCCCGGAGAGAACAAAACATTGTCTTGGTATTTATTAAAAGTATATTAGAAATTATATATTTATCATTTTATAAATTACCCTAACCTTCTTGAATTTAGAGACACCTTATTTTTGAAACTTCCCTTTTATCCAATTCCATGGTAGCTTTAGTTTTCCTTATAATGAATTTAAATCCTTTATTTATATAACAGTAGAATATCTAATTATTATACATTAATAACACATTGTATATTTCTAAATATAAATAAAATTTGATTTCACGTAACACTGAAAACCTTGATTACATTCCTAAAATATTACATTACATAACTAAACTCAAAGACCCTTCCTTCCATGGCCAAGCAAGGATCAAAAAGTACCAGCCAGACCTAGATGGAGGGTTGAGCTCTGACATATTGACATACCAATTACTGTCCATACATTCACCTAACTCAGACCTCTGCAAATGTCAAAAATTCCATTGCAGAAGCTACTGATGACACTAAAACAAATATCCAATATGACCGCAACGAAAAAGAAGACCAAAGATACGTGATAATTTGAGTCTTTAGATGGCTGCCCAGTCAATCTCAACAGAAGGGTATTTATCCAAGGCTAAGTAATCTGTTTCGTCCCACTGTAAAGAATTAGAGAAATCCCAGAAGGAAATCTCAGATTCAGGTGAAAAAGATCCTGGAATGGACTCATCTGATAAAGCTGGTGATGAGGACAAGTTCTCCACCTTGTGATTCTCGACTTCAAACTCCCTTTTCAGTTCACTTTTCAGAGGACGAACACCTTCCAATTTCTCATGTAAAGGGGATGAAAGAGTGGTCTCTGAATCAGAACGAGAACGGGACTGCCCTGTTTTCCCCGGTTTCTGAGAGTTGGCCAAGCTTTGACAAATAGCTTCCAACTTCGCATCAACAGAGGAATGGAGAGGCTTGTAGACACCAAATTCTCCAGAGACGTGAGCTCCTTGGCGGCGAAGATTTGGAAAGTTGAGCCTAGCAAACTCTCCCCTTAACTTAAAAGCGGCCTGATCATAAGCCAAAGCTGCTTCTTCGGCTGTGTCAAAAGTGCCAAGCCAGAGTCTTGTTCTGTTCTTAGGGAGTCTGATCTCGGCAACCCACTTTCCCCAATGCCTCTGCCTCACTCCTCTGTACAGCTTTGTTGGCTTTGGAGGTGAAGCAGATTTTTTCATGGGGACAGGTTTTGGACCCAGAAAGTTAAGCCTTTGGTTACAAACTACTTCTGATCCTTTAGCAACATTAGCCAACTCCTGTTGCTTCTGAGCATAAATTTTTGCTTGGACTTGCAAGATTTGTGATGAGGTAAGGTGATTCAGCCCAATTGAACCCGTTTGCTCGGACCCCATTTGTTCATAGTGTGAGAACCCCTGAGAAAACATGTAGGTGCTCGAAGGGGAGCAAAAGTCGGGGTAAAAATTGGGCTGTGAGGACATTGCAGATGTATAAGAACAAGAAGGGTAAGAAGAAAAAGAAGAATCAGAAGTAGAGGAACAAGAAGCACTCTTCATAAAAGGTTCGAGTGCTCTCATCAGTTCCTCGTTACAGGAATCAGAGAAAACAGAGGATGTCTTACTACTATAAACGTCTATAGCTGTTGCCATACCTTCGAAGAAACAATAAACAACCAAAAGAACTTAAAGCCAAACTTGTTACTTAAGTCAAAAAATAAACAACCAAAACCAAGAAAAAAGATGTTAACTTTCTACACCAAAAAAACAACAGAAAGACCTAAACTTGGAAGAGAAAACCAACTGGAGGGGCTCAAAACAAGCCTCAAAGTTGATGAAAACGATTAAAAAGCACAGAAAATCAACCTGGATCTCTATTCTGAACCACCTGGCTTTCAGAAAGGAACAGTCTTTATAAGGTTGCTCTTGTATTTAAACACAGTTTCCAATTAAAATCCAACAAGAAAACAAACCCCAGAAATGTCGAAAGACAGATGATTGACAGAAAGGGATGCAGAGAAGCGGGGAAAAGCAGATACGAGGGAGGAAAAGGAAGAAGACTTGAAAACAAAACACTTTGTATTGAGTGTGTGTGTGTGACTCTGTTGTGTTCGTAAGCTTAGCGTTATCTCAGCTTATATAGACCCCCTTCAAGCTCAAGCCCATAGTTTACTTCCTCTCTCGAAACAGTAGAACTAATCGTTTTCCAGTTTTGGCCTTCCCATTTCGTTCTTATTACCATTCTCTTTATTATTACAGTTTAAGAACAGCAGCGAACTGCGAACTCTTAGTTTTATCGTTAGATTCGAAGTTCGATTCGTTCGATGTTAGTGGGCTGTTGCGAGGAAGCTTCACAAAGTCGTTAGTGACCGACAGTTGTAACTTGAACCGTACACGTGGAGGTAGTTAATTTGCTGAGGTTTTTTCAGTTTTCAGTTTTCAGTTACGAGACTCAGTTGCAGATGTCTGGTTTTGGAATTTAATGAAGCATTTGTCGTTAGTGATGCTTAATTAAGGATAAACACAAATTAAACACACTTAATTAAAACAAATTCTTATTGTGGACCTAATGTGTCCATGTTAATTTATGTGGACTTAAAAGAATGATTATGATGATCTTATCCGATCTATGACTTTTCAATGGAGGACTTACTGAAAAATAAGGCTAATTAATGATGACAACCTCTAACAACAACCCATGACATGATAATAATAATAATTAACAATAATTACTACACACCATTACAGGATAATAATAATTAACAATAATTATTAGATGCGAGAAATCGTTCCAATTCAAGAGATTGAAAAATAGAAATTCTTAATTTAAGTTTAAATATGATAATTAACATAAAAGACACTTAAAATAATATTATCATCATCATTATCATCATCATCAGATTCAGTCTGAAGTCTCGCAATTAAGCAGAGTCCGAGAAGGTCTGATAGTACGCCGCCTTATCTCTACACAGTAAAGAGGCTGTTTCCAATAGACCCACAATGCAAATGAGATAATAAAAGAGTGATGCAGGTTAAAGAGTAAATAGGTAAAACTTGCACGCTAAAAGATTATGAAAAATAGCAGTACACTAAATACGTAAATAAATAGAAATAAGTAACCAAAGGATATACATGATATGGTGTTTATATCTGTTACAACAAAAAAAAGCCAGCTCTGTGTAGTACTCGATAAACTGTCAAGTCTTGCTCGTCTTATCTCTATTCAAGTTAGGAGTCCCTGCTCAGAAACTCTGAGGGTATGACAATCCGACAGCTGCCGACGACTTCGCGAAATCTTTTCCCATATACTTGTCCTGAAAAGCTAAGTTGTAGGCTCAAAATTCTTATACAAGCCTCAAAAAAAAATAAAATGTTGGTCTTCTACACAGTACAGACGTTGTACGAGCGGGAAGGTAGACCTCTCTTGAAAACTTACTCAACAATTTTGGTGAATGTTAAAGACTAATCCTTACTTAAAATAATATGTATTACTTAAATTAAGTTATTTATTTTTAAATAATTATATTAGTGAATAATTTAATTAATATGCCCATGTATATTTGTAAATTAAGTCTCCTTCGATTAGGCTTTACACAAGTTTGTTGAAATAATATCTTTTTAAGCAAATAAAATATTGAAAATTTAATTTAAATTACTTTTTAAAAATTAAATTCCGTCTGACTCAAACTTTTTGCTAAAGTCAAGTTGGGGGAATGGTGGGGATGCTTAGCGTGAGGTTAATATGAATGTTGACTACTCACCACAATGCCCAACCGAAAAAGGATTGCGGCGCCTGTTGCCACTTACTTGTGAAGTGTGTACGCTTCTCTTTCAAGACAAAGAGCTTGATGAAATCTTTTGTTTCGCATTTTTATTATATTTTATTTATTAAAAATTAAATATTTTTTAGCTTTTTTGTAACGATAATGGTGACCATATAAAGGAGAGAATGTATTAAAGTATCTAAAATATTAATATAACTTATAATTTGAAAATTATATATATAACTAAAGTACAATAATACAGCAAATTGAAAGAAAGATGTCAAACAGACATCATTAAAGTTTGAAGCGTGTTGGCCTCTGAGTCAGAGTTTGCGTAGGAAATAAGCCTCCGGGAACCAGGGTGACAGCTGACTAAATTTGATACACAGATTGCAAAGATCTAAAGTGGGTCCAACTTTGACGCAGCTCCACGTAATTTCCGACGTGGAGACATTACTTATATTCCACGCAAAGCACCGTTTTTTTTTTCTTTTTGTTTTTAATTCCCAACCTCGCTCTACGTTCATATTGCAAATATAGGTTTGGGGTATAGTTCGGATTATTTATTATTATTTATTGTTATATTTCATAAGAATGACAATAAGTTGCCGTGATTCTAGATGTGGATGCTAAAAGTGACCTGACCTATCCGGCCTGGCTTAGTCATTTTTTTAAAATGATATCGTTTGTTCTAAACGATATCGCTTTAGAATATTTTTAGCTTAAAAAAACAAATAATACGTCCGCCCGACTTATTAATATTCATAATTTTAGATTTAGGTATTTTTTTCATAGGGCAATTTATGGATCAAGCTAACCTGTGATTTGACTATTATAAATAAAACAAGATCATTTCATTTAAAAAGTTAAGATTCGGATAATTATAGATCTAAACAGCTTAGGCTTGGCCTAATTAAATTCTTTTTTACACTTTTAAATTTAAAAAATTTACAGAAATGACCCATTATCATCTCTATCCTTTTTGTAAATAACATAAATTATTAAGTATACGTCTTTTTTTATTGCCATCCTTTCAAACTTCAAAGAGGAGTTGCATTTTCTGATTTGTGATTTAAACTTTAAACCTTTTTTGAAAGGTTAAAGCTTGAAACTTTTGAATAAGTGATCACAAAGTTCACATTTATCCAGGACTTTATGGTTCATATAGTTTTGAAAACAAAATTAATATAATTATTAAGGGGGCGGTTGGTTCGTAAAGAGAAACGGTAATAAGAATAGGAATGAATATAGTGAGGAATGAGAATGGATATTATCATTATAATTATGATGGTTAGTTAAGAGGAATGAATGATTACTATTATATTGACAGTGATTGGTTTGTAAAAATATTGAAAAATAAAATTTTATCATATTTTAATTAATTAATTAATTATATTGTAATTAATAAATTACAATATATTCATTAATTAAAATATTGTAATTAATTTTAATTAATTATATTGTAACTAATTAATTAAAAATATTTTAATTTATTATATTTTAATTAATTAATTAATTACAATATTTTAATCAATGAATGGATTATTTTTAATTAATTATATTGTAGTTAATTAATTATTAATAATATAATTCATTCATTAATAATATTTTAATTAATTATATTGTAATTAATTAATTAATTACAATATTTTAATTAATGAATAATTATATTTT
>JAOQMS010000180.1:1610362-1621586 GCA_027563885.1 Erythroxylum longipes | reverse complement strand
AACTTTTTTTGTTGCAACTAGGAATGACTACAGGACGATTATGGTCATTCATTGTTCCTCTGCACTTCTGTTCTTTTAGTGTATATGACTGTGTGCTCGTTTGAATAAATCTGTTTTTGACCTTGCATAGTGATTTAAGATTGAGAGTATGCATTTGACCTGATTTGCTTTGTATATCTTAGGTTTCTCCTCTTTATTGTTTCTTTTTGAAGCACAATTATCCTTACTGGACTTCTTACTTTTATGCTTACAGGTTCCAATGTTCAAGGCCTTCAAACCCTTGCAACTTTTGACCCAATTACAGATGAATTTATAATCAACACACCGAATGATGGGGCCATCAAATGGTGGATTGGCAATGCTGCTGTTCATGGAAAATTTGCCACTGTTTTTGCCAAGTTAATGTTGCCTACCCATGATGAAAAAGGGGTCTCTGATATGGGTGTTCACGCCTTCATTGTTCCAATAAGGGACATGAAAACCCACCAGACACTTCCAGGAATTGAAATAAATGATTGTGGGCACAAGGTGGGCCTGAATGGGGTAGATAATGGAGCACTGAAATTCAATTCAGTAAGAATTCCCCGAGATAATCTTCTTAATCGGTTCGGAGATGTTTCACGGGATGGCAAGTACACCAGTAGTCTTCCTACCATAAATAGACGATTTGCTGCTACATTAGGGGAGCTTGTTGGTGGACGTGTTGGCCTTGCATATTCTTCGGTCAGTGTTTTGAAGATTGCGGTAATAATTGCTACCCGATATTCTTTATTGCGACAGCAGTTTGGCCCTCCCAAGCAGCCTGAAGTCAGTATAATTGATTATCAGTCTCATCAGCACAAGTTAATGCCAATGCTGGCTTCAACTTACGCATTCCATTTTGCCTCTGTGCATTTGGTGGAGAGGTATTCTGAGATGAAAAAGACTCGGGACGAGCAACTGGTTGGAGATGTTCATACACTGTCTTCAGGTCTCAAGGCTTATGTGACATCATATACAGCAAAATCATTGAGCATTTGCAGGGAAGCATGTGGTGGACATGGATATGCTGCTGTCAACCGGTTTGGGAGTTTGAGAAATGATCATGACATTTTTCAAACATTTGAAGGAGACAACACGGTTCTGTTACAACAGGTTGTGCTCAAATCCATTACATTACTCGTTGCTTTAAAATCAAGTGTGAACTAATAGCTTATTTATGGCATAATTCATTTATCCAATTTAGGGAGTTGACTCTGGTAGGTTTGAGTAATTAGAAAGATCTAGGGCAAGGGTTGACACTCTGCATCTGCACTCACCTGAAAAGGCACTGGGTTTGAAGAAGCCGTTTGAAGAAGTATAGTAGCTAGAATCTTGTGGTCATATTTGTAGCATGTTCCTTGAGGTATATAATTACAACTAGAGTAAGCCCTGGAGGCTTTCCCGTCATATTTCTAGTTATTCAAAAGCTCTGGAATTAGGTCATCTCATGGATGGTATGTTTCAAGAGTATGTGAAGCTATTATTGGCAGACTGGAATGCTGGTTGACGTCAATCACTTAGGATGGTATTGATTGGGTTCTTTCTTAAAAATTGCAGCTCGATGGTAATCCTGAATTTAATTTGAACAGGCAATTATGAATGCATTATTCTCTTTTTTGAAATCTTTGTTTTGGTTTTGCTGGAGACTTTCTGTAGTCGTGTTTTTGGAAATTATAATTAAGAAGCTTCTTTATCTAGCCACTTACACGAGAAGTAATCTGGCACTGAATTTATGCAGGTTGCTGGCTTTCTTTTGAAGCAATATCAGGAAAAGTTCCAAGGTGGGACTCTGACAGTTACCTGGAACTATTTGAGAGAATCTATGAGCACATATCTGTCTCAGCCCAATCCTGTAACTGCACGTTGGGAAGGTGAAGAACACTTGCGAGATCCTAAATTCCAGTTGGATGCCTTCAGAGTAAGTTCTGAATTGATGCTATGTCTGAAAAATGCTGCAACTGGCAGAACAAGGTACCTTTATTTACAACTTTTATTACTGTTTATGTTTCAGTATCGAACATCTAGATTGCTTCAGAGCGTAGCTGTACGACTTCGGAAGCACGCCAAAACTCTTGGTGGCTTTGGTGCTTGGAACAGATGCTTGAATCACCTTCTCACACTTGCAGAGTCGCATATCGAGTCGGTCATCCTTGCAAAGTTTATTGAAGCTGTACAGAAGTATTTCCTAATCTTGGAATCAGAAATTCTCTCTATCTACTTTATGCTGTTAATTTGCTGCTGAACTTGCCTTTACTATGCCAGCTGCCCTGATCCATGTTCTAGAGCTGCTTTGAAACTTGTCTGTGATCTGTATGCCTTGGACCGAATCTGGAAGGACATAGGGACCTATCGTAACGTCGACTATGTTGCTCCAAACAAAGCTAAGGTATTGATATACACAGAATCACAAGGTAGTTCACATGATAATAGGAAGGAATAGGAATGTTAAAGAATATTTTCCTCTTATGCAGGCAATACACAAACTCACCGAGTACCTGAGTTTCCAAGTCAGGAACATTGCAAGAGAGCTCATAGATGCATTTGATCTTCCACACTTCGTTACTCGCGCTCCGATTGCCATGTAGTCAGAAGCTTACAGTCAGTACACACAGTATGTTGGTTTCTAGTTTGAAGAGAACAAAATCTCAAGAACGGAGAAATTCAACAGCTCCTTGCGAGGAGTTTTGCTTGAAGGGTTAGTATATAGCTACTCTCAAACCTTACTCTGAACACTCAATGTTGGAAGAGTAAAGGAATTATAGAACTTCCATGTACATCAGTACATGTCATTGTGACACGTTGGACAGAAATATGTAACTTACGATTCTTATTGGAAAGCCCAATGGTAGTTGTTAGTGAACTCGCCCTCGGTCGGTCTTCCAACGCAAAAAAAATGTTTTTGAGTTATATGTATTTTGCTCGCTTCAAGAATGTGTTGTTCAAAAGAAATATGATTTTAGAGAAATTTGCAAGTTGCTCATATGCAGAGTACTACAGAGAACACCTGAAAGGAAAAAACAGCGCACTGTTGCTAACTCTGGTTAAGTTATATTCTGCACTACTCAGAAATATCTGTTTTTTTCACATGAAGTCTTTGAAACAACACTTTGACATATACATGTTTCTATTTCAATCTCCAACCACAGACTCAGAAATGATTATATATCACACAGATGATAGCTCTAATATCTCACTGGCTTGTAATTCAAGTATGCCATTTGAGCTGCCTCACATTTCTGTCTGATATCCTCGTACATCTTAAGTGATGCCTCAGAGAACTTATTCAGTCTGTCAAGAACCTTTGTCAAACTAGCATGTATACAGCACAAATTTGTTGATACGTTGGAATTCTTCTCATCCTCTTTGCCCTCAGATTCTGCGTTGTTTGGGTCGACTACTTTCTCCTCAGTTTGTTTCTGGTCTGCGTGTTGCTCAATTAAATGGTTCAGATCAGCTAGGAAGGCCTTAATGGCATTTCCGAGTTCCTCAGATGGCAATGCTCTTATTCCTGCAGACCAGTCACGGCATAGAACAAATATAGGAGGGGCTAGGAGCCGACGCGGGGAGAAAGGCCTCCTGTTCTTGGAACGCTCCTGTGGCAGCAAAATGCAGTTCTGCAGCCACCCATTAAGAGCTTCAACATAGGATGCATGGCCATTAACCCAATTGGCAAAGCTCAAGCCAAACCACTCGATCTCCTGCTGAAGCTCAGCCATGATTTGTTTATGAGTATCTCCCTGTGGAATTCCTGTGGTGCTCCGTGAATGGTATGCCAACGAGATGGTGATGTACTGTGTATGATGACATTCAAGCATGGCCTTCCACATTCTGATCAATCTGCAAATGTTTATCGATCATAAATCTGATAATTCCAATGAACTAATTAATCATACCCAGTACAGGGATTTAGTCCACATCTTTAGAACATCAAGGTACCTAACTTCTCTTTCGGTTTGTAAGGAAGTTTATAGGTTCCACAAACATTTGAATCCCAGTGGAAGAGAAGGCATTTTTACCTTCTTCACCAGTGAGTCACAAGCTCATCCATAGAATCACTAAATTAAGGTCAGAACAATGAGAAATATATATGTCATAGTTCTCATTTCCCCCAACTCACCCCTGAATCAGCTCTAGAAGTTGTGGCTGCAACTCTTCATCTCTCATTTTCTCAATCCGCTTAGATATTGAATCTACAGAATGAATTGCAACTCTTATCCGAGAATGTAAATCCTTCACAACTGTTCGGGTTTTGTCAATGACATTAGGACTAAGATCCTTGGCAAACTGGTGCCTAAGTTGGTCACACTTTCGATCATACTCTTTCCTGATAGATTTACTGGCCTGCAGAAATTCGTATCAGAAGTAAGCACATAAAAGAGGTGCAACATAAGCCATTATTCATATGACATTTTGATAAATTATAAGGCCAAATTCTGGACATTAGATCTTCAAAAGAATGAAAAGAACCCCTCTAGACTTTATGAAAAAATACCTTAACTTCGTCATGGAGTTTTCTTTCCCAGGCATACAGTCGGTCGAGTGTGGAGGAATGACTACCTGCAATCATGCAGAATTCTTCCATAAAATCACTACCACTGTCAGACACATCATCTTTTGTTGTCGTAACAAGTGGACTTTTCGAAGAAGATGACCTTGAAGATGTTGTTCGCTTCCAGGTAATGATCTTAGTGGCATGCTCCACAGGTTCTGCAACAGTATTGAAGAATTTACATATCGAAAAAACAGAGAGGAAAATAACTTTATACGAATGCACGAAAACAGAAACATTCCAAATCCAAACAAGTTCCCCTGCTGGTTAGAAGGTAAACATCTAACTGCTATGGATTAGCGCCATGTTCTGAAATACATACAACATATAACTCCCTAAAAAATAACGCAGAAGTAAAGAACACCTACAACCCTACATTTTTCACTTCAAGCGTGACTTATGGAAACCTCGAACTTACCATGAGAAACAAGAGCAGTATTACTGCGACAGCACACAAGTGGCAAAGCAGCTAACATGTCTAATGTGGATGTGCTCCCTGCAAGAAACAAAGTAGTCCGAGAGTATTAGGAGAAAGGTCCACAAAAAAAGATAACCTTTCCACCACCAACAGTTTGTAAATAGAGACACCAAATTCATTAACTGTTTAGTCATCCACCAAAGTAACTCTACCTTTTGCCTCTGAATATCCAACTCTGATGTTGCTTGCTTCAAGCATCCTGGCCACTTCCTTGCCAGATTCTGAGGCTCTAAAGAAACGATGTTCGATATCCTTTATGCTCGAAAGAAAATCCTTAGCTCTATGGGTAATATATTCTGATGGATCTTCCCTGTCAGCAGATAAATATTTTCCTGCGCCAGGTTTCTCCCTCTTAGAACCTGATTGCTCAAGAACCAGACTGCCACCATTTTGCACTGTTTCTGCTTTCCTCACTTGGCTATCAAGTGCTTGTCCTTTAGAACCTTTAACTCCCATCAATTTATTAGAAGGGGCCTTACCTTCTACTCTTATACCAAAATTTCCATTTGAAGTTTCTTGCATTTGCATATCAGAGATTTCAACACTTTTTTCCTTTCCCTGAGGTCTCAAGCTTCCTTCTTGTAATTGTGTGTTTCTTTCTAAACCAGTATTTGGGCATTTTCCCTTTACATCTACCACATTTTGGTGAACACCAAACTTTTCAGTTTTAAACTCAGTCCACCCTCCCATATAATCAAAATCCATATTCAACTCATTGTGCCCAATAAACCTGAAGCTGTCACAATTATCACTAGGATCAAAATAATCCCAAGATCTACCTGACTCGAAAGGAGGTGGAGGTGGCGGAGGCGGCATTGGCATGGAGAATCCAAGACAATCATCCTCCACAAGACAATCAACACAATTATTGTTCAAGTCAACTTTAACAGTCACTGCATTAGTACCACCACCAGCTCTCATGTAATTCATTTTCACAACCTGAGGAGAAACAGGGCTTTCGTTCTGCAATGGTGAATCCGGGACCTCTGCATTGTGGGAAGGAGAGGGAGAGGGGTACGAGGAATGTGATGGAGTCTTGTCAAGCTCAGTGGCTGACGTTGTAGATAGAGAGGACTCTGTTACAACTTCAGCCTCAGCAAACCTCCGCAGAGCTATTCCAACGTTCTTAAGAGAATTAACGTAAGAGACATGAGCTGCTGCAAGATTGTACCTTGAATCAATTGCTTGCTTTATAAACTTCATGCGTTCTCTGCATAGACGCAAAGCGTCATTTCTCTCTGCTTTTGAGCTCGCTGAACCCATTTCTTGGAGTGACTATGAGAAGGAGCTTCACCAAATCAACTCTAGCTTTTGGAAGCTAAGTATCTATAGATGAAAAACGAGCTTAAAGAACCAAAATTCACGAACTATCCAGCCCAGTTCATCAGAGTATCTGCATTTCTCAGTATCAAACAGAAGTCTCTTAAAAATGGCCCCATATGAGCTCAATATATCCACCAAGAGTTCGAACAATCCAACTCTTCACTAAAAGTAAAGCATTTCATTTCTCAAAAACACAAATTTTCAGACTTGAACAAACTCAGAGACACAGCAAAAGAGTATAAACGATAAAAAAACATAAAACTCAAAACTCAAAACCCTTTCTGTCCATAACCCTCACCTTTCTCTAGAACAGAGCAACCTTTTTCCAGCCACAGACGTTCCTGTGTCGTGCGTTTAACGAGAAACCTACTTCAATAAAGCCTTCAACTAGGGATGGTGACAAGACCCAGGCAGTGCAAATCGAAGAAGAAGAAGAAGAAGTGAGCTGAACAGAGAAGCCAAAAGAAAAACGAAAGAAAGCACAGAGGAGTAGTTGTTTTCAAAGAAGATGAGCAAGCATTTAACAACAAAGAGCAAGCAAAAGAGAGTAGAGTAGCTGGGGAATCATTAAACCACAACCATTAACGGAAACCTGAAAGATTGAGAAAACCAAAGCAATTAGAGCACGAAATCCTACAAGAAGTAATGAGTCTCCAAAAACGTTAAGATTTTGCAGGGAAATGCATACATATCTTCGAGAGAGTTATACACCCAAATGATGAAAAACAAGAAAAGTGATGTATCGAAAGACAGAGAGAAACAGAGAGAGAGAGAGGAATCTGCAAAAGTTGATAACAGAGAAATTGTCTCGATTTGTGTGTAACATCTCCGTTCGTTCATTCCAATCCAACTAAGACCAACTAGACAGACCTACTGAGCCACGAAAGATGCGACCTTTTTACTCACTCTGGTGCATTTGGACATTTTCACTCTCAAACAAGCATCCATGAGCAGTACAATGTAGGATGAAAATGGGGTGACACTAAAACAAGAATTAGCGTCATGTGTTGAGTTGGTCAGTTGTTGCTATGTCTGATGTTATGAGATAGATGAGTGTGCACGAGAAAAGTCTCAGACGTGTGTTTTTCTTGGGAAATGTGCAGATTGACGAGATTGCCCTCTGTTTTTCTGCCCCGAAAACTCCCAAACGGCTCCTGAAAATCCGGGCCTTTTGGGAATTGAATCACAACTTTTTCCATTTTCTTTCTATTATATATCACTCGTAAAAGAGATTTTTGGAGGAAATTATGGGTGCCCTTTTTTTTCCTTGTAAATTAAAAAGATATAGATTTTTTTGTAAATTAAAAATTTTTACTTTAACTTTTAAAATTCTCTAACTTTTTTTCTAATGCATTAGTATAATTTATATATTATATATTATTCTAATTCTAATTATGTATTATTATAATTATTTATTCTATTTAATTTTTTTCTATTTATAATTTTAAAATTTATTTTATCTAATTTTATCTATTTATAATCTTTTTCTTTTTTCTTTTTTTCTCCTAATTCTTTCCGTTCTACCTTCTAATGATCTATAATAATTCGCAAATCCAAATCGACTAATTATTCTCAGATAGCACCGGCTCCAATAGAAATTTCTCTATTTTGAAATGGTTTTACTAGTCAATGCTACTTATATGAGAATTTGATCCAGTTTAAACTTAAACGAAATTAATTAAATTCGACTCAAAATAATAATTTATTATAATTATTTTAAATGATTAATTTATGTTAAATTTAATTTATTTTAATCGAATTGAAAATATAAGTTGAGTTATCATATTAATAATGTTTGCTTAGTTTATGTTTGACATTTATTCTGAGTGAGTTTTATTATTATTTTTTAACCAAAGTCTAAGAGAAGAAATTTTTATAGAAAACTAAAGTTAGAACAATAATTTTATTGGTTAAAAGATTTTTTCTATATTTTCTTAAATTATATCTTTTATCCTTTATTTTGATTAAAATTCAAGGCGATTTATTTTTTAATTTGGGTCACTAAAGATTAGAAATATCGTTATAATTATAGCCATTAATTTTGATATTTTTATTTATATTCTCTAACAAAAATTCTAATTAACACAACCCAAGTCAAACATGCATTTAAAATTGGCATACTTATTTAATTGGAAGGTCTATATTAAACCACTTATCTACCACAAGATGATAGTTGCATAGTGTTATGTATTTATTATTCTTTCCTTAAAAGATGCACTTAATAGAGTGTGCAGTGCCTACGCTTATAAGCCACGACTCATTCCGTTGCGTATCTAATGTGGGATGTGACATTTCTCCCTCACCTAATCCTGTGACATCCTCATCATAAGTGGAACCTCCTATTTACCTCACTTTGAGGGGTGCTTGGCAAGAAATTAGAGGTTGAAATAGGTTGGCTCTGATATCACTTATTTCGTGTCTATTATCCTCTCTTCAAAAGATGCACCTAATAAAATATGCAAGGCTTACATTTATAAGTCAAGACCCTTCTTATTATCTATCTACTATGGGACGTCACAGTAGGCTCTGAAAGACAACACTCTATTCACTCTAGATACCATTCCTACTCGACTGTCTTCTGAAATTCTACAAACTGATTTGCTTTGAGGGTTCGACACTATTATCTGGAAGCATACTAGTCAAGGAGCCTTTTACCTTTACCAATCAATATTGTAGACAATTTATGCAAAGGAACCTGACCACTACTCCACGGTCTAAGGTAGTTTGGATTAAAACACCCCTGAGCAACCTTTATACTTTGGACAACAATGAAAGAACGATTTTCGACGGTGGATAGGTTGGAGTGTTTCCTTTACATGTCAAACTGGTGCATACTCTTATCAGAAAGCAGAAGAAAGTCATGATCATTTGTTCTATAAATGTGAGTTTGTTAACTCTTAACTGGTCATCCCTTCTAGACATATGTTTCATCAGTCACTACCCTATAATGATCAGAGCTTGATTAAGTTATGGAGCTGTCAGTTTGCTGGGGCTTCTGATAATGATATCAGTCGGTCGTTCTGATTAACTTTTTCCTTCCTTGTCAAGGCCATTTAGGATGAAAGAAACTCCTCCTGTATTTCAGAATCAACGATCCACCAAAGAGCTGTTCCAACAGAACTTGACTCAAGAACTCCTCACCTACATCAGCATACACAAACACAGATTATGTAACCTTGACTATTGGGTGATAATGCGGCACATCTAGCTAACTCATTGTATTTGAAGGTTGTTTTTTTTGTGTTATTCCGATTCCTAACTATGTATGTTAATTAGCTTCACAATCACGGATACTCTCCGTAGCCTGTAAACTTTAGTTTTGCCTTTAATGGCCAAATTCTTTACATTTTCAAAAAAAAAAAAAAGAGTACAAATTTTTAAAAGATGCATATTAAAATGATTAAAAAATAATTAAAATATATAAAAATAAAAAATAGACATAAGGATAATAATAACAATAAAATAAGTTTAAAAAATAAGTCTAAAATAATAAAATGAATACAAAATAAGGTAAAAATTAAAAGTGAGAGATAAAAAGGTAAAAATTAAAAGTGAGAGATAAAATAAGTAAATAAATACACAATCAAGAAAGATGACAAATAAATAAATAAAAATAAACATGGCATTTCAAGAAAATGTTTAGACTAAGTAAAGAAATCATTAGATTTAATAGCTAAGAGGATTGTTTTAATTTATAAACTAAAAATTTTGAAGTCAAATTATCGTTATTTTAAAAAATAAAACCAAAAAAATACTTGAATTCTATTGAGAGATGAGGGTAAATGTTATACGGGGTTAATTATAAAAAAAATATCAAACTTTCGTCAATTTTTTAATTATAGTTCGAATTTTAAAAAGTAGCAATAAAATTTTAAAACTTTTATTTTTTTTTCAATTCTAACCAAAACTTTAAAATGTGGCAATAAATTGTTCAATTTTTCAATTTTTTTAAATTATAATCTGATTTTATCTATTGTTCTCTCGATGCCCTCAACTATTTGTTTTCTGTTTTTTTCTGACGCCTCCAACTTCTTTCGCATTATAGCGTACTACACTAGTAAGCTATTTGTTTTTAGTTTGTTCTCCTGATGTCCTTAGTGTGAGGGCGTGAGGGTTGCATAATCTGAAAATCGAAGGGTAAGAACGTCGAGAGAACAAACTGAAAATGAAAGAAAAAATTGAATGAAGACTACGTAGTCTGAAAATCAAAGAGTAAGGACATTAAAAGAACAAACTAAAAATAAAAGGAAAAAGTAAAATCAAAAGGTAAGGTCATCGAGGCTGCGTAATCTAATCATTTTTAAACAGTAACATCATTTTAATTATGTGATTAAACGACATCATTTCATTAATTTTTATTTGTTGTGTTAATTTTGACTGACATATATTAATAGTTAAAGTTTATAAAGTACATAGCAAATCACGTCAACAAACTTGACAAAAACATTAATATTGGGTTAGAATTGAAAAAATTAAAAATTTGAATATTTTATTACTACTTTTTGAAGTTTAGACAATAATTAAAAAAATTAAAATTTTAAATATTTTATTGCTATTTTTTAAATTTCAAATTATAATTAAAAAATTGGCAAAAGTTTTAACTTGTTTTTGCAATTAACGCATCTTTTATATATATATATATATAAAGGTATGTTGATGAATCTGAGACCTCAAAGGATATTCAGTTGTTTAGAAGTTGTATTGCTGAGTCCTGACCACAGACTTCTTTAAAGGGGACAGAATCAATGAACAGGGGATGATGCTTTGTTTTCTTTCATTGATATGGAATGTCACTGAGCCCACGATTGCCCATTTAGCGAGTCTTTCTATGATTAATTAATTAATTACTGAAT
>JAOQMS010000180.1:1589119-1606651 GCA_027563885.1 Erythroxylum longipes | reverse complement strand
TTATTATACGAAATTAATTTCTTATTGTTATTGTTATTATTATTATTTGTTAACTTTTTTACTAATACAAATCATTCGTTTTAAAATAATAAATG
The DNA here is from genome assembly GCA_027563885.1 of Erythroxylum longipes. Lineage (NCBI taxonomy): Eukaryota > Viridiplantae > Streptophyta > Magnoliopsida > Malpighiales > Erythroxylaceae > Erythroxylum > Erythroxylum longipes. The sequence continues at coordinate 1,606,556 of JAOQMS010000180.1, read as the reverse complement.
AATTACATATTTCAAATCATATTATACTGTAGGGGTATTTTAGTCATTGACACTGTTTTTATGTTCTGTCAACTGTAACCAAACACATTTCTGTCCTTGAGACAGAGACAGTTTTATCTGTTTTGTCCATTACAACCAAACATCTAACTGTCTTCAATTTTTGTTATGTTCTGTCTCTAAATTTTTGTCTCGTTCCGTCTCTGCATACTGAAGACAGTAACTAAACGCAGCGTAATATTCAACCATATTTCTGTTCTAAAACGATGTAGTGTTATGTGTCCAAGAGAAGCTAAACAAATCTGTAAATTTCCTTATTGATTTGCATTGAAAAATATGATATAAAAGAAAAGAATGTTGAAATATAAGTAGGAGTTTGTCCCACATGGAAAGAATACAAGGCCTTGAGCATACAAATAAGTCTAGTGAGTTACTCCTCTTATCACCAATTGGTTTTAAGATGAAACCTCATTTGAGCTTTTATGTGCTCAGTTTGTTTAGGCCCAATCATATAAAATTTAACATGGTATCAGAGCAAGTTGCTGTTGGATTACTCGTCACCACCTCAATACGATAAATTATAGCACGTGTTGGGCCCTAAATTAGTCCACATATGAGGGGGCGTGTTGAAATATAAGTGGGAGTTTGTCCCACATAGAAATAATACAAGGCCTTGAGTATACATATAAGCCTAGTGAGTTACTCATCTCTATCACCAATTAGTTTTAGGATGGAACCTCATTCGGCTTTATATGTGCTCAATTTATTTAGGCTCAATCATATAAAATTTAACCAAGAACTTTTTTTGTGATTTTTAATAACAATTTCTATCCAAAAATTTTTTAGAAAATTTAATGGAGAGCCCTTTTTAAATGTTGTTAATCTGTTTTGTGATTCTAAACTAATTATGAACAATAAGTATTTTAATAAATAAAACCATAAAATTTTATGTATAAGCTCAATAATTGTTATTTTTTTAAAAAAAATAAATTTTGGACATGACACTAACAAAACTTACGAGAAATCGAAACCTTAATTATTTGATGATGACACCAACTAGTGATAAAAACATTCCCTAAATCAGTTGATAGCTATAATTAAAATTACTCCCGTTGAAATTGAAAAACAGGTAAGTTACTGTTTGTTTGACAGTGATCAAACCATTTAATGGCCAATCGTACATCGAAAGCGTGGAAACACAGAACATATGAACAATAAATGTTGAGCTTTCACAAGAAGTGACAGACTTTTGTTGCGTCCATTCCATTGTCCCCTCCCCTATGCTCACCGTGTACGCCTGGTTTTTGTTCACTCCTCAGTCCTCACACTATACGTTTTAGTGCTCGTAATGTATCAATCTGACATGGACTTAAATTGATAATTGGCCAGTAGAATTTGATAATCGGGCTCGTATCATTATTTAGATTGAATCTAACTCAATGATAGTGCTTAAAATATGTCAAACTGATATAATTTAATCAATAATTGATACGAAAGAATGATATCTGATTGAGTCACGTTCTAATCAATTTTTAGATAAGATTTAACTTATTGTTATTACTTATAACATATTAATTTGATATGACTTAATTGATAATTGGTGAGTAAGATCGATAATAAATTAAGTCGAATTTGAATTATTTTTGTAGATAGAATCTAACTTAAGCATGTATGTTTTAGTATTTATAATATGTCAATTTGACAAGACTTAATGGATAATTGATAAGTAAAATAACAATGAGTTGAATTAAGTTTGAGTTATTTTTTTAAATACAATCTAAGTCCAACAGGTATGGTTTAGTCCTTATAGTATATCAATTTAACATAACTTAATTGATATTTGGCAAGTAAAGAAGATAACGAGTTGAGTTAGATTCGAGTTAATTTTCGAAGCAAAATGTAATTCAATCGGGTTAAAAATTAAAATGATATTATTTTTTGATCAACTTAATTGAGTCGGGTTCGAGTTAATTTTTTAAATAAAATATAATTGGATCAGGTTGAAAATTAAAATAATATTTTTTTATCAGCTTAATTATTAATAATTAAATATGAAAATATTATTTTATTTGACTTAATTTAGAACAAATAATATCCAAATTACCAACTCTAACAAAGTCTTTAAATTCAATTAAATTGAAATTTTTATATACTTTGAATCCTTTTTGTTTTTTTTGACAATACATACTTTGAATCTTGAGTCTTCACACTTAAAACATTATTGTTGCAAAAATATTTGGTCCACAATACTTTGGGTACAAATTAACAAGTCAAAAGATATTTGCCTTTGGATTTGGACAGAACTTCACAAGTTATGTGACTTTCCTGAATAAGACTTATGCTAATGTTATGTGCTTAAATGTCCTTTTATATATGTATATATATATATAGTTTAGCTCTGGAAATTAAGAAGAAGAAAGAATGACACATTATTTAATAAAAAGAGATAATGAATTAAATAGTGCAACATATAAATCCAGTAAAAAAAATTGTTTTCACTGATATAATATATTTATCCAATGTTTTAAAAACCACATCGGAAATTAAACTAGTAAGACAAGAGATTTAAGGTTTAAGAGGTTCAACTGATATTAGACCATCATAAAATTGAATAAAATTAAAAATTTTGAAATATAATTAAAAGATATGTCTTTATCTATCGAAGAATTTAAAATTTAATTAAAAAAGATATTGTTATATAAAAATTAATTGATTTATTCTAAGTCTCAGGTTTGATTCCATGCCGTATTGCTATAGTCCTCGTAAGAGCCTAGGACAGCCGGGGGTTTTATTCGCTGGGAGTATTGCTCATTGGGCCCTCCGCTGGGGACGATGCTCGTTGGGCCATCCCGTTACAGGTATTGCCCACTAAGCTCTCCATTGCACCGAAGTGTTGCCCGCTGGCTCCTTAGAAGAAGTTTCCCTCGTACTAAAAAAAATTTATTAAAATAAATTGAATCGAAAAGTTGAACAGTTCAAAAATTTTACTGTAAAATCGGTCAAATTTTTTAATAATTGTATTTATCAAATATCACGTGAGTGTTTATCTATTAATTACATCAATAAAATAATGTTTATATCAATAAAAACAATAATTCGACATGAAATATATACGAGTTTTAAAAGGTTAATAACTAAATTGAAAAAATTTAAAGTTTGACAAATTTATTAAATTTCAAAATTTTTATATGTTTTGAATTTGTTATATCTCATAAAAACGAAGAATATTAGCATATAAAAAATTATTTAAACATAGAAATATGCTTTATGACCAATTATTAGTAATAATTTATGATAAACTTTATTGTAAGTAATAAAAAATAAAATTTAATAAAATAAAATAGTGTTTATTTGGCAAGGTTGATCATGATCACTGCTAATAATTAGTCCTTAAAGATATTGATAAATAAATTTTAAAAATAGACAAACACAAAAAAGTAAAATAATGAAAAGTGACATATCTATGTTTATAAAATAATAAAATAATAATAATAAATTAAAGAACAAATAGATGGGTTAAGTAAAGGAAGCAAAGAAGCGTGACGTGGTGTTCTTAGGACCCGGTGTCCGCAAGCAACGGCCAAGATTCGCTCTGAGTCTCCTCCACTCTCTTTTATCATCCCCTACCTTTCACTCCCTCTCTCCCTCGCTCACTCATTCACTGACTCGTCTCATCCCCACTTCATCTAAGTCCTCTCTTGTTCTTTTCTCTTTCATTTTCTCAGCAAACAAGCAAGATCTAGCAAGCCATCTAAGGGTAATATGTTGCTTGGAAAGCGTCCACGACCACCGATCAGAAGAACCACTAGCATGACTGGCATCACCCTCGACTCTTCTTCTTCGCCGCCGAGGTCTGATCAGACCGAAACGGTACCGGTGGTTGGTCAAGAATCAGGAGGAGGGCAGTCTGTGAGTCTTTACAACGTTAACGAGAAGGACGTTATGAGTGGTATAAGTTTCGGTAATAATGAGGTAGTTCTGTACGATGAGTACTACGATGATCAACGGTCCTTGGCTTCCATGGTGTTGTCTCCGAGGTACTACCACAGAACCAGTGGTGGTTTTGAGGAGACTGCTCATTTTCTGAGAACTTGTGGCCTTTGCCAACGCCGTTTGGCTCCTGGGAAAGATATTTACATGTATAGGTATGTCTGTGAATCTTATTGTATAGTTCTCTTTCCTCCATGAACGTACGTTCTTATATACATCTAAGGTTCACTATGTTCTTCAAGGTTTTTTTCTCGGGAAATTGATAAATTCCCAGAAAGTTATAGCTTTGGAGATTGGTAGATGGAAAGTTCTGTTCTTGTTTAGGTTTCTTGCAACTTAATTTATGATGGATTCAAGCAATTTTCATTCCAGCTTTTTGATTTAGCTGGACTCTAAAGCAAGCGCTTAATTTATTTCTTCGTCTCCTTTTTTCTTTTTTGGCGGATATTGATTAGATTGTTCATACCTTTTTTTCTGATGAATCTTGATTCTACAGGGGTGATACAGCATTTTGTAGTTTAGAGTGCAGAGAACAACAGATAAAACATGACGAGAGAAGAGAAAGATGCAATAACAATATTATGGCAACTAGGAACGAAGATCAGGGGCATGCATCAACAGGTTCCAAGGCTTCTGCTAAAACTGAGAGTACTGTGGCTGCTGCTTGATGCTTATTATCAGTCCATCATATATTTCTGGGTGAGAGAGGCAACAATGGCGGATGAAAAATGGAGCCATTTGTTAGTTTAGCCTCTCATGCTCCTCCATAAATGCTCATAACTCCCAAATAACAACTGAAATAGTGTAGTATATTACTATATTTATCAGCTACCGACTATATTCTGTAAAACCGCCCACTGTAATTTTTAAGAGAAGAATTGAAGTTGGAACCTACATAATATATAATCATCAGTTTATATACATGAGATTGACAAATTTAGTTTAGCTTAATATGAAATTAACGAGTAATTATGATAATCACAAAGACTAATAAAATAATCATTCTCTAAATGTCTTTTCTCATAAATTAATTATCCCAAAGAGAAAGTGTATGACGACCGTAAATTATCCCCATAGGAAAAAATATTATGAATGAGACATGCACTGAAGAAGCAGATTATATAATAACATTTCATGTTTTGCTAATATCTATGATAAAATTGGAATTATTAGGTTGTTCATGTTCCAGAAAGCATGACATGTATAAATTTTGGTTTCTTAAGATAACGATTATTATAATAATCTACCACAAGACTAACTATAGCATTGCACATAATGCACCAACACAATGAGGTCATGGGAAAGCAAAGTAAATTTAGAATCTGATTATTTAGAAAATAAAATACTTATAAGAATTTTAATAAAAAAGTTAAGTGGATTCTTATTATAGTTTTTGGTATGTAATATTATTTTATGGAATATAATTTAATTTTGACTTGTGTTTCTAATTATAACCCTATAAATTAAATAAAAATTGAAATCATTAAATAATGTTAATTTATAATACAAGTTATATTATTAAATGTTAATTTTTTTTATTTCTGATATTCTAATCATATAATACTGTTATATCATAAATATGGTATTGAAAAAATATAAAAAAAATTCAACCAAGTACAAAGATAAATCGTAAATCTTGCTAATAGGAGAACAATAAGAATAGTTGAAGAGGAGGTAGGGTTTTATAAAAGAGTTGTCCTAGAGTTAAAAGAGAAGAAAAAGTTGAATTAGTTAACGTATTTTTTAAATTAAATTCTTGAGAAAAGTAATCTAAATATTAAGGAATGATGAGATTTAAAATGTAAGTAAAGTGTTACTACTTTCTTTACATTGAATTAGTTTTTACTTTCCTAATTATTAAAAAAAATAAACCAAACATAATAACATAAATTTTAAGAAAATGATTATTTTCTAAAATAAAAATTCATGTAAACTAAACAAAGCCTAAAAGACATTTGAAGAAAACGATTGAAATTTTAGTACACAAAACTCTCCATTTTGTGAAAGCTTGAAGGTTAATAAACTGGAATGGTCCCCAAGAGGAAAAACAGAAAAAGGAAAATGACAAACAAGGTATGATGACGACATTTTGTGGAAAAAGTGAGTATTTATATTGGTGATGTGTAAGCAAGCTAGCTAGTAATTTTAGTGGGTAGCTTTTGGAAGCCATGAAAAGGACATCAACGTTTATGAAGGGAACAAATGTCCTTCCACCTTTGGAACTACTGCCAATCAATAATGCATCACCACGTACAGATTCCACTTAAATTTTTATGGGTCACTTCGATTAATTCTATGAGTTCAGATTGATTTAATAACAATTCTTAATTATTCATTTTTAAATTTATAATTTTTCTTAAACTCTAATTAAAATTAAAGTTAAAAAAAAACATAAATGCAATTTTAAGAAATATTAGAAAAACTTTTTTTTAAAATTTACGAAAAAACTATTTCTAATTTTCAGTTTTTCAAAAAAACTTCTCTTCTTATACTTTAATTAAAAAATAATAACGAAACACACTTAGTATAAATATTAGAGATAAATTAATTAAATGTCATTAATACAGTAGCATAACTCAGTTCTGAAATCCGATATGATCCAATTAAATGTGATTTAAATTAATAAATTAACAGAATTATAATAAATAATTAATTTAAGTAAGATTTGATTAAGTTGGTTCAAATTTAAGATTTAGAGTTAAATCATTATGTAAATAGTATTTGTTTAATCCATATTTGATATTCATGTTGTATGTATTTTGTTGTTTTTTAATCGAAATCTAATAGATTAATTTTTTTAGAAAACAGAAAACTAAAAGAAATTTATCATTGGATGAATTTGAATTTAATTTTTTAATAAACTGATAATTTTATTTATTTATTTACTTATTTAATTTTATTTGCCTACTTTTTTTAGTATATCAGTTTTCATATTTGCATCACTTTTTTTTATTGTCACATCCACATATGGATCTATCGAAAACAACTTCTCTACTATGTAGGAGAAAGGTTGCGTACTATCAGACTTTCTCAGACCTCGTTTTGTTGCGAGATTTCGGACTAGGTAATGATGATTAATTTGAATTTAATTTTTTAATAAACTGATAATTTATCTTTAAAATTGATTCTCAATTTTCATTTGAAGATAAATTAATAATTATTATCTAATCAAACATATTTTTTTATGTGAGATTGAATTATTGTTATTATTATGTGAGATTGAAATGTATTGTTGTTTTTTGCTTATTTTTTTCATTTTAGTTTTAAAAACATGGATGAACTCAAGAATCTAATGGCACCATCAGCTGGCTGTCTAGTTTTGGATGAATTAAAAACTGAAAGAGATTCATTTGGAGCTTTTATTGATTGATTTGATATGGGTTGGCATATTGCTTTGATAATTAATGTAAAGTCCCATACCTTTTTTTGTCACTTTAGGGACCACCCTCACATACACTCCTTAATCTTCCAATTGGCTCTATAAATATTTTGCTTGCCTTGGTTGCTTCCTTTTTTTTAATAAAAAACATTTAAATGTAGATTATATATATATATATATGTCCAAGTGTAGGAATTCTTTTTGATATGAACTGCTGTGAGTATTATAAGAAAATTGTTTTTATATAATCTCAACATCAGATGAGTAAGGGCAAGCTAGCTCTTGGTTGCCCAACCAGAATGTATCAAAGTCAGATGAAACCACTTTCTTGGACCAAGTATGGTAAGAAACTTAATGTAAATATTAGAATTTTTAATATAGGCAGAGTGTAGAATCTTGTAATAATAATTGGACTTAGATCAGTCATTGTCAAAATGACAAGAACTAGTCATTTGGATATTTGACCATTATCATTTATAAACCCTTTAATATTTTCATGCTTAGTCAAATATGAGATGTTCTAACACTCCCCCTCAAGTGTAATTAGAATTGAACATCCAGTTGTTACTTAAAATAACGCAGTGGTAACCGAATCGGGCCGCTAGGACTGGGCATCCAGACGGACAACTAGGAAATAAATAATCCGAACCAAACCTGCTTTGATACTATATTAGAATTTTTAATATGAGCAAAGTGTAGAGTCCACTAACAATAATTGGGCTTGTGTCAACCATTGTCAAAATGACTAAAACTAGTCATTTGGATAGCTGACTCTTACTATTTATAAACCCTTTAACATTTTTATGTTTAGTCAATATGTAATACTCTATCAGTAAATGACAAGAAAATAGGACAAAAGATACATGTGATTTAAGTAAATTTTTTTAAAAAATCTAATTTTAGAATTTTTTGCGTTTTTAATTTTTTAGAAAAACTTTTTTCTCTTATTCTTTCTTTTAAAATAGTAGTAAAAATACGTGACATGAATATTATATATAGATCAATTAAATACTACTCACACAACAATTCAACTTAACTCTTATACCTAATACGAATTAATCAAACTTAATCTAAAATAGTAATTTATTATATCTATTTTAAATTATTAATTTGAGTTAATTTTAATTAGTACATATCAAATTTAAGAGCTGAATTTGGTGATCATGTTAATAATATTTGATTGGTTTATATGTAATACTCGTGTTATGTGTTCTTCACAATTATTTTTTAACGAAAGCCTAAAAGAATGAAATTTTCTAAAAATGAAATTATACATATTTTTTTAATACGTGTACTTTCATTTTCTTTTAATTTTTAACCAATTTTATGACGGTCTAATATCGATTGAATCTTCTAAACCTTTAACTTCCTTTCTTACTAGTTTAACTTCTCGTCTCATCTTGAAAACATTGATACCACGACATTTGCACTTCAACTACACTCTTTAAAGAATTATCTGTGGAAAGAAGATGTCATTTACAAATTTGTTTATATACATCACCTCCCGACTCCTATTAAATTGAGTGCTAAACTGTCTTTATTAGGAACACTTATTAACATATTCTAAATTTAGTCTACGTCACAACTAAAGATAATTTAATGTAAATATTAGAATTTACAATATAGGCAGAGTGTATATTGTAATACCACTTTCTTGGATCAAGTATGGTAAGAAACTTAATGTAAACATTAGAATTTTCAATATAGGGAGAGTGTATAGTCTACTAACAATAATTGAACTTGAACCAACTATTATTAAAATGACTAGAAGTAGTCATTTAGATAGTTAACCATTATCATTTATAAACATTTTAATATTTTCATGTTTAGTCAAATATGAAATGCTTTAACACTCCCTTTCAAGTAGTGCAACTAAGACTGAACATCCAGTTGTCACTTGAAATAAAAGCAGTGATAACCGGACCGAGCTGCTAGGACTGGACATCTAGACCGATAACTAAGAAATAAATGATCCGAACAAAACTTGCTCTGATATCATATTAGAATTTTTAATATAGGTAGAGTGTAGAGTTCGCTAATAATAATTAGATTTGAGTCAACCATTGTCAAAATAACTAAAACTGGTAATTTGGATAGTTGATCCTTTCCATTTATAAATCGTTTAGCATTTCAGTAAATGACAAGGAAATAGGACAAAAGATACATGTAATTTAAGTAAATTTTAAACAAAATTTAATTTTAGAATTTTTTGGGTTTTTAATTTTTTAGAAAAACTTTTTTCTCTTATACTTTCTTTAAAAATAGTAGTAAAAATACGTGACATGAATAATATATATAGATCAATTAAATACTACTCACACAACAATTCAACTTAACTCTTTTACCTAACACAAAATAATTAAACTTAATCTAAAATAATAATTTATTATAGCTATTTTAAATTATTAGTTTGAGTTAATTTTAATATTAGTACATAATGAATTTAAGAGCTGAATTTGGTGATCATGTTGATATTATTTGATTGGTTTATATAAAATACTCATGTTATGTGTTCTTCACAATTATGTTTTAACGAAAGTCTAAAAGAATAAATTTTTCTAAAAATGAAAGTATACATATTTTTTCAATACGTGTACTTTCATTTTTCTTTAATCTTTAATCAGTTTTATAATGACTAATACCGATTAAATCTTCTAAATTTTAAACTTCCTTTCTTACCAGTTTAACTTCTCGTCCCATCTTGAAAACATTGATACCATGACATTTGGAGTTCAACTACACTCTCTAAAGAATTATCTGTAGAAAGAAGATGTCACTTACAAATTTGTTTATATACATCACCTCCCAACTCCTATTAAATTGAGTGCTAAACTGTCTTTATTAGGAACACTTTCGATAATTAACATATTCTAAATTTAGTCTACATCACAACTAAAGATACCTTCACTGTACGTACGTATTTTATCTGTTCAATTATGCGAACCAAGCATAAGAGTACACAATTTAATTTATATACTAAGCTTAATTGACATGTTCAATTCCCACAGATTATGCTTTAATTAATTAAATTAATCATGATACCAACATTAATTATCTCCCCTGTCAACTCTTGCATAGGTCACAACAGATTCCAAAACATTATAAAACTGGCACTAGATCTTTAGGAACAAAGCTTAATAGACATGTAGTGAATTGTTTACTACGAGTCAATGGCCCTCTGGTTCCTCCACCGGCTTCCAATAATGCAAGAAAATATAATCAGTTCATATAATTATTAAAGAGAATAGGTATTTTATATAGTCTAATGTTTTGTAAGAGTTCACAAAAAAAGGTCTGAATTTCTATATAATTACAGAAATTATCAATGTTTTAAAAAGTAGATCGGAAGTTAAATCGGAAAATAAAAGATTCAAGATTTTAAAATTTCAACGGGTATTAAAACGTCATTAAACCTGCTAAAGATTTAATAAAATTGAAGAATTTGAACTATAACTGTCCTTATTTATTGAAGAATTTGAATATTAGTTAGAAAAGAAGGTTATTAAATAAAAATTATTTAATTTATGTTAGTTTAGAAGAAACTATTAATTCATAAAAATTGACTAATTAATTAATAAAGTGATCAATTATTAACAACAAGAGTTATTAAAATAATCCGAACCAAAAATTTTAAAACTGAACTGAAAAATTAAAAATTAACTTAGTTACGATTTAAGGTGCTACCAATATTATTTTGAAAACATTAAATTGTGTCCTAATACAATAGATAACATATGTTAAATGATTAATTTAAATAAGCTAAATAGTGAACTTAATAGTTTAATGGCAATTGTCATTATCGTCATCATCACTCAGTCTGAAATTCAGCAATAAAGTGGGGTCTATGGAGGTCTGATAGCCTTATTCCTACATAATAAAGAGGCTGTTTCCGGTAGACCCACATGTGAATGTAACAATAAAAAAGTGATGCAAATTATAATAGTACATATGAAAATTAATATGCTAAAAGAGTAGGTAAATAAATTTTAAAAAGTAAATAAATAAATAAAATAAAATAAACTAAATAAGATATCTGATATGGTTCTCATTTCTGCTAATAAATAATATTAATAAAAATAATAAAATAATAATAATTGCAATTGTCATTAAATTAATTATACAACCATGCTAAGGTGGTGTTTTGAATGGAAAATAAATAATTGGACCTATGTTGGACTGAAAAATGGGCTCAAATCATGTTATGAGATGGGCCTGGATTAAGACAAAACAGTCATAAACCAAGCGTAAGCTTAGTCCAACTCACACCTTTTAAGAAAAAAAAAACTCTATTTCCAAGTAGCTATGTCCCATTTCAATTTTAATATTTCTTTTAACATGGATATATGGTGTCTAACAATTTTTTAAAAATTACATAAGTTCAATCAATAAGACAGGAAATTTAAGTTTTGACAAGTTTAATTGATATTAGACCGTTATAAAATTGACTAAATATTAAATAAAATTTAAAAATTTAAAATATGATCAAAAAAGATTTTTCTTATTTATCAAAAAATTTGAATTTTAATTAAAAATATTAAATAAAAATTAATTAATTAATTTTGATTTATAAAAATTATTAATTTATAAAAATTGACTGATTAATTAATAAATTAATTAGTTTTTAATAAAATTATTAAATTAAATCTAATTAGAAAATTGAAATTGAACCAAAAAATTTCTGATTCAATATTTTTACGGAAACTGCCGAACTGATTGAGTTTTTTAATAATTGATGCATAATCTTTGTAACTGTAGGTGTTTCCTTAATAGCTATATTGTAATCCCTATATTTTTACCTAAATTTAAATTATTAAGATGGAAAATGACTGTACTTTCTAGTACATGTTGGGACCATCATCTTATCCATGCCCCTAAAGAGGTCATGTCCCCTTACTGATACAGAAACTATGGAGGGCAACTGTTACCCTTGAGGCCACTCCACATGTATGGCTTAGGAGACACAAGGGACCATTTAATTATAAAGTGGAAGTTGCACTTCCTCAGACAGGAAGGAGTAACAGTTCTTGTCAATCCTACTGCACATTCAAGTGATGTATAAAATTACATATGTTTTTAGTTTTTGACTTATTTTGTATTCTTATATTTCATGAAAAATTAATATTATTCGATCTTATAAATTAATATAATATTAATTATTTTATAGTTATTTATGAATTCAGTAATATGTAATTATCATAAAAGATTGGTATAAGTAGTAAATAGGATATTTATGAAATTGTATCTTTAATTTACGATAAACAAGAAAACTAAATTGAATAGTTGTAGATATCTCAATTATTTTATTTAGGGTCAGTCTTTTTCACTAAGCTTATTGTTATTATTTAATTGATGTGAAATGATGTCATACTTAATCAATTGATAGTAAATTTTAATTTAAATTGTATATTTGAACCAATTAAATTAGAAAATTTTGAGAAATTATGACTATCCTAATTTGTCTTATATCGAATTGTATAATTTATTCTTTTTAAACTGATGATCAATGTTATAATTACATAAAATCTTTCCTTTTAATCGTAATTAAGTACTCTTGAATCTCTCATTTTTACATTCAATTTTTTAACTTTGATTCCTTATTAATTTTAATAAATTAGTTAATTAATTATAAACTCCTATTTTATTTTATTAAATGAAATAACTATTTCATGACTATAGAGATGTCAATAGGTCGGACCAGGTATAGCCTAGCCTGCTTGGCCCTGGTCATGATAGCCCGTGGCGCAACAAGCCAAGATGAGTTGACCCATAGCCCGACCCAACCACAGGCTAACCGGCCCAGCTCACCATCTTTTTTTGACGTTTTTGACAAAACGATGTTATTTTGCAAGTAACGGGCCGGGCCAAAAATTGGGCCGAATCAGGTCCTTTTTGACATTTCTACATGACAATTTACAAAGAATCGGAATTAATTTTGAGTGTTTCTACATCCTGATTGATTTACAGGTTTTAAAGTATTTCAAGTGATAATCAAATCATGATTCAACCCACTTGAATCACTTTGTTGTCCAGTTTGGGTGTAAAAGATCTAATTAGGGTTTTGGTTCAGTGCAAATGTAAAAAGAAGCCAGGAGATTGAAGAGTCGAACAACTACACAGGCCTTTTTCAGCATTACATTTATCTACTGTTCGACACAAAGGATGAACTTGGTCGCTGAAGAGCCTAAGTGAAGGGGCTGCAGAGAGACATAAGCACCATCCAAAGAAAAAAAAGAAGAAAGGAACAGAAAACTCAAAACATATTACATACTTTCATCACATAAATGGGAAGAAACCAACAAAAAACAAGGAGCAATGACCCACACAGGTCTAGTGAAAGATGGGAAATTCTGGGACCAGTCTTCTTCATCTTCCTTCACCAATTTACTTGTACTCTAATATCATGTTATTTTCAGGAGCCAAACCAACACAAGCTCTCAGTATGTTCTCAAGCATTGCACGCTGCTTTGACAGTGCATTTACCACTGGGGTGCCCGGGGGAACCTGTTTTTACCAACAAGAGGATTTGAGTGGTCAAATAAGTGAAATGGTTATAAGATATAGCTAGAGATTAAAGCAAGAAGCTCATCTAACATCATATAATTCCCATCGATTCACTTTGTTACTTGTGATAAAGGTAAGTACTTTAATGGATCCTGAGCCATGAGTTGCACGAATAAAAGGTCATCTAAGGTCACATCACATATTCAATTCCCCATCGCTTTCATCCCATTAACACCATATAAAAAAGCATAGTCAAATCAATTGCGAAACGGTTTTTGGTTAGAGGAATGGAACTTACAAGAGGAGCCTTGGTGAGGTAACTCAGAATGGTAGCCACAGGATGGAAACTGTGAAACTTGCCCTGTATTGGGATAGAAAAAACTTTAAATATTGTAAGTGAAACAAAGAGATTCAACAAGTTTTTTCTTTTTTTTGCAAGCATAGAAACACACCTCTCCTTCAGCTTTGAGCTGGATTCTAGTGCTGAGCTCTGCAAGGAGCACAAGATCCAGGATGATGGGTGCAGCCAAGAGGGAGTCCTCACAAGTGTTATGCAACACTATAGTGTTCTTGCCACCCATGAATATCTCTGATGTGTACTCATCCATGGCCCTCTTGCTGTCTCCAACATATGGCACATACTACACGAGACACAACAAATCAAATTTGAACCAATTACACGGATGTCATTTTGATGGTGTCATCATAATTAATATTTGACTAAATCCTCTCTGCACACCAACAAATTATTTATGACATACAAGAGTAATTCGTGCAATATTGGCCATCATGGCCTGAGGGTCACCAAAAAATGATGGTTCCTATGTTTTTCCATAATTTAATGAACTTAATTTAGGAGATGGAGAGGAGAGAATACCTTGATGACCACAACATGATCAGGATGTTCACCAGGCTCATAGAGGATGGCGTTGCTGGAGACCATGTCATCGACAACGTTACTTTTCGAGATCTCCTTGGAACGGAAAGTTTGGGGTGCGGAGAGATTCATGCCGTCGTTGTTTCCCAAATGATTGTAACTAACTATTGATGTTGGCTGCATAATTACCGATATAATAAACTTCTCATCAATATCATGTCAATAACTGAACAAAGAAAGATAGACATAGTTGTTGGAGAACTGTCGCACTACATAAACAACGAAACTCTCATACCTTAATACCAGCACCAACGAGGAAATCAACCAACACAGATTTCATCTTGGTCTGACCACTCTTAAAGTCATCACCACCAATCAAACTGTTCCTCTTAATAGCCAAATCAATAAGCCCTGTACACATGATTATAGCAAACAGAATGTTCAACACTTCCCCAAGCAATTGGATAACTAGCTTCTTTGTAAGAGAACGTTAAACTTGGATGCTGAAGTACCTGGAACGAAGGTGTTCTGCGGGCTGCCATTGATGAAAGGAACATCTTCGAAAACACATGCCAATGCATACAAAGTTGATGGAGAAATCTCAGCTTCATTCTTCTCTAAAGAAGCCAAGAGGTTGTCCACAGTGTCATTTAGCCCCACAACAACATTACTGTACCTTTCTGTGTTTGCTGTCCACAGAACAACAACCTTTTCCACTTTGTTTTTCTCCTTAAACTCCCTAGATAACCATGATGGTCACATAATGGAAAACAAAAGGTGACCTTTAGAAGATTAAAGATAAGAAAGATTAAGTGATTACAGTACCTGATATCTTTGACAATTTGCTGAACCTGTTCTTTCTTGGTGCCCTTGATCACATTGTTGGCACGTGAGCCTTGATTAGCAGCAATGAAATCAGGGTCATAAATTCCAGGAAGCGGGACCATGGATTCCATGTAGGGTCTAAGTTGCTTTTGCAAATCAATGTCCAGAACCCTAGCCCTGGCCATGGAATCTGCCAAGTTCATGTCACTTATGTCCCATCCTCCAAAAACAATATCATCTGGGTTCACCTGTATTAATTCATTCAACCATATATCATCAATCAAACATCTAACCAGGAAATGGTAATGTTATACTCAAAAGGTTAAGAAAGATAAAGACTAAATAGAGCATATCAAATACCATGGGAAGGAGGCTCTTGAATGGAGCGTAAATTTCCTCTCCATTGAAAGACCCAACACGAATTGTCGATGCCTGGGTCAGCGAGCCGAAGTAATTAGCCTGTTGAACCTTGTCCTTTGTTGCCCAAGAAATTCCTCTGTTAGAAAACACATCAAATCCAACACCCATAATCAAAACGAGACTTAAAAATTGAATACAAACAAATTTGTAAATCTTCCAGAAGAAGTCAAGAACCCTCCCACTCGTAACAAATTTAATATTCCAGGTATAGCCCCACCGACCAGAGATCCCAACTTTATACCGTTACTTCGCGTTACAAACAACAGGTTAAGCAAACTCACTCTCTGTTCGCTATAACACCACCGGTAAGTGTTGACCCATTGTTGCCTCCCCAACCCACGAGCATAACCCTATAAGAAATGCATAAATTCAGAAATTTGACATTAACCCGGATAGAATAATCACAAAAAACGAAATGGGTTATGCGAGGATTTAGTGACAGACCCTAGTTTAGGGACATGGGTATCGGTCTTAAATTCATATTTAACAGTTTTTGGCTTGACCACCCACTGATAGGCACCATCTCTGTTCTCATGAACAACCTCGGTGGTCTCGTATTTGTACACAGAGTGAATCTCGCCCTCTGAGTACTTCACATTAGGAGACTCAACCTTAAACTGCTCGATAAACATTTTTCTATAATGAGACACAGAGACTGCTGTACCAAAGCAAAGAGGAGAGAACAGACAAGAAACAATAATCTGAATGTGTAAGCTATACCGATCAGCAGCAGCAACCCAAGCGGTGTATAAATAGACAGAAACGTTACACGTGGCAAAAGCTGGGTGGGCGTGGACCCTACCTCGCCACTTATTATTGGCCCTCGGTTCATGAGCAAAGCTTGACCATGCAAAACGTGGAGAGTCATATGGACCGCACGTACCAGTGGACATGTGCGAGATTTAAATAGAGTATTGGTCTTGTTGTGGGTACCAATGTGTAAGAAGGGGGGAGTAAATATTGTTAAGGGAAAAAAAAGTGTTATTTTTTGTTTAACTAATATATAAAATTTTATTTAAATAATTATATTGTTAATTTTTAATAAAATTTTAAGGTTTCTATTAAAAATAATTATAAAATACATTTTTATTAATAATATTCATTAATTAATAAAATACTATTAACATAATAACTCAATTTAATTATTAAATTTAAATCTAATTAATTAAATCTTATTTTAATCAATAATCTAAAATAATTATAACAAATTATTATTATTATTATTATTATTATACTTTATTTATTTATTTATCCATTCATATTTCTTGTGGGTCATTCGAAAACAAAGTTTCTATTAGTTAAGGATATTGTTGCATACAGTAAACCTTTCCAAATCTCGTGTTTAGTAAATTTTTTATTGGATTGTTGTTATTGTCCTAATTTTAATAAACTATTGATTTGAATTAAATTTAAAAGTTATATCAAATTATCATATTAACAATATGTGA
>JAOQMS010000180.1:1577291-1589019 GCA_027563885.1 Erythroxylum longipes | reverse complement strand
TGAATCTCGCCCTCTGAGTACTTCACATTAGGAGACTCAACCTTAAACTGCTCGATAAACATTTTTCTATAATGAGATACAGAGACTGCTGTACCGAAGCAAAGAGGAGAGAACAGAGAAGAAACAATAATCTGAATGTGTAAGCTGTACCGATCAGCAGCAGCAACCCAAGCGGTGTATAAATAGACCGAAAAGTTACACGTGGCAAAAGCTGGGTGGGCGTGGACCCTACCTCACCACTTATTATTGGCCCTCGGTTCATGAGCAAAGCTTGACCATGCAAAACCTGGAGAGTCATATGGACCGCACGTACCAGTGGACACGTGCGAGAGTTAAATAGAGTTTTTTTCTTGGTGTGGGTACCAATGTGTAAGAAGGGGGGAGTAAATATTGATAAGGGAAAAAAATAAGTGTTATTTTTTGTTTAACTAAATTTTAAAATTTTATTTAAATAATTTTATTTTTAATTTTAATAAAATTTTAAGGTTTCTATTAAAATAATTATAAAATACATTTTTATTAATAATATGCATTAATTAATTAAATACTATTAACATAATAACTCAATTTAATTATTAAATTTGAATCTAATTAATTAAAACTTATTTTAATAAATAATCTAAAATAATTGTAATAAATTATTATTATTATAGTACTTTATTTATTTATTTATTTATCCATTCATATTTTTTATGAGTCATTCGGAAACAAACCTTATGTTAGTTAAGGGTAATGCTACATGCACTGGATTTTCCCAAACTTCGTGTTTAGTAAAATTTTTACTGATTGTTGTCGTTGTCCTAATTTTAATAAACTATTGATTTGAATTAAATTTAAAAGTTATATCAAATTATCATATTAACAATATGTGATTATATGTCTGATGTTCATGTTTTTCGCCTTACTTTTTAACAAAATTTTAAGAGAAAATATTATGTTTAATTTTAAAAATTATCATAAAATTTGTTGAAAATTTTAAAATTTTTAGATTTTTTGAAAACTAATTAAACTATACCAAAACTCATATGTTTACTAAATTAATTATCATTTTAGCAATTTGAGGATGATTAAGTGCCTGTTTGGATGAGCTTATACCAGTAGAGCTTTTGTTAGTAGAGCTTTTGTCAGTAATTTTTTTTTAAAAAGCTCTAAATTTGAGCTTCTTAAAAAGCTACATTTTAACTTCTAAAAAAGATATTTCTATTAAAAAAGTGCTTTTAGATTTTACAGTCAAACACTCATTTTTTTTAAAAATAACTTTTGCGATAAAAAAAAAGCTTTTTTACCCTCCAAAAGTTGAACCAAATAGACACCTAGTATGAAAGGTTGTTCTTTATTTTAGCGACTTAAAGGATGACAAATCAGAATAAATAGACACTGAACTTATAATTATTAATTAGGTGAGATATATTATTTAATTATTATTTATTAATTTATTAACTTAACATATATAAAATATGCAATTCATAAGTTATTATGTGTATACGATAACTTTTTAATGTACACTCAAAAATAATTATGAATTTTACTATTATTAACATTTATATTACTGATAAAAACATATAGAATTTAAGAAGAAAGTGATGTAATTGTATATTAAGTTTATTTCTTGTTTATTAATAAACATATATAACTATTATTTTCAAATACGTGAGAATAATTTCAAATAAATTATAAATTTAAATTATTAAGTGATACTTTAAATTTTGATAATTAATAATAAAATTTAATTCATAACAATTTTCTATTTTCAACTTGAAGTTTAAGGGAAAAAAATCGAATCCATAAAAACTCACAGTAGTGATGTTTTAAAAATCAAATCTAAAGTTAAACCATTAAAGTTTTAAAAGATTCAATTGATACTAAACTGTCATAAAATCCACTAAAGATTAGATAAAATTAAAGAATTTGAAATATATTAAAAGAATTTTTTGTTATCAATAAAATAATATAAAGTTTAATTAAAAAAAGATTATTGAATGAAAATTAATTGATTTATTTTTATTTATAAAAATTATTAATTTATAAAATTGACTGATTAATTAATAAACTGATCAATTTTTAACAATAAATTGAATAAAAAAATCGAACTAAAAAATTAAATGATTTAAAATTTTTATAATTGAAATCATGGATCAAGTTGGAGTTTTTAATTATAACATAATAGAGTTTGTAGTTTTTTTATTTTATGGGTTGATTTTGTTTTTGTGTTGTCGAGTTCTTCCTGGTGTGGTTACCATTCAATGTTTAGTTTAGTTGGAGTTTAATTATTGCATCCCATAGTTAGCATAATATGATAACTGACAAAAAGTACGGAAGTAAACATTTTGTATCGTTGATTACTTGACTTGATTCGATTCTAAAAAAAGTTGATTCGATTCTCATTCAATTCACAGCACATATATTCTTATTCCTACAATTTGATTCTCATGAAACTACCGGTTGGTGATGGTTGGGTGCAATTTAATATAAGCCAAGTTTGAAAAAACGAAAGAAGGTTTGTATGTATTTACCTAAACCTTTTTCTTATTGTTGTTGGCTTTCCAAAACTTTACACAATGGCCTTTTCCTTTGTCCCCAATATTTGTTATATTTTGAAAGATTAGACACAAATACTCGAAGCACATATAAGTTCAAAAGAGATTCTATTGAAAAACTAATTAGTAATAGGAGGAGTAATTTATTAAGTTTATATGCATGCTTAAGATCATATGTTCTTTGTATGTAGGACAAACTCATATATATTTTAACACGTTCCTCTCATGTGACACAATCTTTCATGTTAAGGTAGTAACGACTAATTTAAGAGCAACTTGTTTTGTTACCATGTTAAAATTTGTAAGATTGAGCCCAGATAAACTGAGTATATACAAACTTAAAAGAGGTTTAGTGATAAGAGGAGTAACTCACTAAGTTTATATATTCTTTCCATATGAGATAAATTCTCTCTTATATTTCAACAGTATTGTATGTTTGATCGAACTGACTTATTATCAAACTTAATTAACCTAGATACAAAAGACAAAAAAGTAAAATTGATCCTTAAAAATTTTATGAAAATTAAATTTAAATGAATGCTCTATATTATAAAAATTATTTTAATTGCCATTCAAATAAACAAAAAACAGCAAAGAACACAATACTATTTCCAACAATGTCAGTGTAAATTGTTGTTATGACTCGTACCAAAATGCAATCACGAGACTGGAAAAGGGTCAGGGTCATGTGAACATCCAAAGGACTGGACCAACTACCAAGAACCAGTGACCACAAAAAGTGGCTTGTGGCTTATGTGAGCTGCTTCGTGCACATCACCTGAGTCATTCGCCGTATACACCTCACCAAATTTTTTTTTCTAGTTCTTTTTGAGGTAATTCCACTTTGGATTTATTAATTTAAGGTCCTTTGAATAGAAATTTATAGATTTAGGTTAAATGAACGGATAATTTATTATATGACTTAAATAATTTCGCATGTTTCATGAATTAAGGAAAAGCTAGTCCGATATGGATGCATCTACTTGTGAGTTAAGGAGATTTGAAGATTCACAAAAAGAGTAATTGTACGTTGGAAAGAGATATAATAATAAACTGAGTTATATATAAAGATATGATTCGTAATTGATTACTTTAAATTTTCAATTGAGGTATGATATTCTAATTGTATATAGGCTTATATAGATTCGGTTCAATTTCTCACCCAACTTCCTCAAAATCTTTCATTTTGGTTTTCATATTTATATGTTTTCTTGAGGTAATGGAAGGTTGAGGTATTTAACTAGGCATTTGCCATCTCTTGTGTCTTCTAATCGTGTGAAGAAAAGGGTCAGTGGTCCATGCATGAGAATAGGTTTTGCTTTGTTTCGTGGACCATCTCTTGTTTGAAGGTTGGTCTTAAAAGGAAGATGATAGTCACACGAAAGGTTTTCTTCTTCCTATTTTTAGTTCCTAGCTCTAAGTCCTTGCTTTTCTTATCCATCTTGAATTTTTTTTTTAATCTCAAAATCATTCTCTTTCGAAATATAGAAAAATATTTTAAAATGACAATAGTATGAGATAAGTATCAAATTTATAACACTAACCCAAAATTTTAAAAATAGCATTAAAATATTTTAACTTTCAATTTTTAATAAAAATAGTTTGATAATAAAAATTTTTTCAATATAAGTGACACAGCAAGCTACATTAGGTTTGTATTTTTTTTGTCACATGACTGTCACGTATTGTATTTGTGTCATGTACAAATTTTATTATTTAATAAATAAAAAATAACAAAAATCTTAAAATAATTATGAAATAAAATATACGAAGGAGTATCGTGACAAAAATATTAATCTTATGTGGCTTGGGATGTCATCTATATTAAATAAATTTTTATTTTTATTTTTATTTTTATTTTAATAAAGATTGAAATATTTTAGTGTCACTTTTTAAAATTCGAGTTAGTATTACAAAATTGAGCAATTTTTAATATATTTTTTACAATTAACCTTGTATATTTTGTTAACTTAGTGCAACATTTGCTATATTACATTTTATGCCTCTAATTTAGTTATACTAATCTGTTAGAGTATTTCATATTAACTAAGCATGAAAACATCAAAAAATTTATAAGTGTTAAGGGTCAACTATTCAAATGACTAGTGATTCAAGTCTAATTTTTATTAATAAATTCTATACTTTACCTATATTAAAAATTCTAATAGACGCTAGCTAATGTAGTAAAATTGGTTGTTTCCATAAAGGAATTTTGCATTAACTTGGGCACACCAACTCAAAGAACAATAATGCATGATCACATCCCTTCTTCCATCATTGAGAAGTGTTATGTAGAACTTCACTATCCAAGTGGGTGACATTTATTGTTCAAATTTCGATGAGGTCACATGCTATTATTATTATACACTTTCATTCTCAATAGAGCTTGTGGTCCTCCAATGCTTAAAATTTTATTCCGACTCACATTTCTAGCAACCCGAACTCATCTTAGAAACACGTAGTTTTGTCTTATACAATAGTTTAAATATTTGTAGTGAAAAGATCGTTTAATATGGTATTAAAGTTTATGTGATTAAGTGATCTTGAGTTCAAATCTTACAAGTACCTATTATTCAGCACAAAATAAAATGAGTTTGTACAAGTTTTAAGTCCAAAAGGCTTCACTTGAGAGAGTGTGTTAGTGAATATATAAAATCAAATAAATTGACCTCACACAATAACTTAAACTTTTGTGATGAAATGATCGCCTAACAATTTCATATGTCAGGGAAAAAAAGCACATCTTTTGGTTTTGTAATGCTAAAGCAAAACTAAAAGATGAAATTTAAAACGAACTTCTCATGTTATATATTTGTATAACTAAATATACATTTTAATACGTTCTGGTCCATTTTCTTAGATTCCTTTTACCTAACTAGAGATTGGTGTAATCATCAATGAAGGGATCATGAATTTGGAAATTGGAAAGTTTCTTTGACTTTGGATTCTAATCCAAGAAAGGGTACCAAATCTTTTAACTTATTAAGCACAAAAGACGATTGAGTTCGCTTTCGTTAAGTGTTGAACTGAAGCATATGTTTAGAAACAGGAATTTGCAGCAAGAGTTTAGCATACATCACTATTCTTTAACGTGGCAAAAATGACTTTTCCAAAAAAAAATTCATAATCCAATTTAATTAAGTTAAGAGTTTTTTTTTCCAGGACGTAATTATATGTTATTAATATTTTATTTGTTACGTATTTGAAAAATAAAAATAAAGAAAGAATATGTACCCCTTGTGTTTTAAGCAACAATAAATAAAAACTCAACAGGTTCGGTCGATTCAATTGTAAAAATTTTAAATCAGTTAACTTTTCGGTTCGGTTTTTAACTTTCTAATTCTATTTACTTTAATAAATTTTGTTGTTAAAATTCAATTAATTTTTATTTAAAATCTTTAATTAAATTTGAAATTATTCGATAGGTAAGGACAATTTCTTCCAATTATATTTCAAATTTTTTATTTTTATTCAATCTTTAGCTGATTTTATGACAATTTGATATTGAATAAACCTTTTAAACCTTAAATCTCTCGTCTTATCAATTTAATTTTCGGTTAAGGTTCTAAAACATTGATTTTAAGTGCAAACTAGCACAAGCATTTAAA
The DNA here is from genome assembly GCA_027563885.1 of Erythroxylum longipes. Classification (NCBI taxonomy): domain Eukaryota; kingdom Viridiplantae; phylum Streptophyta; class Magnoliopsida; order Malpighiales; family Erythroxylaceae; genus Erythroxylum; species Erythroxylum longipes. The sequence goes on along the minus strand of JAOQMS010000180.1, from coordinate 1,582,874 downwards.
TGTAATTACACATTTAAATAAATTATTTAATGAATTAATAATTTAAAATTAAATAAAATCTCTCAAATAAGTTAGTATTAATAAATTAACAACCTTAAGGAAGGACTTCAAAGAGAATTTCCAAAATTTTGTTCCATTTATACTAACTTTGACAAGAAGAAACAAGTTTGATTTTTGATTTAATTAATAAAATTTAATTTAATCGAATTTAAATTTAATATAAAAAAATCGAATTCTCAGTTAAATTTTAAGTTTAAAAGTACTTACTTAAACTCAATTTTTCATTTTTTTATTTTTTAATAAATTCATACTCTTTTGATCAATTTAATATTATATCATATTCTAACCTATTTTTAAAGGTATAATCAAACTTTAATTTGAATTCAAATTTATTAAAAAATTTCAAGTTTAAGTTCAATCCTTATAGAATTCAAATCTATTTTTTTAAAATGGAAGAACCTACAGTCTTTATTCTTTGGATGCGTATTGAGTAAATCTCTGGATTGACGCAATAGCCTGCAAATCACTCCAATCGAGTACTCCGCACTAGACAAGCCCTATACGAGGGACTCGATCAAAAGAACGTAGGTAAGAGGATTCGAATACAAGACCTTTTGACCTTATATCTCTACTCTACTAACTCGATCACACCTATAGGCATTCAAATCTAATTGATTGCTATAATTAATATAAATCTTAAATCCTAATCTCCAAAAGTTAAATTTCTTCTTACAACCACTTAAATCAAGGGGAATGAAAGCTTATAGAATATTCAAAAGAGCAAAGAGTGTGATTACCCAAAAAAAAAAAAAAAAAAGGAGCAAAGAATGTCGTTGTCAACGACCATTGTCGTGGAAGATTGGCTTGAATGCTATGTCCTCGTCCAATTGTAACGTGGCACAAGTTTGTCACCAACATTTATTTAGTATGATTGCTTCTTTGATAGTTGATAGCTACTTCTTTGTTGGTAAAATTTCACAAAAGTCACCTAAGGTGGTTCAATTGATAGGATTTATAAAACGAAAGGGACTCTCCAAATAGACTTTAGCATAAAAGGTTACAAGTTGGAGTTTTCAAAATTGGGACATTTAGAATTTTCTAAGATTTCACTAAGTTTTTGCAAAATATTATTCAAAATTCGTGATTGATAAATTGTTATAAATTTTAACTTTTAATAGTTTACATTCGAAATTGACTTATCACTTAGGGTTAGGATTAACAATATTAACTCACTTAATTTGACTTAAAGCCAACGAATTTAGTTTGAACTGATCATATTTTAGATTAAGTTTTGTTAAGATGTTAAGTGTGAATAGGAATCTCACGTTAAAAAGAGATGGAACTAGTGAAGGACATATAAGTAAAAAAATACTCATAAACTTAATGCTTTAAGGTTTTGGGTTGAAGTGTGGTGTCAAACTCTACAAGTATGTTTCATCATTAGGCTCATGATGTAGATTTCCCTTGAAAGTGGACTCCTCAAATCTAACAAGTGGTATCAGAGCCGATAGATTAGCAAGGGGCGAGTATGGAGACGATAGTCAGATTTGACGGTTGCCTCCTTACGAAGAAAAGCAAAGAGATTTTTGGTGGGCCTAGACCAGTGGAGTAGAAGGGCTCTTGGTGATGTCATATACTTGAGCTGCTAAGAAAAAGGCTTTCTCTCAAAGAAAAGTCCAAGTCCAATGTGAAAGTTCACACTTGAGGGAAGATTGTTGGGATGTCAAGTGTGAGTAGAAATCCCACATTGGAAAGAAATAAAACTAATGAAGGACATATAAATAGAAATGACCCATAAACTTAATGCCTTAAGATTTTGGGTTGAATTGTGATGTTAAACTCTACAATTATATTTCATCGTTAGGCTCATGATGTAGATCTCCCTTAAATATGGGCTCCTTAGATCTAACAAGTTTTAGATTAGTTCTTGAAAGATCCGACCCTTGTAATTAAAGTGATATTATTTTAATATAATTAAATAAAACGATGTCATTTTGATATATATGTATAAGTTTAAAGATTAAAATAATGATATTTTGATCAATTATACTAAAATGACATTGTTTTGATTCAATTTAAACGAGTTTGAATTGTACTCAAACCGGTCCTAAGTCAACTCAAATAGGCGTTAGGGTCTCCGATCCAGCTCATTACTAGTACATTTGGTTCGCATCAAGTTTGCCTCTGGGCCAGCTCTAACATGTTTAGGTTTGCTGGTTGTCCAAAAGCTTGATGAAGTTTACCTTTGAGAACACCATCAACGTAATCGGGTTCGAGCCCATATGCATCTTAACCACTCCGCTTCACCTTCCACGACCGCAAGGCCTTCTTCCTTAAGATTATAGACATTTTTTAAGCGAAGAAAAGTATATGATTTTTCATGATTGCTCAAGTTCAACTCTGAATTCGAAATTCAAAAAAGTTTTGGAGATCAGACTCGAATCGTGTGGGGTTTGAGTCTTGTCAAACCAATCTATTATCGAACCTAACTTTCAACCTTACATGGAACCCTAGTTGTATTCTTCAAAATGGAGAATGAACTCACACAATTACTATTGTTCTTTATCGATACAGTTAAATACATAAAGAATTCTTATAGTTAATATAAATCTACTTGACCAAGACCAAGCAAAAGACAACCTTACCAACTAAAGCAGGCTTGGAGCTCCCATCCAAAATTACGTTCAACATAGACTCCAATGTAATAGGAAAAGAACAAACGACCCCTGCAAGACTAGACCTATCATTGTTCACAATGCTTATAAGTTATAAATCAAGCTCAGAAACTAATAATAACACAATTGTTCTTCATCTCCCTCTCAAGTCACAAAAACGTTTACTAAATGGAGACCTTGCTGCTTCAAATGACTTACAAGGTGGTGAAAACGGTTCCAAGAGTAAGATCGAGGCTTGGCACCCACAATGTGAAGGCCATTAACTGTAGAGCAGCGAGTCAGGTAAGAATGCTTGAGAAAAAGAGAAACTTGTACGAAATTCTTTCTCTTAGGTCTAAAAATGTAGGGTTTGATGAGATTAAGAAGGCATACAGAAGCATGGCATTACAGTACCACCCTGATGTTTGTCCTCCTACGCTGAAAGACGAGTCCACCCAGCGGTTTGTTGAGGTTCGAGAGGCTTATGAGACGCTGTCCGATCCGGTTTCACGTCGAATGTACGATTATGTGTTGGAGTGGAGTAGTTCCAAAGACTTTGGATTTCAAAAGAAACATGTGTTCCCTAAGGCTGTGTGGGAGCAGCAACTTGACGGACTCAAAAGACGGTCTCATCGTCGATCGGTGAGGAAGTGTAATAAGAACAACAACAACTAGACATAAGCCGGCTCTTATTATTATCATTCTTTGTTTTTTCTTTCCTTCTTATTTGCTGATTTTTATTGTAAGTTTGTGTAATAACATGACCTCCACTTGTCTCTTCTTATGTTTCATGGTACGAGAGTTTGACCTTACGAGAGTTTGAAAGTTTCATGGTACGACATTTGTGTTATCAATGTTCAAAGAGGCTTCGTAGGCTTAGTTTGGGGAGCAATAAGGCTTAATAATTTGCTGAAATTAACCTTCTAAAATTATAAGTATTTATGTATTTGAGAATTTTATTTTGGTAGTTGAAACGTGAAAATAGGTGTTTGGTAAGTACGATCGTGGTTATTGAAAAGAGATAAAATGACTAAAAAATATGTTAATTTAATAAATTATTAATTATTGTATAAATAATTAAAAATATATTATTAGTCATATAAATTTAAAATTATAAATAGCAAAATATTAAATTAAAATAAGAAAATATAAATAAAATAAATTTAGTAAATAAAATATTTTATAAAAAAATATATTATTAGTCATATAAATATAAATTATAAATATGTTGAACTTGCTTTCTATTAGTTGCGGGTATAATAGAAAATAATAATTATCAGAAGGTTATTAATAGAATATTTAAAATATAATAACTACAATTTCACCGAAATTATTAAAAAAAACACTTAGAATAACACAAAAATGTAACATATATTCCAATATGAATCTTTGGAATTATATATATCTGAAGTTTGCTTAACAAATCATTGAATCCATAAAATTCCTAGTTTCGAGGTTTAGATCCATAGTCTCAATTTGTAATATAAATATCAAGCGTTGGTAGATCCTCACAAAGGCAAAGAGAAGAACTACTTTTTATGTCGTTAACATGGTGTGGTTCCAATTGGAAGAAATTTGGCTTGGCATGCATAGTTAGGTGGGTATGTTTAATGGATCCATTTAAGACTCCTCTTCTGTCTGATTGATCGTTAACATATATCTATTAACTAGATTTAATTTATGTTTAATAGATCCATTTAAGACTCCTCTTATGTGTGATTGATCGTTAACATACATCTATTAACTAGATTTAATTTCGTGATTTGCACGATTTTAGTTATAATGAGTGCATATGAATTTTTTTTTACATGAATAATAATACATTAAATCACACATAAGCACATATAAGCTGCATTTGGATCTGTGGTGCGGTAGGAATAAATACTTATCCAACCGCAGTTTCTAAACACAATCACATATTTAAATCTATAGGCGAACAATCGGAGATTGGAGGAAAATACAATGACATCGCACAAATCGATAAGTAAAAAGAGAATTATTGTAGGAAAGTACTTTTGCGGTAGAAATTCTACTTTCCATTAATAACCTTATGATAATTATTATTTTCCATTATATACTCAACTAATTATTATTATTTTCTTTAGATGGATTATTGCTTTATGATAGTTGCACCACACTAATAATATATTTTTATGAAATATTTTATTTACTAAATTTATTTTGTTTATATTTTTATTTTAATTTAATATTTTATTATTTATAATTTTAAATTTATACGACTAATAATATATTTTTTAATTATTTATACAATAATTAATAGTTTATTAAATCAATGGGTCTTTTAGTCATTTTATCTCTTTTCAGCAACTGCAACCGTAACCGCACTTACCAAACACTTATTTTCACATTTTAGCAGTTAACAAAACAGTAATTCCAAACACATAAGTACTTATTGAGAATAAGTACTTATCATTCCAACAGGTTATCAACCATCACTGCTCCTTCAAACCAAGTCACACTCTTAAAAACTTTAAAACCTTATAGTTATATAATGAAATTATGAACTAATAATTGATGATAGATTAAGAATTTGTATATTAGCTTCTCTTTCAAATATCATAAAATTAAATTATAAAAGAATAAATTTTACATACCAATTTAATCATTTACATTAAAATTCATAATAGAGAAACAATAAGGACATATAAAACGTATGCAAAAGTTGGAGTTGATGGTATAAATTTGTAATAAAAATTATTAAAATTATTAAAAATATTAAAAATAACTTTTACTAGAAAAAGTGTACAATAGCGAGATGATTAACTGTTAGACCTTTATTATTTCAAGAAAATTAACATTAATGTAATATGAATTGTAGTTACATATATTAATGAATACAAGAATATCTTTTTATATATAAATAGATAAGTGTATGTAACTTTCGAAAGTAAAGTTTACCTTAGCTATA
>JAOQMS010000180.1:1562210-1576445 GCA_027563885.1 Erythroxylum longipes | reverse complement strand
TACATTGTTTTCGAGATCGTGAGAAAGAAAAGGAGAGATGTGTTTCAAGATGGGGTATAGCTTTAAGAAAGGAAAGCGGGTCCGAGTAAAGGAAACTGAAGAAGAAGGAGAAGAAAGCAAAGGGTTGCTGGAGAGGGAAATTAAGAAATGGAAGAACCAACATGATCAAAACAAGTTCTATAAAGTCTAAGAGCCATCTTCAGTCTATGGTGTCAGAAGCTGCAGACACTTGTCCTCTTTCTAACGTTGTCTTGGTTTCTGGGCTGTCTCACGTACGAATGGAATGTTCTGCTCGTGCGATGTAATCTTTGTTGTTGCACTTTGTAAATGCAAAGAAAAGGTGGTGAATCGATTTTCCTTCTATAAATTGTCAAAAAGAAGAAGTGGATCATTTATTTTCGATAATAAAACATAACTTATGTTTTGTCGGAGCATAGCCGGCGGCATTATCACCATCACAGATCGTTCCCTTATTCTTAGGAGATTGTTTCCTTACTCTTGGGAATATTCGGCTGGAAGGTATATTGTTATTATCTTTTAGTTATTTGTTCCTTTATCCTTAAGAACGATGATTGTATTTATGAACAGCAACACTCAATGCAAACAGCAGAAGAGTTGTGGAATTGATAATCCAAAACTCAACTTTCTCAAGTTTAGATTCTAAGTCTTTAAACTTGTTCTCATTCGGGTGCTTAATTCAAGAGCAATGTAATTTAATTTATAGAAGCCACTAAAAATCTTTAAAATTAAGCTAATATGGTAATGGGTCTAAAGTATTATATTGGGTTTATATTATTCAATCCATACTCAACTCTTTTTAGGATAATTTTAAAGTTAAAAATCAAATTTAATCTTAACTAATTGTTAATTTGGTGATTGATTTTTATATAAAAAAGTCAAATCTAATTAAATCGTACGAAAATTTTTTTAATTAAAAAAAGTAATTAATGATAAAAGTATGAACTTTGTAATTATTATAATGAAGTATTGAAATTATTTTCAGTGAATTAAAAAATCCGAAATTAACTTTAAAATTTTTAAAAAATTTCAAACTTATGTTCAGTCCCTAAATTAATGCCATGTTTGGTTTCCCGGAATAGAAATTCTAAGTATATTCTTAAAATTTAAACAATTCTTTATTTGGTTAGATAAAAAAGACTAGAAAATCTAATCTAACTCTATTCTTGAAATAACTAAAGACATTTTGATGATCTTTAGCAGGTCGTTTGGAAACCGTTGAATTGAATTTATTAACGAATTAGATTCAATTACATTAATGAGATTGAATTGAATTCAATTTATAATGTTTGGAACAAATCCAGTAATATTAAAATTGAATTCAATTACACTATGTAGAATACAATCAAAATGAATTCAATTATTATGACATTTTTACCGTTGACTAAAAAATAATCTTATTTAGTAATAAGATTTGTTCTTTATCCCAATTAATTCTAGTTTTGGTGACCATAATAGATCTTTTTTTTATAAAATACTTTGGAGGCTTAAAGCCAAGTGAAGAATTACGAAAGAACCCCTTTATGGGGGGTGTGTCCAAAATGACGGATCATAAGGGTTTTCTTGTCTCTCCCTCCATCTTAACTTCTGATACTTTCTGGGATTCTGTTCAGGCGAAGTAACCAGAGCTTTATCCCTTATTGTAACAGTCGGTAGGAGACCGAAGTGGGACTTTGAAATATCGTTCGAAAGCTACATCAAAGAAATTAGATCTTCGTTAATGAGTGTAGAACGCGATGTGAGTTGTCGTCCTTGTTGTTGTTCAAACTGGAATACATCAAATATAAAAAAAGTATTCTTTAAGTAGAAAACTAGATAAAAATAATATATGAAATAATCAAATGTGCTTTGTTAAGAAGGATCAAGAGTATAAAATGTGCAAATTGTTACAATTAATATATAATTTAAAGTAGTATTCAAGGTAGTGTTATATTAAATTTCACAATATAATTATATCATGTGATTTTCGATTGAATGACGATGATCATTATATATAAGTAAAAAGATTTATTGATAATTATAAATCGGTGATTAATATATTATTAATTATTATTAAAATATCATAATTATAGTAAAATTAATTAGCATTACATGTTTAAAATTATTTATTTTTATAATTAATGAAATATAGTAATAGTAACTCGATAAAATAATAATTTATTAATATAAAAATCAATAACAAGTATATTTTTATTAAATTTTAATAAAATTAAAAAAGAGAATTTTTATTTTATAAAATTAGAATTGTAAAATAGCTAATTTTAATATTAGAATTTTTTAAGTGAGTTAAATGTTTACATAAAAATAGAAAATAAAATTTAATTTTTCATACTCATAAATTATAAAAATTAGAAAAATTATAACTAAAAATAAAAATTACAAACTTAATTAAACATATTTTTATTAAAAGTTAAAATTCCTAACTCACAATATACCACAGTCGAACCCACGAAAAAAATCGAGTAGAATAACATCAAAAATTATATTATTACATTATAGAGAATATAGTAGGTGGAAAGGAAAAGTTTCCAATTAATTTACAAATATAAATTAAAAGTTTGTAAATTAAAAGTTTAGCAATGAATATCATAATATAAGGTTTGTAATTGGTAAATAAAAAAGAGAAAAGAGAAAAAATAGAGTGTAGAGCTTGAAGAAATGAATTCAATTCCGGTACTTGAAGGGGTGAATTCTTGCACTTATCAAATAGCCTTTTAAGACTTTTTAATCCTTTCCCGTTTTCTCTTCGTTCACACCTCCCAGCAGAAACTTCTTCATTTTATCCTCTCTAGCTCACTCCTGCGTTCTCTTCTTCTTCACTCTCTACCTCGCGATTCTCTTTCCCAGAAGCTCCACTCTCTCTTTAAGTCGACCCAGCCTTCGACCATCTGTCCTCTCTTCTGGGTAAGTTATTCCTCTTCGTTCTCATGGGTGATGCATTTATGTTGATGGGTTTCGATTGGGTGAGGGGTTTTGTTGAATTGGCTTGCTAATTTCTTGATTATGGGTATTCTTGGTCTGTTTTGTATTGTGGATTTCGTGGATATCATTTGGGTAAACATGATCCAAATTCTAAATAGCAATAGACATTACCTTTATCCAAAAACGACGGAAGGCACATAGCATCAGATAGAAGATGAAACAAAAGAAACTGCTGTTAGTTATATAGTTACATCAGATAGGCCTTTCTTGACATGGCAAAGGATGAAGGTATATATATGGTTCAAGCCTGGTTTTGCAAGTGAAAATTGTCTTTCTTCTTTCTTCCAATTGGTTTAGCTTTTACATACTCTCTTGCATCTTAATCAATGCTTTGAAGTGCTTGTAATGATGAGAAACAGAGGGCTGTTTAGCTTTTTGATGTTTCAGTTGAGAGCTTGATACAGTAAAATCCTGAGAAACAGAATGCATAACAGTTTTATGATTTTGAAGTCTAACATTGTTATGGGCTGGTCTTACTCGAAAATGAAATTAACTCATTTACGCCAGAGAACAAAGGTTGGACTTCACTTGCATAAATGTGCTAACATACTGTTAAGGAAGCTTCAAATCTCCTTGAGCACAATTGACAGAAAAATAGACGAATCTTTGATTTGGTGGTGTGCAAAGAGTTACCATTTGCCAATGAGAGTTGGTCACTTTTAACTCTCACTTTTCAGTTAAAAACATTGAACTTCAATCTTGTTTAAGACTTAGCTGCTTTGGTTAACTTGAATTGCTGTTGTTTTCAATAAAATTGTGTTTCGAGCCAGAACATGAATACAATAGTGCCATGGTGTTTGATTTCAACTTTAGCTGTAATCATATTGATCTAGGACGAATAGAAGAGATATCAAACTATTAGGTAAAATGTACAGAAATTAAAAACCTTGGTTGTTGGGTGTTTTTAGGCTGCTAGAAATTCGGAATTCAAGTCTGAAATTTTAGTAATAGTTGTTGAAACTTCAGAATTGGTTTGCTGGAAACTTAAGTTGAAAAATTGCTGGAATTATGGTGAAGTATACAAACAATTGGTAGTTTAGGAATCACTCCTAGGATATGAAACTAGGAATCACTCGAAGAAGAAAATATCAGATCTTATTGAAAACTCAAAATTTGTAAGAAAATTTTAAGCTTTCTTTAATTGAAAGGTTGATTACATATATAGAAAAATTGTTGGAATTCTAATCTTAATGGAATAAGAAACCCCTCTTTAACTTCCAAATAAGAACTTGATCGTATTTTATAAGGATTCTGATACAACAATATGTGAGTTCAATTAGGTTTTTGTCAGGTTTTTTCTTTTTAGCGAATTTGCTTCATTTTTGTAACGTAAGAATTACCAAGAAGAAGAAACAAGAAGTAGAGAGAGACAAGATTGCGAATTAGCTGCCAGAAGTTTGTCACAAGTTGGGGTATCAAGGGCTAATATAGCCATTACCCTTTCCCTATTTGCTTCTTACACATTTCTCATTACAGCTCTCATATTCACTCCCATACAACGTTGTTTACGTACTATTAACAATTGTACAATCTGACATCATTTAACTCCATTGTTCGTAGCTCACTTCGTTGTCGTGTCCATATATCTTCTTTAGCTCAACATTGAGTTATATCAGTGCTTCCCTTCACAACAACTTTGTCGACGGTCAATATCATTATGCTTATTATGCTTTTGCCTTTCTTTCTATCTACTTTAGGTTGGTGTAGGGTTATTTGAGTTAGGGTTTCATTTAAACTGATTGGTTGAGTTATGGTTTTTATGTTCTATAATCCCCTTTTTTAAACTCTGGAAATATTATCTTTTTTTTTCTGGCTTACTCTACTTTATGCCTTCAACTATTTTGAAGAAGCAAGCTGGTGCCAGTACTTTACGCATTTTTATAATGAATTGACTGGGATCTATGGAGAAGATAGTGTAACTGAAAATGATGCACAAATTACTGCAGATATTCTTGAAGAAATGGAAAGGCAAGAAGGTGTAGGTGAGTCAAATGAAGGTGGCGAAGATCAATATGAGCATGGTTTGCATGATATAGATGAGTCATTTACCCAATCTCAAGTATCAAATCTTAAAAGACAAGCTGAAAATATTTCAAAAAGGAGGAAAAAAAAGAGAAATGATACGGGAGAAACAAGTTGTGCAGATTCACTTATGGTTGCTGCCAGGATATTGGGTGATACTATGAATCAGATTGGAGATAAATTGTGTAAAAGTATTGGGACTGAAATGTATATTCAACGAAGAGCTGAACAGTTATATAGTGCATTGAGTGAAATAGAGGAGATCACAATTGATAAAAGGAATACTGCTTTAAGCAAAATTCCTGATCATCTTACACAAATGCTTGTGTTTTTTACTGTTCCGTCTTCTCAAAGATTTGAGTGGGTGAGGAGGTTTCTTGCCACACATTGAAGGTTATGTTGAAGTTCAAATATCAGTTATTTAAAATAGGGGTAAATTTTAATTTTTGTTCAACTAAATAACTTTTTAGCAATTTAAAGCCTTATTTTATATTTATTTTCAATATGTTATATTGTTATTTTATCTTGCAATTGCGACTATATAATAAATGCTAAAATGAGTCGGCTCAGGAAAAATTAACCACTATAATAATATTATGATTAGGAAGAAGAAGAAAATTAATAATAATAACAATAATAATAATAATAACGAATAATAAAATTAATAATGAGAAGAAAAAATTAAAAATAATAAGGAATTTAATAACAATAAAAATAAAAATAATTAATAATAATAAGTAATTTAATAATAAAAAAATAATTAATAAATTTAATAATAATAAGGAATTTAATAATAATAACAAAATTAATAATAATAAGAAGAAGAATAATAAATTTAATAATAAGAAGAAGAAGATTAATAATAATAAAGAATTTAAATAAAAAATAATTAATAAATTTAATAATAATAAAGAATTTAATAATAAAAATAAATGAAAATAACAAAAATAAGAATAATTAATGAATAATAATAATAATAAGGATAATAATAATAAGGATAATAATATTTTGATCTTTTGTTAATTATTTTTTTGTCATTTTAAGTTTATAGTTTCAAACTAAACACTGGCATAAAATTTCTTTTTCTATTCTATTCCTTGAACCAAATAAAATAATACTCGTTATATTTTATTCTCATCTTTTCTATTCTTAGGAATAATTATTCTATTTCTTATTTATTCCATTCCTTATACCACACAGGGTATAATAGCCTGAGTTTAATATAAAATCTCAATATTAAAAAATTAAAAATTAAAACTTAGTTCAAAGTTAACAATTTTATATTTTAATAAATATTTATTTCTAATTCTGTAAAGTCTGATCGATTCGAAATTTAACTTCGTACTTTGGATTATATAAAGGGCTCGAATCTAGTCCTGATTCATTGGGATCTCTAAAATTAGAATCTTTGTCCCCATGTTAGGTCAATCTTTGAAGCTATCTTCTTCCACCAAAAAATTCCCGCCAATGCGCCTCCGCCACGCACCGCCGTGCCGTCCCACCACTTGCAATCAACGAAATCTAAGGTCCTACTGATTGGAACTGGAACGTTAACATCATGAACAAGAATGGGTTTAATGCAGATAGCACTAAGAAGTGAACATCTTCATCTGCTGATAAAATAAAATCGGCAAGTGAAACATACCCTGTCAAAAAGGAACAATAATAGAACTTTCCATGTTAAAAGACTTCCATTAAATGAGAAAACCCCATGTTTCTGAAATTTTTTGTCAGGTTTCTTACCCTTCAATGGTGGATACTTGTAGTGTTCACTCCACTTCACCAACCTCATGTTATAATAAAGAGTCACCTTGTGAATTGATCAAGAAGTGGATTATATAAAATCAAAAATAAAAAAGTAGTTCAATTTGTATCCAATTATATCTTAACTTACAAATATTTTAATTGATAGCCTTTTTTACAGTAATGTTGTTGTCGTTCTTATATATTTTTTAATATTTATTTAAATTAATTAATATTAATATTCTATTTTACTATTTAGATCTTATATTAAAGTTATACATTTTTTATAAATGTTTATATAATTTAATTTTATTATGAATTAGATTAATATTTCATACATACGATTGTAAGATGGTATATTTTGCTTTCAAATTAAGCAACTTTACATATTTTAATAAATAGTTAAATAAATTATTTTTCTTTTGTATTCTCATTAAAATGTTTTTAAAATATGGGTTTATGGACTTGACCTAAATAAAAACTTTTATAATGAATCACATTAAATTAAGAAAAAGAGTTATTTCACGAGTCAAATTAAATATAAGCTTAAATTTTTAATAAATTTTGAATTGAACTTTAGTTAAATTCCGCTCAATGTAATTATCTAAATTTTCATACTTAATAAAACTTTATGATAAAATTTAAAGATGTTCGTTTCTTATATCGGTATAGTCTCTAATTATTTATTTTTTGCATGATTAAAAAGTGAAATTCCACCATAGTTATCCTTTATGCTCGTGAGGCAATGAGTGGAAGAAACTAAGTTTAAGAATGTCAATGGGTTGGATTGGGCCCTCAGCTGAAGGCCTTGATCAAGGGTCGGCCCACCGGTGGGTTGCGTTTGTAATTTTTTAATTAAAAAATTATAAAACAGCGTCGTTTTGAAAACGACCCCGTTTTGTCCAAAATGGCTCAGCCAGCAGTTCGACCCGAACATACCATGGTCAGCCTATGGCCAATCTAACCTCAGCCAAAAACGAGCTGGGCCGGGCCAGGCTGGACCGGTCGGGCCGAAATTGCCATCTCTAACTAAGCTAGATAGTAGATGCTCTTCTTTTTCTCTTTCATTTTCTTCTATATATATATAGATATAGATATTCCTTTTTTATTTTTTAATATTAAAAGAAATTATTCTTACCTTTAGAAAAGCTAACATCTAATGTACACTAAAATTGGGTGGAGATGCAAACATAAATATTTGTAAGAACCGGTCAACTTAAAATAGTAGAATTTATAGAATTTAGAATTGAGAAATATAAAATGGAATATTAAAATAGTAGAAGCAATAAAAAATTAACAAGTTATGTTATAATTTAAAGTATAATATCAATATGTAGAGTTAAATATACGATAATTTTATAATAAAAGGCAACCATTTTGTAAATTTAAAATTTCATCCATAAGTTTTACATAAATTTGTTACTCTTGCATCCCATATTTTCTAATTTACTTGTATTATTATTTTGATAATACGTAATAATTTCTTATTCGTATGTTAAAATAATAACTTAAAAAGTCAAAAAGTTAACGTATCTAGTGCACAAGGTGGGGAGGGTTATGATGTACGTAGTCTTTCCTTTGCATTTTTACAAAGAGGCTATTTTCATAACTTGAATCTGTAATAAGAGCAACTTTACCAAATGCTCCAAAATTCACCCTTTAATCAAGGGTAAAATAGTAACTTAAAATAAAGGATAAAAGTTTTAGACCTTATGCAATGCCCCAACATATACCTTGGTAGTATTATAGCATATCTAGGGTGTATTAAGAAATGAATATAATAAATTAAGTACATCTAAGTATAGTAAGAGATATAATGAAACTTAATGTAAAAGACAAAGGTAGATGGATAATTTGTTCGCTTCGACATAGACATACATACTTAGACGTGAAATATGTATGGAAATTTTTTTGATATGTTTGCTTGGATTTATGAATGTGATGTGAGGGGATTTGATAAAAGAAGTATTCCATAAGTAAATGAGATGTTTTTGGTTAAATTGGATATATTTTTGTGTTGCTCTTACATGATAAGATCGAAGTTAGTTCATTTCGGATGTGTACCTCACTGAGTGGATAGGTTCCATTGAATAAATTTATGTAATTTGCCTACATCTTGTCTTGTAGACCTCTAAATTGGATAATTTCAATTGTATATTAAACTAGAGACATAGGTCAAAAATTTCATGAAGAAATCAAATTTTGATTTTGCCTTTAAGAGTTTTGAATTATGTTTTGAAGTTGAGTTCTGGCTACTGTCCTTGTTTTCGAACAACCTATAGTTTTTGAGATATAACTCCCAATATAATTAACCAAATTGCATAGAATTTATGCCATTAGAAACTTAAAGCATAAGAGAATGAAATAAATTGATAAGATCATAGGCTAATGTGGGAATTAAAGGAAAAAGAAGGACCAATACGTAATTTTCCTAAAGTTAACTCATGAACCAATAAGATTAAAGCATGTGTGTCCAATAGAATTGTAACACATGATCCAGTAGAATTGTAACACATGGTTCAATATAATTTTAATACATGATCTAATAGAATTGTAACACGTGGTCCAATGAGATTGTAACACATGGTCAAATAGGATTGTGATATATGGTCCAATGGGATTGTGACATATGGTTCAATGAGACTAAAACATGTGTCTAAGTCTAGAAAATTCATGAAAAGGCATATGGAAAGGGGAGATGGACGACACTTTGAAGGCTTAACTTCATATTTTCTCCTCTCTATTTCACCAAAAAGGAAGAGAAGGAAAAGCATTAGAAGAACTACTTTGCCAATTTTAAGGTTTGGAACTTGACTTACTTTAATTTCTCTTTGTGTGTATTTTAAAATGGTTATAAAGATTCATTTGGATATGGAATGGTTGCTGGGATGATTTTTGGTGTTATTTTGGTGTTACTTTGTATGAATTTTGTTGGATATGACAAGAGAGTATAGTATAGTTGAGTTCTGTCTAGGATTTGTTTGAGTCATAACTCAGCATACAGACCTCTAAATTATGTGATTTTAGTTGCATATGAAACCTAAGATATAGAAATAAACATCTCTAGAAGAGACTGATTTAATTATGGTTTTATGACCTTGAAAATTGAGATAAAAAATGGTAATCTAATGTTGCTCCTATTTTGGAGCATCTTGTGATATTTGGTCTATATCTCATGAGTTAGGAGTCCAAATACAAATTATCGATGTGCAATTATATCGATAATTTGTATCAATGAGCATTGAATATTAATATTTGGCTTATAAATGTTCATTTTCGGTATATGGATAATATATTGAACCATATTTGTATTATGTACTTTGCTTAAGTATGTCATCATTGTTTACATGAGTATTGAATATTAATGTTTGCTTCATGAATGTGAATTTATGATATATGAGTTGTGAAGTTTCTGAATGTGTGTGCTTAGCAAATGACTACTGTGAGTGATCATCCAAACTAAGTGTTTCCTCACTAAGCTTTCAAGCTTAGCACGAGTGTTAATTCGTGTAGATCCAAGTCATAAAAGTGAGGTACAAAGAACATCTGTAAAAACTAAGGCCAATAGATAGAAGAAAAAGTACTTTTGGGCTTTTTTTTGTTACAGATGATTGCACATGTAATAAAAAAGAAATTGTATTTTTTTTTGAAATACCATGTAAATATAAAGATGTATTACCATTGTTAAATGATAATGTCAAGCATTGAAGAGTTTTATAATGTGTATATGTATAAAATTGAATAGAATTGAATGTCTTGAATGCGTGTACAGAAATTTAGTTACTGTGTGTGTTGATGATTGTAGGTTCTGTATAGGGGGTGTTACACCTTACTTGTAATATAACTTTTTTTCAAATAAGGTCTAATTTTTTTTAAATTCTTGATCTTTAAATTTTTCAAAAAAACTCCTTCTAGTTTTCAAATTTCTAAAAAACTTTTTTTGTTGTAAAATAACATCAAAATACACATGCTATAAATATTACATTTATATTAATCAAATATTATTTACATAACAATTCGACCTAACTCATAAATTCAAACCAGACGGATTAAATTTGATTTAAATTAATAATTTATTTCAAATTTAATTGATCAGGGTTAATTTTAAGAGTTGTTTTGAGTTACTATATTAGTAAAATTTGATTATTCCACTATAATGATCATATTAGATATGTTTCATTATCATTTTTTAACCGAATTCTACTAGAAAAGGTTTTAAACATTAGAATGAATCTTTTCGAGATTTTTAAAGATTAATGAGTTTTTTTAAAAGATTTCTTAAAAGGATGTTAATTAAATTTACCTAAAATCAAATAAAGAGAATGGATTTACTACCAAGATTCGAAGAACTTAACAATAAAATAAGTCACTAATGAAATTCCTCAACCATCAAACTTGGTAGTCTCTATTTATACAAAGTGCTGACATGGTCCATGCACTTTAGCATCACACCATCTTGTAAAGCTCTGGTGCTCCTCGGAGGACCATTCCTTGGCATGATAATGTTTTCTCCTTCAAAGCAAGAGTGAAGAGCAGAGAGAACAGTCCCAAGTTCCCCCAAACACTTCAATTAATGGATACTTTTGCTGTTGAAACAACACCAACAGCCCAAGAAATGCTTGACCTTGAGAAAAATGAGAGGAAGGCAGAGAGAACCAAGTGGGTGCTCAGTGCTCCCGAGCCACCGAGTCCATGGCGTGAGCTCATGGATTATGTTCTACCTGAAGGTGGCGAATTTTGCGCAAAAACTGGGTTCAATCCTGTCCTCACTTTGTTGCAACAAATGTTTCCGATCCTTTGCTGGTCTAGAAACTACAAGGCAACCAAGTTCAAGAATGATCTACTAGCTGGCCTGACTCTTGCTAGCCTCTGCATTCCTCAGGTGAACACTGTCAGGTTTTTCAGTTATGAATTTGAAGGTTCTTGCTGATATGAAGTTTCATGCAGAGCATTGGGTATGCTACTCTGGCACGGCTTGATCCTCAATATGGTCTCTGTAAGTTACATTGGTTTTACCACTTGAGTTCCAATTTGTTTGCAAATTTGTTATGTCTGAAAATACTTGTACTGCTCAGACACGAGTGTTGTCCCGCCTCTGATATATGCTGTCATGGGAACTTCAAGAGAAATAGCCATTGGACCTGTAGCTGTAGTTTCTCTTCTTTTGGCTTCAATGGTTGCGAAACTGGAAGACCCTGTGGAGAATCCAGTTGGTTACAGGAATCTTGTCCTTACCACAACTTTTTTCGCAGGAATATTTCAAGCTGCCTTTGGACTACTCAGGTTCATGACCCTGATTAGATTAGATTTTAACATCTTTTTTATTCAATGCAATATGGATCATACTCTCTTCCTCGGTTTTGGGTCTTCAGGTTGGGATTTCTGGTGGATTTTCTTTCCCATGCAGCAGTTGTTGGGTTCATGGCAGGCGCTGCAATTGTTATTGGCCTTCAACAACTAAAGGGTCTTCTTGGGCTTACTCACTTCACAAACAAGACTGACATTATCTCTGTCCTTGAAGCTACTTGGATGGCAGTTCATCAATCTGTAATGATATTTCATTTCTAACTTGTCTTGCTGTTATAAATTCTCTGAACTGTTCCGTGTAACTTGGAACCGTTAATTGATCCCATTTTCATTCTCTGGTTCACAGTGGAATCCCCAGAATTGCATCCTCGGAGGTTCTTTCTTATGTTTCATCCTGATTACGAGGTTTGTGGTAAGTTCAGGTAGCAATTTCTGATACCCATATTCTCTTCAAATGTTGTCACGCTCATTAGTAATATTCTAATTCTACTAGGGAAAGAGGAACAAGAAGCTCTTCTGGTTGGCAGCCATTGCTCCTCTGATATCTGTGGTACTGTCAACTCTAATTGTGTTCCTGACAAGAGCTGATAAACATGGAGTCAACATCTTAAAACACATCAAAGGGGGTTTAAACCCAAGCTCAGTCCAACAGTTACAGTTTCATGGCTCACATACTGGGGAAGTGGCTAAAATTGGACTTCTTGTTGCAGTTGTTGCACTAGCTGTAAGCATCTATTACTTCAGAATACTTCTTCTGGCAAGTATCCAACCTGAATTTCCATGATTCTCTGCATTTTCTGGTTGCAGGAAGCGATTGCGGTCGGCCGGTGTTTTGCTTCCATGAAAGGGTACCACATAGATGGAAACAAAGAAATGATTGCAATGGGATTCATGAACATCTTTGGATCTTTCTCTTCTTGCTATGTTGCAACTGGTGGGATCTTTGAGACTAAACCTCAATCTTATATTGTAGCTGGTCTCCATAAGATACTCATGAATCAACCTTAAAAAACTTGTCGGTTTCGCAGGTTCATTTTCTCGAAGCGCGGTGAATTTCAGTGCAGGATGTGAGACTGCAATGTCTAACATTGTTATGACCTTGACGGTGATCATATCCCTGGAATTGTTCACAAAACTCTTGTACTTCACTCCCACTGCAATCTTAGCTTCAATCATACTTTCTGCTCTGCCAGGACTAATTGACCTGAACGAAGCTTACAAGATTTGGAAGATTGATAAACTAGATTTCCTTGCTTGCATTGGAGCCTTCTTTGGAGTGTTGTTTGTATCTGTCGAAATTGGCCTACTTGCCGCAGTAAGATCGTATCCTCCATCAAAATTTCAACACAGAACTTGTTCTTTTGAGCAAACATACACTTATGTGTGATGTTTCAGGTGACAATATCAGTCGTGAAGATCATTATCACATCAATCCAACCTGGAACAGAAGTTCTTGGAAGAATCCCTGAAACTGACATCTTCTGCGATGTTCATCAATATCCTATGGCAATTAAGCCCTCTCCTGTATTAGTACTCCGAGTCAAGTCCGGGTTGATTTGTTTCGCAAACGCCAACTTCGTTAAAGAAAAGTATTTTCAAGTACCTTGTCTCAATCTGCAGAGCCATTATCATCAAGAGTATGCTCTAACTTTTGTTAATCTTACTTTTCTTTGCTTTAAGGATCATAAAGCGGGCAACCGAAGATCAAGAAGAAGGAAATGTCGAAGAAAATGGGAAAATCAGTGCTCAGCTTGTGATACTTGACATGTCCAGTAAGTGTCTGACTAAATCAAGATAGTTTTAAATTGCTGTTTGAGGATTTATATTACGGTTCTCTGAGTGCTGACGTTCATCATTTGATGTATATTTGGCAGATTTAGTAAACATCGACATATCAGGAATCGCTTCCCTGGAAGAACTTCATAAGAATCTTGTGTCAAATGGCATCGAGGTATGTTTGTAACGTGCTCGGACATGGTCGAGGCTCGGAAAAGAAAACCTGAGCCTGAGTCTTGTAGAGTTTGATAATGATCAAAACAGCGTTAAAGTTTCAAACTTTTATGGTGATAGCTGAACTTTGACAGTTAGAGTAAGAACAACAACGATGATTTAACGAGGTTCGAACCAAGCTTTGCTTGATTCTACATCCTCCAAACAACGACT
>JAOQMS010000180.1:1552045-1562110 GCA_027563885.1 Erythroxylum longipes | reverse complement strand
TTTCAGCATTTTCTTGATCCAACAACAATCATTTAATCAGTAACTTGATTATACACCTGATTAAACTTAATTCACAGTTTCCTTCAAAGCTTCCTTGCTTCTTCTCTAAGTAACCATTTCGAAATCACTTCTTCACAAGTCTAAATTCATTTAAATTTAATTTGATATATTAAAAAAATTAACAAAATACAAGGGAAGAACTTATTATACTTGTGCCATTTTTATCTCACAGCTGGCTATCACCAATCCAAGGTGGCAAGTGATTCACAAGTTAAGACTTTCCAACTTTGTGGGAAAGATTGGAGGAAAGGTCTTTTTGACAGTTGATGAAGCCGTGGATACATGTCTGAATGCTAAAAATGGGACACTCTAATCAATAAATTATTACATAAGCTTTTATTTATATCATCAGAACCAGACTGCTTATGTTATGTTCTCTTCTGTTGTGTTGTGTTGTGTGATCCAATAAAAGGGTAGCTTTTAGATGAGTCCTGTGAGATGATATCCCAGGACTCTGGGAATGTACTCTTGTAATATTGTTAGACCCAAAAAACAGGGATTTATGTAGAAAGTTTTATGTAATTAATGAATTATAAATTATGTGTAGCTTTTTTTCAAACATTTAATATATAAATACTTGGTCGCTTTACTTATATTTCCTTATTTATAGTATTCATTTTATTGTTTTCTACAAAGTAATTAAGCCTTCAGCGCCCTGACTAGAAAGTTACAGGAATAATAGAAAATCACCAGCGATATAATAAGCCATATCTCTATGAGAAGACATGAAAGACTATAGCTAAGATACCAAATATGCTAGCCGAGATACAAGTCCTTTATCTTCAATGGACATCAACTTTCAAGGCTTGCGTCTTAAGAATCTAAGGCTTTTTTTTTTCTTTTTCTCTATCCAAATCTAGATTGAAGTTTAGTTAATCTCAAGTTGAACTACTTAAGATTGGTCAATCGAATTTGAATAATTTGAAAATTGATTTAATCGATAATAAAATGATATTATTTTAACAAAATTTAACACAAGAACATTATTTTGATCAATAAAATTTGAAGTTATTGAATAAAATGATGTTCTTTAATCTGAACCATCCGAACCGAACCAACTGACTCTCATAATCTCATCATCCGTATTCTATTTTCGTCTTAGATCAATTAAATTATGAATTTTTAAATTTAATTTCTTTTTACTTTAACTCGTTTAGTTCGTTTAATAATTTATTGAAATATATAGTCTATTAATTATTGTGTGTATTAGAATTTTTATCTAATGTACATTTAAAGAGTAGCACTTGAAAATTCCTTTGCTTTTTATGATTGGGTTCATAACGAAATTTGGCAAATTGTACTTAGCAATAAAATTTTTGCAGAATAATGGATCCAATTTATTATCATTTGATTGTCAATTTTAAAGCTTAATCATTTGTCTATTTGTTTTAGTTGAGATTGCACTTAAAATGTCAAATAAAGTCTTTTCATTTTTAGGTTTAATTAAAAAAAATCTCAAACTTTGCTCAATTTTACGATTATAGCCCGAACTTCAAAAAATAAAAATTAAATGTTCATTTTTTTTTCAATTTCAACCCGAAATTAATATCTTTGTTAAGTTTATTGACATGATTCATGATATGTTCTAGAAATCTTAATTAATAATACACATCATCCAAAATTAACACAACTAATGAAAATTAATGAAACGATATCGTTTAATCACATAACTAAAACGACATCGTTATTAAAATGACGCAGTTTAATCCCTGGATTAGTTTATGTAGGCCCGACGCTCTGACCCTTTGTTTTTAGTATATGCTTTTCGTTTTCAATTTGTTTTCTTGATGCCTGAACAAATTAAAAACGAATGGTACAAATTGAAAATGAAAGGTGAGGGCATCAGGAGAATAAACTAAAAACAAAGAGCATAAACTAAAAACGAAGGGTGAGAGAGTCGAGACTGCGTAAACTGATTTAGGGATTAAATTTCGTCATGTTTTAACAACGACGTCATTTTAGTTATATGATTAATGACGTCATTTCATTAATCTTCATTAGTTGTGCTGATTTTAGTTGAAGTGTACTATTAGTTAGGGTTTCTGAAACACTTGGTAGTCACGTCAACAAACTTCACTAAAACACTAACGCTGGGCTAGAAATAAAAAAAAATTGAAAGTTTGAGCATTTAATTGTCACTTTTTGAAGTTTGGGCTATAATTACAAAATTGAACAAAATTTGAGATTTTTTTAATTAACCTCTTTTTTATCCACAAAAAATATTTTTTGAAAAAGTTATCATTATAATTTTACTTTTATTTTATTTAAAAAATTACTTATTCTTATGATATTATCTCTTATATAATGTTATTTAGTTATCACACAACTTCTTTTGTCATGTTTTGTTCATTTTTATATTTTATATAAAAGTATATTATTAAAATTTTTAGGTTTCAATATAATATCAATTTTTAAAGCAAATAATAGCTAAAAATTATTAAAATATGATAGGTTATAATTAAATAATATAAAAAAATAAAAAATAATTTTTAAATTGAAATAAAGATTTCAAATTACAAGAGATTTTGTGTCCTTATTTAGTAGCTATTCATTTGGAAAAGGACAAAATCAATACAATTTATTGATTCTTAAACGTAATGATATAAAAAAAATTATGATAAATAATCATATCGATTTTTCTTTGGAAAAATAAATTCTTAAATATGTACAATAATTTAGGATGTCCCTTGATAAAAATAAAAGATGGATGAGCTCAATCCAGACTTTCAATTCAGCCCTTTAGGAGGAGTGGTCGAATTAGTGGAATGAGAGGTATGAGATTAAAAGATCATGTGTTCGAATCCTCCTACTTACGCTATCTTAATCAAGTCCATAATATGCATCCAAAAGATAACGACTACGAGTTTCTCCGTTTTTTTTTATAAAAAACTTTCCGTTCAAATCATTTGTCCAAACCAATAAGAGATCATTATATCCAAGAAAAATGGTAAACCATACTTTATCTTATGAAAGTTGAAAATTTTTGTAAGTGATCGATTCAACAAATGAGTTGGACGAGGCTTAATCCGCATTACTCCACCACATTAACCGCTAATCATATGCAGTGATTAAAAAATTATATAAATTTAGCTGGTGTAGTAGTAAAAATTTTAAATTGATTAATTTTGATTTAATTTAATAGATTTTATTATTAAAAATATGTCATTTTATTAATTAATCAGCTGATTTTCGTAAACTAACAAATTTTTTTAAATAAGAATAAATCAGTTAATTTTTTTTAACAGTCTCATTTTTAATTAAACTTTAACTCTTTTTATCGGATAAGATTTTCTCATTCTTCAATTTTATTTCAAATTTTTAAAAATTTTCAATCTTTATTATATATCGATTTTATGACGGTCTAATAATAATTGAATTTTTAAATTTTACAAAATTTATTTTATTAATTTAATTTTTGGTCAAAATTTTAAACATTGTCTTGAAAATTGTCTACATTCATTGAATCATAAGCAATAATTATTGGTCAAGTATGTGCCACTACTAATTGGAACAAAGGCTTCTGTTCCAAAATACTCTATTCCCTTTGTTCCCTTGAAATTTCATCCACCCAATTTGATTTACTTCTCACAATAAATAAATGAGATCAATTTTGGAATAGGAGAAACAGATCTTCGGACCAAAACATCTATTCCCCTACTAATTAAACAAAAGAAAATTGCCCATTGGAGAGTCATGTACCTTTGAGACTCTCTTTGGTCTTATGGATTGATTGGGCATTAAGGGTCACCTTCCACTAAGAGCATCTCCAATAGCTTTGCATTATACGAGTATAGGAGAGAGCGCAGTCGTTAAAGATGACAAAAAAGGCCCAGTTTATAGGCTTGACTCAGCTGGACCCGATTTTAGCCTGAATTGACACAGTTTTAAAACGGTATCGTTTTATCAAAAACGACATTGTTTAGAAGATTTTCTTTTTAAAAAATGCCGGGTTAAGTTATAAGTAACTCAGATCCATCCTGACCCATTGACATATCTAATACCACTTCATGTATAAGGAGCATTATATATATAGATAATGAAATACTAGTAGGCCTCCAATGTCCCAACTTTTTGGCTAATAGCTCTTTTTTTTAATGTTACTTTTTAGCGTGTAATGCATTGTGGAAAGTAGTGTAATGAGATGTGGTATAATAAATTGCTGACATGGCAACACCCAATTATATTTCTAATGAAATATAGTATAATAGAATGCTAACATGGATTGGGTGTAATGGATTGGAGAGGCTCTAAGGTTGAAGGTGGATTTGGACTTTGGAGTGTGTTTTTAATATTAAGGTAATGCATTTTGAGATATTGATTCTAATATTAAATTGAAAGATTTGTTGGTTTTGAAGATTATGTCGTCATGATGATAAAAAAGATATAATGCTAATAGTAATTTTTTTTGGTGATATTAATAACTTAATATGTCAACAAAGTAATTAATATATAAAAATTAAGTTTAATCCAAAGAAAAAAAATCAAAAGAGTGATCGAATGATTTAAACAATTAAAAGATAATAAAACAAATGATTTGATAAAAGCAAATACAATTAATTGAATTTTAAAGAAATTTAAATAAAAAATGAAGGAAAAAGAAGAATCAAATATTAGATATGTAATAAATTATTATGATTTTTTATAGTTTCTTAGAATAGTAGTTTGTGTAAGGATGACAATGAACTAACTAACCCATAAGCCACTCCGGTCAATTTTTTTAAAATATTTTTTTGTAAAATTAAAAATTTAAAACATTTTTTTAATTGAATTCGGCCCGACTGCCTAAGCTCAAACTGACCCAAGGCTCATCTTTTTTAAATAAAATGATGTTGTTTTGCTTAAAAGAGTTCAATTCCAGACCCAAGCCTAAGCTCAATAAAAAATACCCTGAGTTTGAGCCTAATTGTCACCCCTAAGTTTGTGATACAAACTAACCGAGTTAGGCCAACATAAATCTCCATGAAAATGAAAACTTAGGAACTTGATTATCTCAAGAATCTCTAAAAGGGCTTAACAAGAAAATGCTGTAAAGTTTAGTATCGATCAGTCTACAGATACTTACAGACATTATTGGAGTCCACATTTTACAATGAGCCATTTGATGGCAATGCTTGAAAAAGAGTACAATTCTGAATCCAAAAGCAGTTCAACAATAATCATACATGTCAACATTCATCTGTTTTAAACAGGAACAGCAGGACTGAGCTGGATAAGAGCTTTCTTAATTCTCTCAACAGCTGCCTGTAGGGTAGTGAGTGATGCAGCATAGGAAATACGTATGCAACTGTCGTCTCCAAATGCACCACCCGGAACTAGTGCAACCTGCAAATCAATATCCATAAGTTGTTGATGAAGGTAAGAGACTACTTAGATGCAAATGTCCAAGAACTAATATTTTCTTGGATTCTAATCACCAGCATTCATGATTTCATCTTAGGAGAAGCCATCTTGAAACAACACATACCTGAGCCTTGTCGAGGAGGTACCGACACAGTGAGTCAGAATCATTTATTAAACCAAAACCATCAACTTTTGCTCCATAGTAAGAGCTGAAGTCTATAAACAGATAGAACGCACCCTGCAAATAGCATCAGTTAGTTAAATTGAAAAACTAGATCAGCGGGCACAAGGAGGCTTTCCAGAATGCAGTAATCACCTGAGGTTCTGACATCCGAACACCTTCCATTTCCCCAAAGCTTTTAATTAAGAAATCTCTCCGTTCTCTGAATGCTTTCACCATCATCGATACTGCTTCCCCACCCGCATAGCCTAGTCCTAGAGCGGCAACTCCTGCTTTTTGAGATATACTACTAGCACCCGAGGTGAACTGGAAAATAAGAGGAAAGAAAGGGAAGTCCAAAAGGTCTGAATTCATTAGGTTCTACAGTATAACCAATAATTGATTTTCAATGGAAATCTAAAGCACAAATAAACAAATAAACAATTGACATGCGAAGTTTATGGAGTATGTTTCTAGTGATGAAATTTATAATGCTGAAATGACAATGTATTGAACATCTATCACTTATACCGACTTGCATTCTATCTCAAGATTATTACTTCCAGTGACAAGATTATCTCATCTACATCCTCTCAAGAAGGTTGGGATACCAGATGAATAGCACCAAGAATATCGAAAACCCAACAAGTTAATGCATCCATGAAACCAAATGTTCTAAGTTAAACTCTGGAAGAAAGGAAGGAAGCAGAGTTTATTCAACAGTCTGAAACCTGAAGTCATTCATTTACCTGGCTCTGTATCTTATTACATGCTGAAACAAAGTGCTTAGGACCGGCAATATATCCAAGTCTCCAGCCAGTCATTGCAAAAGCCTGTAAAGCTCACTCTTCTAGATGTCACTGTTTGATCTTATGTCAAGTACTCGGGGATATTATTAGTAACTTATAAACATAACCAGTATATGGCTAGAATATCAATGAACAGGAACAGAAGATTAAGTTAGTTTTGGGGCAAGCAGTTAAATGTATAATGAACTTACTTTAGAAAAGCCGTTGACAGTCAGCGTCCTTTTCCACATTCCAGGTAAAGATGCAAAACTTGTGTGAGTAGCAGGTGCGTATATTATGTGTTCATATATTTCATCAGACAACACCTGTGTGAAATAACAAAGGCTTTAGGGGGTTTAAATGGTAGTTGAGTTCAGTACTCATAATTCAGTGAATGTACCAGAAGCCTTGGATGTTTGGCTACAATTCGTGCAATCTCATCTAGCAAGCTCTTGGGATAAACAGATCCCGTTGGATTGGATGGAGAGCAAAGAATCAACAACCTTGACTTTTCAGTGAGTTTGGACTCGAGTAGCTTTGGATCCAGAAGAAAATTCTCCGAGATTGATGTTTGAAGAATGACAGGTGTTGCATCAGCCAGCCTAGCCATCTCAGGGTAACTTACCCAATATGGTGCTGGAATTATAACCTGAAGAAAGATAACTAGTAATGTGATACACCTCTATAGCTCTTTCCCTAAATTTTCAATTTGAATTGTAGCAACCAAATTCACTGCAAATGCAAACAGATAAATGAGAACTTAATTGGAGTGCATGGTCTATTCTCGTAGCTTTGCAAAATTAAGAAAACCATCAATTTCTAAATTATCAATCTGATCTAAACAATCAGCAGGTCATAAATGGTACCAATCAACATTCAAGTTAAAGACAACAACTCGAAAAACATTCTTATTGTTTTGGTTTCTTATTTAACATTTTACTGAAATAAGTTGATAGTTTTGAATTGATATTTTCCTTTTCATTTTCAGTTTCTAATTAATAGTTTGATTTGACACTTCTGACATTGGAATGGACCCTTAGCAGTAATTGAATTATAAAAATGAGAAGGGTAAATGAAAAGCTTCACCTCATCTCCTGGGGAGCAAACAGCAAGAACTGCTTGAAGGATACTCTGCTTGGCTCCATTACTGACCAATATCTCGTCAGGTGCATAAGAGAGACCATTCTCCTCTGCAAAAGACAAATGAATGACAATAAAATGCACTCTAGCCAAGAATGCATTAAATGCATTAATGAGTTTAGTAATGCAACCATGCTCTAACCTTTAAGCTTATTGCAAATTGCTGTACGGAGTTCCATAGTACCAGCATTTGGAGTGTACCTTGTGTACCCTTCACGAATTGCATTGATCCCAGCCTAGTTTTCCCCGAAAACAATGGAGATTATTTATTAGGTTAGAAACACTCGAGCAATTGTTGATGTCTGGAGCACATGAGGTCAAAATGCAAATGGTTTAAAGGAATCACCTCTGCTATAGCAGCTGGTGTATCGAAATCGGGTTCACCGGCAGCCAAACGAATGACAGGGATGCCAGCTTGCAGAAGGGCAGCCGCCTGATCTGTTATGGCTACAGTCTTTGAGGGTTTTACAGAATTTACCCTGGGGCTCAAAGAGACATCCACATCCATCTCCTCATACCCAACGGTGGGTTTCAACACTGCACCTATCCTAGATTGACAAACGTCTCCAGGAGTCTCTAACGACCTAGTAAAGACTATACTTGATAAGAAAACCAGTTACATACACAACTTAAAACCAGTTACATACACAACAACTTGTAACAAAACAATTCAGAAGATACACCTGCTAGAGGCAAATTCCCAGTGGAGTTTATGGCACTAATCTTCATACCACACCACCATACCAAAAGATGGAAATTATGAAAGTCCAAATTTTGCCAACATTCCCTCCATGAATAATAATTTAAAGAAGAAAGCAATAGAAAAGAGAAGAACTTCAGCAAATATTGTGAAAAAGCAAGTGAAGATCAACGAATTAACAAAAAGACAAAAGACAAAAGACAAAAATTGCAACGAACAAGTGTTCAAGTTACACACACAAACAATTAACCTCGTTAAAAAGAAGCAAAGCCAGAAACTCCACCAAACACAATACTAACAAATGAGTCACAGTAATTAAGATCCAGTGTGTTGGCTGTGGACTTACTTGAGAGAGAGATGGCGACGATAGGCAGGGAAGGACAAGGATCCCGGGCTTTGAGAACCGGAGATGGGTCGGAGAGCTTGGGGAGTAATGAGACGATCAATGCCTGAAGTGGAGCTCCAAAGAGAAGCAGCCATTAGAGAAAAGTTTCGAACTTTTGGTGAGAACTTGTCATCTACTTGTGTTATTTATTCTATATCGGTTTTGTAACTACAAGTTGTTCCAAGTTTTCTTTTGTCTATTCCAAGTTTGTGGGTTGGTGAGAAGTGGAAATTTAGGAGGGTGTGGTAGGTTGGTTGGGTTGGAGACCGAGGTTGGTAAATCATACCTGACAGCAAATCAGAGCCGTTCGTGCAGAGGATTCGACGGTTTTGATTGATTGTAACGAACCTAAGGCTTAAATAGACCCGTAGCTAGTGCTAACTTTCCTAAGGTATATTTAGTTGTAATGTAAGTTTTTTAATAGTATGACATGAAGCGTAATTGAATGTAATATTAAAAAATTATTATTTAAAAATAATAGAAAATTTCATAATGTAATATAATAAAATGTGCTTGAAAGAAAAGTTTATCATGTAATAGAATGAAAAGTTGTTTATCGTTTTATATTTCATGCTAAACTTCCAAATCAAAAATTTTTCATTATTAATGTTTAGTATATAATGAGATATAATATAAAACTATTTTATTTCATTTAATCTCATTCCATTTTATTATAAATCTTTCTTTTAAAAGATGGAATAATATTACATTATACTATATTCTATTAATAAACTCTCAATCAAACATAACCTAAGTCAATAACAAATTAAACTTTATCAGTTACAAGTTTTCAATTAAAATCTTACTCAAAATATAAATATACAATGGTGATGAATTTAAAATTATTTAATTTTTAAATAGTATTAACTTTTTATTTTAAATGTAATATGTAATGGTAAAAATAATATTTTGATTTTATTTATACAAGTTTTAAAAGATTAATTATTAAATTAAAATTTTTATAAAATTAACAGTAAAATTTAAAAAAAAATCGATAATTTTAAATATGATATTCCTAATATATATACATTAAAGGAACCGTTTGGTTCTGCTTCAGTTTTTCTGTCGTAATTTTCAATTTTTGTTTTCATTTTTTCTGTTTTTCTTTTAAATAAAAACAAAAACATGGTCGGTTGTTAATGTTAATATAGTTATATTTTTATAACTGATAATAATTATATATTAAATAAAACGTAAAGATAAATTATTTTTAATTAAATAAATTTATTTAATTTCTTATGTAATATTTATCAACAAGTTATTAATAAAATTATGTTATTTTAATAAATTAAATAATTTAAAATCAAAATTTTATTTATAAATAAATATTTATTTGAAATATATTTTAATTATTAAATCAAATTTGATTTGAGTATTTATATATTTAAAATTTAATTATATTTATTAATAATTAATAAAATTTAATTACAAATAATTTAATTATAAAAATTGAATTATTCATTATTTTATTGATAATTAATTTTAATTAATT
>JAOQMS010000180.1:1489611-1528270 GCA_027563885.1 Erythroxylum longipes | reverse complement strand
CTAAACCTGAATTTGATTAAAAATCTTTAATAAATGTATTTAGTTATATTAAACATGAAGTTCACTTAGAATGAAATATAAATGAATATAATATTAGAAAATTGTTGGTTGAAAGAGAGAGAAAAGTTTATAATGTAATATAGTAAAATGTTGTTTGGAAGATGTATGGAATGGAATGTAATGTATGTATAATAATGAATTACTATTATACCCTTGACAGAATAATGAGATATATTGTCTTACTACTTGTTATTAGTGTTGAGGGTATAATTGGTATTATAAAAAATTATTAAGGGTATATTAGATAGTACATATTTATTATTTTATATTTCATAATAAATTCCTCAAATTAGATGTAACTCATTTGTACTATTTAGGATGAAATAAGATGTAATGTGAAATTCTCCTTTTCCATCGATTCCATTATTATAAACTTTCTTTTCAAATACTAGAATAATATTAAATTCTATTAGATCCAAAGTAGCCTTAAAGATCAAATAACATTTTAAATGTACTCTTAGAATTACAGTCATTGCAAATATATGTTGACAAGTAGGAGTGACCCGATGAATTTTAACTCCTCACTTAAGTCTCTTATTTGTAGGAGGTTTTGAGTTCGAGTTACTAAAAGAGGAGAGAGGGAGAATTTCCCCTGTTGATGATCCTCTAATCTCCTAGAAGAGCTCCTTGGTCGGATCAATTGCGGAAGTCTCACTTCCAGCTGCAATGTAGGAGTTTGGAACTACTGAGAACTTGGGACTGATGGGAACCTGATGCTGACCAGAGGGCAGTGATCAATCTGCAGTTGACCAATCAGTATATAAAGATTTCTTGTGCGCAGAAGTGTACAGGCTACGTAGAAACCTGAGAGACCCTGAGATTCCAAAAGTACCTCCTATAGGACTTCGAAAATGGAATCTTAGGAGATTAAAATTAGTCCGATAAAACTAAGATAATTAATGTATATATAAAAAATATATATGCCTACAGGAGTGAGTTGTCAAATAACTACAGTAAAGACTAAAGAGCATATTTTTTCACGGAACCTGTCCCTCGCATTGTCTAAATCTCAAAACGTCATTTCACATCTCCATGTCTTTACACTCAAACTCGTCCAAAGATTTCGTATCAAAGCAAATCTTACTCCGCTCAAAATTAATAAATTAAATATAATTGAATTAAATTTAAGACTTAGATATTTATTTTTAATTAAACTTAATTTCAAGTTTAAATTTGATATTTTTTTCATGTCTTTCAAAATGAATGTTATTATTATTATTATTATTATTATTATTATTAAGTTTAAGTTATTATTATTATTATTATGTTTATGATTATTAATGTTAGTATCGTCATGATGATTACTATTATTATTAGTATTATTTTTATTGTTACTACTATTTACATATATTATTTATTTTATTTTATTTTATTTTATTTTCCCTATTATTAATATAATTTTTATTATTTTGATTTTTGGTTATTTTTATTCTAATTTTGCTTTTATTTATCATTTATTTATTTATTTTCTTTTTTCTTTTCATTTATTCGTGTAGGTCATTTAGAAACAACCTCTCTACTAATTAAGAGTAAGACTGTTTATTATATTAGATCTCTTCAAACTTCATATCTGAGCGAAATTTTTACTAGATATTGTTGTCTATTAAAATTAATAGGTTATATTATACTCATATTTAGAGTCATGTTTGAGATAAATCGAGCTGAAATTTGAATTTAAAATTTTTTAAAGTATAAAATAAGTCTTTAAGAATTCTAATTAAGTGCAACTTGTAATTATTATTAACTAAATTTATTTATTTTATTGTTTAATTTTAAATTATTAACTTACTAAATAAATTATTTAGAATATATGATTAAATTCATATATTATTTAATATCAACTACTAATTCTCCTAAAAACAAAGAAGAGTTTTCTAGTACACATATTATTAGAAGTTGGGTGAGCCAATTCCATTTTCTTCCACTCACTCTTGTCCTTTCAATCAACACCTCTTGTTCCCCAAACTATTTAGTGGTCGGTGTGTCTCTTCTGATTAACATATCTTTTCCATTTTGAATTACAACGTGCAAAGAAGTCCCAAGCACAAAAGGTCGAAAGATTAGAAGAATAAAAAGAAGGTATAGGATCTATTGCTTTCCTATAACCACTCTCTTTTATACGTATTAGGTCCATTTTGTGTTAGTGTTCTTTCCTTTTACTCTTTTTTGGGTTGCTTGGATCGACCCTTTTCAATTCTACAAAAGAAAACGACTTTTTCTTTTTTCTGCCATGGAAGTGGATAACATACAACTGTCCACCATTGTTATCTTCATCAACAACTCCTGTAGCATATAGTCCAAGAACTTTCTCACTGCTTACTTAAACAATTGACTTTAAAAGTTGACATAAATTAGTTAATAAATAAAAGGGTGTTCTTAGAGGTTACATAGATTTGTTTACAATGGAAACTAGGACTAGATGGGGCATAATCAAATGTTAAAACTTTAAAAAATACCACTAAGATGTCCAAGTTTTCAATTTTATTCGATGTTAACCTAAACTTCAAAAAGTGACAATAAAATGTTCAAATTTTTAAATTTTCTTTAATTCTAGCCCGATATTATCTGTTGTTCTCTCAATGCCCTCAGCTATTTATTTTCTGTTTATTATTATGACGCCTCAAACTACTATCATATTATAATGTACTGCACCAATAAGCTATTCATTTTTAGTTCGTTTTTCTAATACTTTTAGTGTGAGGGCGTCAACGCTATATAATCTGAAAATTGAATTGAAAATTTTCTAATGCTACTTTTTAAAGTTTATGCTAGAATTGAAAAAAATTGAAAATTTGAGCATTTTATTGCCACTTTTTAAAATTCGGACTATAATTGAAAATTTGACAAAAAAAAGAAGATCTTTTGGTAATTAACCCTACAAAGAATAATGTAGCTTCCCCTAGTATAAAAAAGAAAAGCCTAAGTGTAATGTATAGGTATCCACTTTCATAATTCTGTGAATTTAAAGAAGTGATATTAGTTGGGGAAGACAATGGAGGAAAAAGGGCAAGGAAACAAATGTTACCGCCCACCTGCTATGAATGCTATGCTATGAGATGCTTACTCAGAACTCACCTTCAACCTTTTGAGTTGGAAGTCTCTTAGGGACTTGAAATTTCAACCACCTGAGGTGAAAGGCTCCCAAAAGGACATGACATTATAGGAAAATGCTTATTATTTTTTAGCCTGTACCTTATGTTCACTGCAAAAAAGGAAAAAGAAAGCTAAATGATTAGCTATTCAAAGATGCCCCAACTTGTAAGATAGGGGTGATAGCTCCAACCTAAACTAAAAGCTTACTGATTAGTAGTCCTTGTACCATTGAATCATTACCAAAGACCAAGTATGTGTATAGGGTAAGCAAAATATGTCCAAATTTGAAAAACAAAATCAGAATTACCATAACTCAGATTGACGAGTACACGACTATTGGCACAAAAATTACAGATAGCTTCAGCTGTTCTTGCCTTGGCAATTCATCATTCCAGGTAAAAGAGAATTCAAGTTGCAAAAGAATGCATTTGACAAATGGCTAAACATCTACAAGAGAAAAAAGAAAACGCAAAATCTCCAGTAAAGCTATTCACACTGAAAGGAAAATGAGACAGAAAATACACATGTATTGGCATGTATGCTCTTCCTAAAAATGCAATTTGCAGCTGTATAGTTGTTATTTCATTTAACAGTATTTATTTGTTAGAACAATGGAATTCAATTTCCAGATATCTTGATGGTCCACTTTTGCTTTCAACAGAATGTACTCACTGGCTACTGCTCCGAGCGTTACTAGCTGATCAATTTGGATTGTTACTTTTGCAAAAGAGTCTATTAATGGATCAGAAGTGATTTGTTTGAGCAACAGTTAACAAAAAATTTAAGCACAAAACATAAAACATTTGCCAAGTTCAATCCTTCTTGCTATCACTCATCCCTCCCTTTTATTCTTTTTTCTGGACTTTCTTTTTGTTCCTTTCTGTACCAAAAGGAATTCCGGTTAAATTACCTTTCCCATTTTGCTTTTACTTCTGCAAGAAATATGTAGTTTCTGGCCTTTTAGAGGACTCTCAAAGGTCCAAGCAAATCTCTCATCCCACTCTGGATTTGGACCAGTTCACACAACCTGAGAAGTTAACAGGCATAGGTCAGCACAGCAAAAACTTACGAACATTACAAAGCTGATAACACTTTTTGAGTTTCAACCTTGATTGAAGGTTCTTCACTTATTGGGGATATCTCTTGCTCTACCTGATCTTGAATTTCCCTTAATTCTTTACGATAACTCTGCGGATCTTTACTAACAACTTTGTCTAAATAGCCTGATTGATATGCTAAAAGAGCTACTCCAGCAACAACAGCACTTCCCACCACAACAACACTATTCAAATTACTCTCGCCCCTCAGTTGTTTGGCTATCAGAAACAGGTTTTGGTGATCCATGTCCTTTGGAGGTAAGTTGAAAATGCTTCTTACGCCCCAAATCAACAACAAACTAAATGTTAGTGTCACCAAATAACAACCCCAGAAGCCAATAGCAACATATTCACATCCTCTGGAAAACAACAAAACCATTTTCTTTCATTTTATCTTACTTCTAATTCATCAAACAACCCAAGATCCAAACTAAAAGAAACCCAAAAACACGAAATAAAGAATAACATTACAGTACGTGTCAAAGATAAACTATGCGGTCAAATAGGAGTGTGGTCCATGAACACGCGCTACAAATACACACCTGATATGTGGGCTGCCTCGGGATTCTCCTAATTGATCGACGAGACGCAAACTCCAAAACCGACCTGAAAATCCGCGGAAAAAAGAGAAAATTAAGTTCAAACAATGCCCGTTAACGCTGAAATTGCATACAAGCGACAATACATAGAAGATTGCGTGTACCTTCTAAGCATTGATTTGAGTGAAAGATTTGATTTTTGGTACGGGAGGATATGGGTTACGATTGGAGCTTCGGTGTTTGATAAAATGACTAACAGAGAATGGTCGTCCCCGCGAGGGAACTAACGGTCTAGATCTCGCGCCTCTCCAGTTTACTATCATAATTTGTTAGTTTGCAAAACTTTGAAAATTAATGTTTACTAAATTATTTATATAATATTTTTAAAATTTTAAATTTATTATTAAATTATTATTTTAATAATAAATTAAATTTGAATAGATTTAAAATTAAAAGGCCAAACTATGATCTCAAAACCTCCATATGCTTCTTCTTCTTCTTCGTCTTCTTCTACAAAACGCAGAAGATGGGTCACAACAAAACCAGAAAATTCAAGACACACCACTCAAATCGTGGGCAATCGAGTAGGACCAACGTGCTTGACAGGTGAGTCGTAAGATTCTTCTTTTTCTTCAGAATTTTAAATTCAATTTAGCGGTTTTCACTGAGCTATAAGTTCGTGGCATTGGTTGTTGCAGGGAAGATGAATCTCTCCCCAATGATCAAGGTACCGATTCTTCAATCTTCTTACTGGGTTGTATACGGGGTATCGGTGTTTTAGTGATATGTGTTTACCAGGTGTTTGATTTATTGTTGCAATGGCGATGAGTTTATAGTTTTTACTTATAAGAGTTGCGTTTTATTTGAGATGATTATGCAGCTCCGGAAGAGGAAATAACAGCTCCGAAAATTCAACTTGCTATGTGGGTACGAGGAAATTTTCATACTTATGATAGTTTGTTAACATTTTCTATTTAGTTAATGTAGTGATATGAATTTATGCCCCTTTAGTTCGGTTCAATATGTTTATCATGCAGCTGAAAGGGTATCTTGTTTTGTTTCAGGATTTTGGACAATGTGACTCAAAAAGGTGCACGGGGCGCAAACTTTCAAGATTTGGTTTGTTGAAAGAAAGTATCTGCTATATATATCTTTTATATATAGCTGAGAGTGTTTATTGTGCATCTTCTGTTGACCCGAATGTGTTAGTTTGCTTGTCTTGTATGTCAATCATTTTATTCGGGCAATTGGGGAACATCATACTTGAATAAAGAGTAGTATGCATGCCATGACATCATTTTATCATTGGATTTTGCCATTTGAAGATGTCATTCATGGTGTAAAAGTCATCATTTGTCTTTCCGTTCTTTAATTACAAGCTGAAGAGAGAGTGAAAGTGTGACTGCAGTGGCAGATCCAATTTTAGAGCAAGAAAGATATCCCTTTTGATAAATAAGAAATTTAAGGGAATATCCATTTTAGGCAAAACATTTGCTATTCTGAAAGTTGAGATTGCAGGGGTCAATTAGCAGGTTTGAAAATCCATACAAAGTCCTTTATTCACTTATCTACATGACAAAGGGTCTACTGGATAAACTCACCTATGCTCTATGCATTAAAAGCTTTTCTTCTTGTATGAAGATTATTTCACACTTCATGCCAACAATCTTAAAATATTTTATGCAGGGGTTGCGGGTCAGTAGTGGATTTGGAGGTGTTGTCTTAAGGTAATAGAACTATCCTTTTGTTGTTCTTATAACTTGTTGTCGTGACTCAGTCTTATGATAGTGTAACAGATGTCATTTGATGGGAATCATAGGATAAAAGGGGATGGACAGCTTTTCAGAGTACTTGGCATCTATCTCTGAGATTTATATTGAATCAATCTGCTAGGCATGCTTGAGCTCAAGCAAATGCAATGACATAGTATAAAGAACTTATCTGGGATTTGTATGAGAAGAAATTTATTTTGGTTGACAACCAATTACTTGCTTGCAGGGTTTAACAATAGCTTTAATTTTATGCCATAAGTATTTAAATGCTACATTCGTTTGAACTTTTGAAAAATTCATAATGCTGGGTAATTGCCACTGTTTTGTTGTGTTGTGTATGAAATTCCATTGTGGTCTGAGTAGGGATTTTCTATTCCTCATATTGACACTAGGGTATCTCTGATGGCAGTCCTGTTGGAACCCAGTGTGTCTCTAAAGAAGATTATAGCTTGCTGAAGAGGAAAGGATTAGCTGTTGTTGATTGCTCATGGGCGCGTTTGGGAGATGTACCTTTTGTGAAGCTGCGTTGTGCTGCTCCTCGATTATGTATGAATTTAAATTCTCTTAAGATGATATGTGGTGGGAGTATCACAGGTTTCAAATGTGTCAATGCTATTTCACTTCCATGTTGTGAAAATAATTTTTGCCCTTACCCCTCATTTCTTTTTTTGGTTGATGTTGTAATCTAGTGCTTGATAAAACGTGAAAAGCAAAAAGAAAAAGTACTAAAAAATATATGTAAATCATATCATTTAGATGTATCTTAAGTGATGTGGTAATGCCTTCATATTTCCTTGTTCCGTTGAAACTGTACTATTGTTCTATACTATCTTCAGTAAGCAGCAGTCATTATCTGTTCTTTTTGGTATTGGGTGGAATAATACATGGCAGGTATGAAGCAAATAGGAAATGGTACATGCAGTTATGTATGATGGTGGCTGGTGGCTCAAGAATGAAAAACTGATACCATTTTCAACCCATAAAAAATCACATAATTGAATCTTAGAAAGGACAGCTTATGTTTGAGGCAAAAGTATTATGTACATCGACCTAGCTAGTACCTTCTTCAGAGTTACATTTTTCTTTTGAAATTGCAACGTGCTAGTATGAAAGATGGAAGATTTTCAAACTATTGGTGATTGTGGGATTGATTTCATGCCCTTTCGATATTCATTTGCAAACTAATTTTCATCCTTAAAATGTTAGTTTTAAGTACCAGTGCACTGATCCTGCTTTCATAATCTTGAAGCACCTGAGCTTGTTAATCTTTAGTGGCATACATTTCATAATAGCTTTCTTGTGAACTCTTTTGTCTTTAGTTCTTGCATTCATTTTATACTTTTGGCGTTAGACTAATATCAGTATCATCATATTTGCAACTGATCAATAGAACATGAATTTGTTTTTTTCATGAACATAAACTGCTTTTTGCTCTGGGTTTTAATTTCGTTTGTTGGGAGTGGCGTGTAGCTTAAGTTGCCTCATTCTTGCAAATTTAGGGTTTACAGAGTGATTGCTTTCTTTGGGCTGTCTCTGTTAAATTGACAGTATGGTTTGAAATGCAGTACCATGGCTTGTAGCAGCAAATCCAGTAAATTATGGTCGGCCGTGTGAGCTATCTTGTGTTGAGGCATTATCTGCAGCCTTAGTTATATGGTACATGTCTAACCATCCCAAAATCTTACTATTCTACTAATTCCATTTTGAACTTCTTTTTAGTAGTTTTATATTTCTTCCCTTTTGCCTTTTTTTAAATGATTAATGACTAATCAGAGGCCACTGAGCATGTCATTTGGTCTTTAGTAGAACCATTTTTTACTGCTAGATTTGTATATAAGTGAAGCTATGATTGATCTCTATGTTTGAAGTTCTTGGTGTAGGTGTCCATGCTATTATATTGTAATGATGAACTATATTCCTATGACAATTTTTTCAAGTGTTGCTGTTAGTCTCTTAGTTTTGCTTAGATCTCCTCCTGTGTGCTGTTATTCTTTAATATTATTTTGTCAAGTATTCACACTAATAAAGTAAAGCAAATTATATGTTCTTTAACATTTATATGGACAGTGGGGAAGATGAAAGTGCAAATTTGTTGCTGGGCAAGTTCAAATGGGGTCATGCTTTCCTGTCCCTCAACCGGTACCTTCCATATTTCTATGTTGTTTAGCCTTTGCAGCATGTAACATGAAAGGATTTGTCTGAAACTTCAAGTTAAGTTCCAAAATTCTCTCTCTTTGAAGTTCGTAACATGAAAGGATTTTCTAAGAACTCCAAATACTGTTCAATGCTTCAAAATTTTCTCTGATTCTCATGTATTTTCCTGTTGTATTTCTATGAATTGTTAAATTGATAATTATTCTCTGGTTTTTGGTAAAGAAATTTTAAAGAAAAAAAAATTGTTGTGGAATGTTTAGCAAAATGACTGAGCTTGTACCCTGCCTTATTTTGTCTGCTGAGCCACAAAATTTGGGTTGGAGCACCCTGTTCCCGTTAGGGTGTTCCAACCCTGTTCTACTTCATCTAGTCCACGCATTTGTGTTGACCTCAAGTAAATGTGTGAATGAGATTTAACGAAACAAGGTTGGAATTAGTTAACTGGAACAGAGGATCTGATCTCCAAAATTTGTTCATTGCATTTTGTTTCTTACCATAAACAATCTTGTTGGTTTATGATCTTATAAACTGCTGCTTCCGGATTATTATTGTTTTTAACTTTTCAGAAATGAAATGCATCACATCTTCTGTTGAATTCTTTTATTTCTACTGCAGTTCTTTTTGTGTTCATAATGTAAATAGTTCAAACTCTTCTTCATCTTGATCGTGTTGTTCATTTGTATGCAGGCAACTTCTCAAGGCATACTCTGATTGTCAAAATAGTGCTGACATTATTTCTGTCCAAAATGCTTGGCTTTCTCAACAAAGTCAGGTTCCAAAGTGTGTCCCAGAAGTTGAAGGTGCAGTACTTTTGCTTTAGTGAAACCAAATCTCTCTTCCACTCCATAAAGTGGTGGGCTCGATAAGCAAATTAACGAGATACAAGTGTTTGCATTCGGTTCATCCTTTCAATTCCTTGTCAAACTTTTTCATTTACGAGAAATCATACCAATTTTTTTTTCTTGAACATAAAGTATGTCGTTTAAGCTTGTATTGGTTAGCAGATGACAATACTATCCATGTCACTTCATCATGTCTTGTTTCTTTCAAACTATTATGCTTTTGGTATGGAAATCGTGTTGCTGGACGATATCTTGTTTACTTTTTCCTCAATTCATAAAGGTGGGTGTTAACCTTTCTATTCTGCAAGTTGATTTTTGATTCTCACTTATCAAGCTTTTCTGGTGATGTCCAGAGTATCTGATCGTCTTTTCTTCTCTGCTTTCCTACATTGAGCTATAACCAGTTAGATGAAAATCGTCCCTGTATTTCCATGATAATAACCTCTTTTGGGCAGCCATAGAAAGAGAAACAAGTGAAGATGAAGGTTCTTCTACAAATTCTGAAGATGGGCTTCCGCCACTCGAAAGGAATATGAATCATTTGAACTTTCGAGAAAGTGACGACGAAAGCGAGTAGATAGAATCTTGTCTTACGGTTGAGTACACGGTGACATGGTGGCAGGAGTTCACAACTTACAGCTCTAACGAATATACAGAGAGCAGCCAACACCTTACTGGTTACATGTCCGGAAACTGCATGTAAATATATGACCTGAAGTGGGATGTTTTATTGATATTTTGACCAAGGTTTTAGCTCTTGAAATTTATAATCTATTTCACTCTTGAAGTAGGTCTCTCTAGATCGTGCTTATAAACTCTGATGACCGGAATTTTATGTTTCTTACTTCTGGGCTATTGTAGTTCTTAATAGCAAAAGCAAAAGTAAGCTCAGGAAGCCGATATGGTCTATACTTTCTCACTATGGCTTGGTACATTTTCTTTGATCAGATGCTTCAAAATTAAGGGACTTTTGGAATCTCATGTATGCATTAAGCAGACTTTCAAGGGATACAAAAGACTTTGGAACAAATGCCTTCCTTCTTTTTGTGCTTAAGCATAAGGTACTAATAAGCTGTTCTAGTTTGGCTTAAAATCGAATCGAGTTTTGAAAAGGTAGGACTAAGCCTGAGTTTGATTAATTGGGTTCAGGTTAGATTAAGTTGAGTCGTGACAAGTTAAGTTTGAAAAAGTTTTTTATCAAATTGAAAGTTTGATCAAATTGAATTTTACTTATCGAGTTAGACCAGTTAGACCTTCTTGCCAAGCTATTAATCAGCTTAATCCCTAAGGGCTAATTAATCGGGATCAGATCTCATATATTAATTATAGTTTTTAATCATATTTTATTAAATCTCATCCACATATTTATGTAGACTCTAATCTTTTATTTCGGTTACTCTGTTTGAATCATGTTCTGTTAAGGCTTTGTTTAGTTGTTGACTGATCAGCTGAAAAATAGCTGATTAAATAACTTGAGCTGACTGACTTTATTAATCAGCTAATTTTAGTGTTTCGTAATCAGCCGATTGAGTTAACTTATTCATCCCAATCAGTTGATTTTTGAAAAGCTAAGGAGGAGTAGCGTTTCGTAGAATCAACTGTTGAATATTTATTTAGTTTACGATTGCTCGAAGCAGGAGTTCATTTTGATCATGGTACTAGAAAATGGAATCCGAGAATGGGACCACCAAGCACTTCTTGTCGAGCTCTAATATGATCAGATTTATAAGTAAGCATCTCTTGTAAAATATGAGAAACACCAAAGCCTTCTAGAGCCCAAACCTCCATTTCTTCTACTCGTAATGGCGTCGGATTTCATTTTCTTTTTCTTGGCTCCTCGCTTCTTCCTCATCGAGCTTAGAGTCTATAAAGGAGGAAGCACAACGTCGACATCGTCCCTGTAGATTTTTTGACGAGTAGTACTTAACGGCGGACAACATCGTGGATTAGGTATTTGAGGTGTTTACGATGATTTTGAAAATTTTGGTAAAGCTGGAAATAAAAGAAACAGAAGCAGCTGGGCTATTTTGTGGTGAACTGGTGGGGAATTTGGGAATGTGGTTAACTAGAAAGTTGTAGCTCTATGTGTTACCTAGACTGTGGTTTTTACGGAAGTGAATTCGGACGAGAACGGAAATAGTTAATATAATTCGCTATCAGCTAACACAATCAGTTAATTGTCAAACAGGACCTAAATCTCATTCACACATTTACGTAGAAGGTTGTATTAACTCTCACTAATACATTTACATAGACTTTACATAAATACATGGATGAGATTTAATAAAATAAGGTTATGATAAAATAACTAAAACAAAGATTTGACGGATAATTAATCGATTCATAGTTCATTCATACAATGAGACATTAATTTAGTGGGAATATTAAAAAGCCCCTAGAACTTCATTAGATATCCAAGGTTGACGCACACTGGTGCAAGGGTATTTTGGGCATTCCTGAGAGGAAAATCTGCAATGCAAATTTAGTCATCCACTCTTTTATCGGTTATGCAGACACTAATTTACCACCGCACCCTCCCCAAAACCCTAACCCCCAAATTACAAATGATAAATATTAGAATTTTCTCCTCCTTGATTTTTCTCTATCGAAATTAAGGGAAAAAAATAAAATTCTTTCTCTGGGTTTTCGTCTTTACTGAAAGAAACTATCTTCCGTTACTTTTTCTCACTCTTTCTCTGTCGTTTGTTTGTTTCTATTGTTTTCCAGGAAAATAAAACTTGCGCTTTTGGTTCTTGAATTCGGGGGTCTTTTTTGGAGCTGTCAAATAATTATCTGTTTGGGACGGTTTTTTTGTTTTGTGATTTGTATTCTCCGTCGTATTTGGTTCATCGATCTCTAATGGTCGGTTTTGTGTTGTGAAATTTAGGGTTTCGCACTATTTGTTCTTCTAACTTTTCTTCTCCTTGCGTGAGCCTCCGGGAATCGAACTCAGATAGGTATTGTTTTTTTAGTTTTAATATTAATTTCATTCTGGATTTTGCTGTGCGCTGTTTCTACTCATTGTTCTTTTCTTTTTCATATGGCGTGTATTTGGGTGTTTTACGAATTTGGGTTGTATGAAAACTGAGTTGCTTGTTACTCAGCAAGCTTTTTGTTTATATTTTTAATCTCCTTCGGGTTTGGAATACTACTCTGATTTATCTACATTGATGCTGGTTTATATACAAATTTAAAAGAGAGAAGGGGAAGTTTTTCAAATGTGTACTGTTATTGCGTCGATCACTTTGAAATGGTTAAACGAAACTAGCACGAACAAAGAAGAAGGATCTTTCTTTCTGGGAAAAGCATTTTGTAGTTTTCTGATAAATCAGATGGAACATTTTAGGAAGGTCGTGTGCTTTTGAGCAGGATGTGATGACTTTTCAGTGTTAAAGCAGGGTTCTTTTGTTTTTTGTTTCGTTTCTGTTACATGGGAAAAAGAAAAAAGAAACAATTCACATTTTTGTGAGTGGGTTTATGAAATTCTCCTCTACTCTTCACTTCTAAAGATGCTTTTGATGATGTTGTTTTCAATTTCTTCATTTTTGTACCTTTCACATTCCTCTTGGAAAAACGTAGT
Organism: Erythroxylum longipes; assembly: GCA_027563885.1. NCBI lineage: Eukaryota > Viridiplantae > Streptophyta > Magnoliopsida > Malpighiales > Erythroxylaceae > Erythroxylum > Erythroxylum longipes. The sequence goes on along the minus strand of JAOQMS010000180.1, from coordinate 1,515,133 downwards.
TGTTTCAACAGCTCATTAACTTATCTTCCCTGTAAGAAAGCTTTGTAATTTGGTTGCTATTTTGTGCTGTGACCTTTCTTTCCTTAATTGCTTTTTATGCATATCAATTTATTCCTTCACCTCTGGTTATCAGAAGCAGGTCTGTTTTTTAGCTACCTAGATGGGTGAGTGGAAAGTGATTGATTTCCATTGCACCCTTTTCCTTTATCTTCCTATTTTCGAGTCTGTATGGTTTGGATGCTTTCTGTAAGTAGCTAATTTTGAGTCAAATATATGTTTGTAGGTTGTGAATGTGATATTAGTTTGAAAAGATGTCATCACGATACCCAGTACTCGACAATCGACCAATAGATCAATGGAAGGTTACAGAGTTGAAAGAGGAGCTGAAAAGGAGGAAATTAACAACTAAAGGTTTGAAGGATGATCTAATAAAACGCTTGGATGAAGCTCTTCATGTTGAGAGGGAAAATGCTATGAAGGATGCAAATAATGGGATAAATTTTGAGTCCCATCCTTTAATTGTAGATCAATCGGAATCAGTTTCTGTTGTTAGTAAGAAAGTTGAAGTTGGGGTTGGTGATGCCCACAGAAAGGAGGAGGTGTGTAATATTCCAGTGAAGAATCTCCAGATTGACATCAATGATAGCTTAGAAGCCGTGGATCATGGAATAGTTCAAGAAGATATTGTATGTGAAGGAGAGCTCAGACCTAACACGAGTACAGTTGAGACCAATGTTACAGTTGCGGAGAATGTGGGTTCTGAAGTGGCTGTGGACACTAGCATTGCAATTAGAGAGAAGGTGGTTTCTGATGTGGAGATGAGTGGGCAAATTGCACAAGGTTCTGGAACACAAGAAATTTTGGGGATTGATGATTCAAAGCCCCAGCTGGAGAATGTGGATACAAAGATCCAGCTGGAGGATTTGAAGTCCCAGATGGAAAAAGAGGTTTCGAAGTCCCCAATAGACATTGAGGATTTGAAGCCTGAATGCGAGGATGTCATGCTGGACCCTTCTGCAACGGGAAACCAGGTATCTGAGGTCAGCCCTAATTTAGGGTTTCAAGTAAAATCTGATTCTATTTCTACTGATTCTCTGTCAATTAATGAAAAGATAGAACTTAAGGATAATATAAATGCTGATAATGTCAAATTAGAACTAGATGTTGTTAAACCAGAAATTGCCAAACCGTTATCAGATAATGTTGTTCCAGTTGGTGGTGAATCACATCCAATGGATGTTGAAGAGCCACAAGAGAATCCACCATCTTTTGATGATGAGAAAGATACCAACAGTGGTGCAAATGCAGATATGAACAAGAAAAATGATAGCATAGAAATCATAGATTCAGAAAAGTTAAATTTGGACAGAAGTTCTGGTGATGACTCTTTGGAGGATGATGTACTGGAGAGTAAGCCAATTGATTCAAAGTATGATCCTGATGAAGTTGGAGACAAGACTGAGAAAAATGAAGTGATTACTGGGATGGACAAAAATCTTGCTGAAGGTGTTGGAAATGACTTGTGTATTGAGCAAAAAGAAGTACATGACGATGGCAACATTCTCTCTCCTGCACCACTGGAGAAAAGAAAATTTAATGGTGAGCTATGCGTTCTTGATTTCTCTCTGGCACCTTTTTGACTCTTACAGCTTTTGTTAATATATATCCTCTGCGTTATTGCAATTCTTTTTCTCTGAATTTGCTTACAGTTTTACTTTTGTTGCAAAATGAATTGTGCGATATCAACCAATTGTCTTGAAATTCTTTTCATGGTCAGTGATGCACTGGAAAAGGGGAATGTTGATCTTTTTAGTGGCAGATATTTTGTGTGATTAATATAATTTTGGATGGTACCAATAGCATTATACATTGACTCTAATGTGTGCTATAAGTGCTTATTGCCATGGAGATAATTTCTATTGTTCTATGGAGAGACGGAACATTTTATTCCGGTCCACACTCAGCAAATCTTTTTAAGCTAATTCTATTTGCAATTTCATGCACTTAAGTTATACTAGAATTTACCATACTTTTTCTCGTTACTTATATGGTCTCTTGATTTTGGTTGTTCATATTGTTCCAATTAATCTGGAGTTGTGACCAGGTACTTTGTATGACTGAATGTCGTTTATAGGTAAAGAAAATGTTGGAAATGAGCCTTTAAAGAGGCAGCGCAAATGGAATTCTGAGAGCATCAAGACTTCTGAAACAGAAACTGCTGATGTTGCACCCATCATTACGCCTAAAGATGCATTTCAGTCTGCAGCTATGAGAGGAAACTTCTCTCGATCTAACTCTTCAGTTAGTGATGATAGACCCAAGGAGCGAGTTGGTAAGTTGTTATTTTTCACATTTTAATAAACTTTAGTGACAGTTCTTTTAATAGCTAGTAACGCCTTGCTCTATGTCTTTTGTTTTTCAGTTCCACCATCGCAAAACCCTCCAACAAATTCTCTCAAGATTGATCGATTTCTTCGTCCTTTCACCATTAAAGCTGTCCAAGAACTTCTAGGAAAAACTGGGACTTTCACCAGTTTTTGGATGGATCAGATTAAAACCCATTGCTATGTTACTGTAAGATCTCTCTCCCTCTCTTTGTCTCTGCAATTACTTGTGGCAGTGTGGTAGATTTATGGAATCAGCACATTTGACCTTTTCTCTGTAATGACACTTGTGAGAATGCAAATTTTCTTGGAAAGTCTATAAGTTACTTTGAACTTGTTATTGATATCAGAAATTATGTGATCCAGTATTCTTCTGTGGAAGAAGCCATAGAAACTCGAAATGCTGTATACAACCTACAATGGCCACCCAATGGTGGACGCCTTCTGGTGGCTGAGTTTGTTGACGCTCAAGAAGTAAAGATGCGTGTGGAAGCTCCTCAGTCTCAGACTACAGCTGTTACACCTAGTGCTCCTGCTGCTCCATCAACTTTGCAGGCCCAGCCCTCACCGCGCCAGGTTTCCAGGCAGCAGCCTCTACCCCCTTCTCCTCTTCCACCGCCACCACCACTATCTAACCCACCAAGTGCCAAGGAAAGGCTTGCTCGTCCACCACCCCCATCACTCGAGAAGCACGAGCCTCCAATTGTTACCCTGGATGACCTCTTTCAGAAGACCAAAGCCACCCCTCGAATCTACTATCTTCCATTGTCAGAAAAGCAGGTTGCAGCAAAGCTTGCGGAGCGGGATGGAAACATCAAGCAGTAGGGATCAGGCTATTATTTACCTACGAGGCTGCTCTTAGGAATTTGTTATGGTTGTCCAGTTTGTTAGATAATGATATAAGATTAGTATCACATAATTGCGTCTTTGCAGGTATGCAGGTGTTGCTTCTAGGAGGGAATTGGTCCAGCCAAGCCAAGAGATGGTCTATAGTGAATTTAGGTCTTTGACGACGGGGTTATATTATGGCTTTAAGTTTTCTATAGCAAAAAACATATTTGCACCCAGAGCTCTATATCTCACTAAATTCTCCATTTGTGTGTACATCATATTTTTCTTACAAATTGCAGAACATATAACTTTTCCTGGCTTAAATTGGTGGAACAGGTTGCTCTTTTTTCTAGGCATGCTCAAATCTGCATGCGAGTTTGATAATCTGCAAAACATGTTTCTTTAAAAATCTTCTGATTAAAATTGAAAGTGATTAATTTTTAAGAACAGATCCAATCAAGTGTAATGTTACAAAATATGATTGCAATTTGAATAATAAAGTCATGATCTTTATGTTTTTCTTATTAATTATCATTAAGAACTCCAGGTACGATTCATGGTTATTAGTTTTATGCCCTCTAGTAGATTCTGCGTCCGAGACAAATATCACAAACATGTGTCAGACGTTGGACAGACAAACATGAAACTGTAAAAATATAACAAATTAGGTTAGAATGATAATTTATCTATATAACATTAACAGAGCCGTTTTTAGACAATAGAGACTTTTGATGTTTCATGGTCTGCCCCAATTTTGACCAGACCTCTTTAACCTCCTTTTGCTCTGCTGCTTCTCTCTCTGCCACTTCTTTGATAAAAGGCACGTTCTTTCTTGGATACGCGTCTCTTTCCCAGAACTTTCTCTTCTAGGGTTCCTCAAATTTCATGAAGCCCAGCTCTTTGATTCGCATTGCTTGCTTATCAATCTGTTTCTAGCTTTCTGCCACTCTTCACACCGTCGTTTTGTTTTGTTTTGTTTTGTTTTTTCCTTTTTCACCTTTCAAATTTCAGGATTCGGTCGCGTGAAAGCTGTTTTTTATGTGTTCAATTAGGGTTTGTCCCTTCCCTGCATTTGTTCCGAATTCAGTTGATTACCTTCTTCTAGGGGGTAATTAGTATTGTCAGACAGTTGCTGGCATCTGTTTCAGGGCCAAAGCTCACATCTTTGGATCAATTTCAGCTGGTTTCTGGAGTGGTCATGATTACTAGTTCTTTTGCTCAATTGGGTACTTGAAAATTCAGGAGTCTTGTTTTAGGTTTTGCTCTTCGTTGGTGATTGGTTTGTTGCTGGCACGCGAGGGGAATTCTTGAGGTGGGATGAATAGCTTATTCAGTGAACAGATACTTGCAGACAAGCTTTCTAAGCTCAACAGCACCCAGCAATGTATTGAAAGTATCCTTTCTGCGTTTTTCCATTTTCAGTTGTTCCGAAATATTGGATTTTATCATTTGCATTTCCTTAATTTTAACTAGTATTTTTCTCCTCCGTTGCATTTAAAATAAAAATTAATGTTCTGTGTTGTTTTATGTTGATTGTATTCGTAGAACAACTGTAACAAACGATTGTGGTTGGTATGCCATTATAATGTTAGAAACTACTATGAACTTATTGTACTTCTGGTGGCTGATTTAGCAATTACTACTGAGTTCATATTATGTTTCCCTACTGTTTGTCATTAATCATTTTTTTTTATATGTTAGAGCTAAAATTTTCGGAAACATCCTCTCTACTACGTAGGGGTAAAGATGTGTACTATCAGATCTCTTCAGACCCTGTGACTTAACGGGCTTACAACTGGGTGTTGATGATGATGATTAGAGCTAAAATTTGAAATTCAAAATTTGTTTCGACCTGTCATTTTATTGGATTTTCTAAATTATTCTGAAAGCAGTTCTTGATTCGTGTTCACAGTCTGATTATGATCCTTCTTTGGTGCTTACTTATCTAATGTTATCACTTCTCAAGTTAAAATGGTGATATTGAACAACCTATGTTTCACCATCTTAACTCTACTTCTATAGCTTTGTCACATTGGTGCATATTTCACCGAAGCAAGGCAGAACAGGTTGTTGCAACATGGGATAAACAGTTCCACAGTTCAGAGATGGTTCAGAAAGTTCCTCTTCTCTATCTCGCAAATGATATCTTGCAGAACAGTAAGCGTAAGGGAAATGAATTTGTCACTGAGTTTTGGAAGGTTCTTCCAGCTGCACTCAAAGATGTTTCTGAGAAAGGTGATGATCGTGGCAAGAATGTGGTCTCTCGACTGGTAAGCCAATTATCTGTGGTTTCACTGTATTGGACACAGAGAAATGTGCCATTGTATTTGCAAGTACCATATGAGTATAATCTCCATACCTGGGATGCAAATCCTTGTAAATTTTGGTTCTGGATCATTTTTATTTAGTTGGAAATTGAGATAAGGAGTCTTGATTTGCACCTAAGAGTGGATAATGTGCTCAATTAATCAGCTCATTGTTTACAAATTTGTCAGGTCGGTATATGGGAGGAGAGGAGAGTATTTGGATCTCGTGCCCGAAGCCTTAAAGATCTAATGCTTGGTGAAGATGCAATGCCACCTTTGGAGTTCAGCAAAAAACGATCACGCTCGGTTAAAATTGTGAAACGAGATACACGATCCATTAGAACGGTTAGAACATGGCCCTTGATTGTCATTTTTTTCCTTTTTATACAGTATGCTGGCCATATTTAATATGATATTTTTGCAGATTGCGTCTCCTTTTCATATTTGTTTCTGTTTTGTAGTTTAGATTAGAACTTATTTTTTCATTGCACTGGAAAACCAGAAACTGTCTATTGGAGGTGCTGCTGAAAAAATAGTTTCAGCATATCACTTGGTCGATAGTGAACATTCAACTGAAGATGCAGAGATGAGCAATTGCAAGGCTGCAGTTAATCGTGTGAGGAAGATGGAGAAAGAAGTTGATAATGTTTCTACTGATGGTATGTTGAATATCATATGAAGTTATTACCATACTGCAGATTAGATTGAGTGTCTGTACTCTTGAGCCGCTTTATTGTTATTTCTTTTTCCTGTAGGGCTTTCAAGGCTCGGCTTTGACTCAAAATGTGTGGCCACCTAAAGCGTTACTTTTTGCTATTCAGGAAAAGACCCTAAACGGAAGTCTTTGGCGAAAGAATTAGAGGAGGAAGAAAAGCTTTTGAACCAATGTATTGAGAAACTCAAGTCAGTTGAAGCAACTAGAGTTGCTCTTATATCTCAGTTGAAAGAAGCTCTACAAGAACAGGTATCAATCTTGTTATGACCTTTAGTGATGCATGAATGTTAGCGATCATGTCTTATAAAATCATTATGAACTTATGCATTAGATACTATGTGTGCACTTATATGTTCATTATTCATGATTTTGTGCCCTTTGTTTTCTCCTGTAGGAGTCTGAACTGGAGAATATCCGAACTCAGATGCAGGTACGTGTCTTGTTTTTTCATTTCTTGGAAGTGTGCCTATAAATGTTTTATACAGGGTTTTGTTGAATTATGGACATTCATCTATCATATCTATGTTTGTATTGCAGTCATCTAGATTCTATTTCTGACAAACGTCAAGCAGTTATCCTCTAGTTTTTGCAATTTGAACTTGTTTGTGGGGCTGCATGCTGGTCTAGCTCAGATTTTATAGTGAATTTTTAGAAGACAACTGTGGGCTGTCAAATGCATTTATTAGAGCCTACTTGATGCCACAGTTTTCCTGTAGGCTGGAAACCTCCTTGAACGCCAAATTCTGTTTCCTGCTCAATCAACTTGGTGTCAATTCTAGTAGCTTATAGGAGGAGCATTATTTCTGTGCATGAACCTTCAGTGAAGTTTGTTTATCTGAGTTGCAGCCCTTGACTTTTGTTGCTTTTGAATGTGGAAATGTTTTTGGAGTTGCCTAAATTTTCTCAGAATACGTTGCAATATGCATATATTTAGGTAGCCCATGCACAGGCAGAGGAAGCGAGCAACATGAGAAAATGGCTCGATGATGAAAACTATGTAGCAAAAGCGTTGATTCCGACGAACCAATCAGTTGAACAAACGCCAAAGAAGTCTGCAGCTGCCATTGCTGCTGAGGTTGCAGATAAGCTCGCTGCTTCCAGCTCCTCTCAATTGATCATGCATTCTGTTCTTTCTACATTTGCTGCAGAAGAGGCCAAAAATGCTGCTTTAATAAAAGCTTCGACACCAAATCCATATGCATCCATGCCTGTCAATTCAGCTTCCGAGACCTCAAAACCTGAAAACACCTTGACTGTTTCAGAACCTAATGTGTTTGTGCCTGCACAACCGGCCACTGCTCCGTTAAACCATTCATATCAATCGGTTCGGCTGCCCCAGGCCACTGTGCAGAACCAGACCCCTAGTTCACAAGCTCAATATCACATGCTTCCAAGCCCCCCCTCCCAACAATATATACAGCCATCGGGGGGGATTATAAGCCCTTATGGTTACGGCACTATTTCACCTTTACCTCCTGGACCGCCACCTCCACCACCCTACATGGTCAGTCCCATGGTGCCTTTAACTCATCAGCCTTCTCAAATAACACATCAGCAATCGCTACAGTTGCCCCAGCAGCAGCAGCATATCGCTCAGCAACAATCAATGCTAACTCAACAACCACCACCAGGCCCTAGTTTCCGACCTCTTCACCCGCCAGGCATGGTGTACTATGGTCACCCTCCTCAGTCTTAGTGACAGTTCACTCTTTAGATAGATAGACACACCATAAACTAATGTGATTGTAAATCCAAGCAGGATCAGTTGAGCATTTTGGAATTTTCAGTTGGCTCGTTCTGAGACTACTTCCAAATTGTCAATTCTCTGTAACAGCAAGAATGTTGCTTGCGTACGTCTTTGTTAGTACCTTCAGCTTAAGGAAAATGGACCCATATCTCAAATACCAAACAAAAGGACCTATGAATTAAAACGAAAATATGAAACGCCAGAATTCAATAACAATTTGGGAAGTATCGTTGTAGTGCATCTGAGAGCAAAAACGTATATAGAACGGCATAACAGGATGTGCTATCAAATTTTAACTGTTTTGTTAATCTTTCTGATTCAGTATGATGCAATCGACACATTCCCAGCCAAGATTTGCTAGGAGAAGTTATGTCTCCTAAACCCTTGAAATAGTACAAGTGTAACCATCTGAAAGTCGGAATCTTTGATAATGTATATCGAAATGTATCAGTTACAAGCCTTCACTACCTTCTGCCAGGTAGAACTGGCAGTGAACTTTATGATTGTTTGTTTTCCTTCCACGAACCATGTTCTTTACTTCCATTTTGCTTCTTCCTACCATCAAAAGAGGTTCTTCTATCTTGGTTTTCTATTCCAATGTAACCTTAAAACCTGTGATTTAGACTGGAAGTTACCAAGTTGAGAACAGAGTACTAGCAGTACTTACCGCCTCTCTTGCTGTTTTTACCCACTACCCATATCTGGATGATCATGATTTATCAGTGTCTCTGTTCATGAACGTAAAGAAAAGGTTGACCTCGATATACATAAAGACAAGGTAATAACAGGGTCATGGCCAACATCTTCTAACTGGTTTAATCAAACACAAAAAAACAGAAACAGAACTTGTTTATCTTGTTCTACAACACGTTCAAGAAGCAAAGCCTATCGAATGGTACCCAAAATCATAGCTACTTAAAGGCTAGACATTGAACTAGAGATGTCTGCAAGAGCTGGCCATTCAAATCAGATATCATTTCGAGTTTAATTTGAAGGCTCGTCGAATCATGAAATCTTTAACACAGAGTGGTAAGTGATACATGATTGATGCGAGGGTGGACAAGTAGCCGTATGAGAACCATGCGGGTGGATGTTTCTTTAGAACAGTAGCTACAGTCTTTCTTGCAAACTCTTCCGTAGGGGTGGACTTGCTTTGTTGTGAGAAGTGTGCCCTCTGTCTAATTGCTGCTTCAAATGGTTTGTATAGCTTCCACTCGGGCATTCGATCATAGCTGGCTGCAGCAGAATTGCCAATGTTCGATCGAATAGCTCCTGGAACAACATTAATAACATCGATCCCTAAAGGCTTGAGTTCCAACCTGCACTTAAGATGGATTATTGCAGGTATTACTATCCACCGATGGGCAAGAACATAAACAACATATCTTAAAACGCCATAAAATTTTCAATAGTTGATATTGGTTCCTTTCTAATGGACAGAAGTACTTGCTTTGGGCTAGTACGAGGATCTTATTTGAAGCAGGATTCTTCTGTACAACTAAATTAAGGTGGCAGAAACCAACATCTGTCTGCACTATTGTTAATCAATCGAAAGGATAAGCTCACAACTAAGTCAAAGGAAAATTTATTATATTATTTAATCATTTGACAATAAAACTTGTATACTGCAAGTCTTCACCAGATAGGTTGCTTTTCACTAAATACTTCTTATGTCGTTCTTCAGATATATTCATGCATCTATATGATTACAATCAATTTCTGCATTGGTTTTTTCTCTTCTATGGGGCCTATAAAATAGAAATTCAAAGCTTTTATGCAGCTATGAACTAGAGCTGAGACAAAAACATGAAACACATGATAGAATATACGAACCTCAGAGTATCGGTCAATGTATGAACAGCAGCTTTGGTTGAAGTATAGATACCTGACCATGGTGTAGGGGTCATAACAGTTATACTTCCAACATTTACAATTTTCCCCTTTCTCCTAGATGCCATATGAGGTACAACTGCTTGAACCACCCTTAAGGGACCTGCATGTGTACGGGCAAAATGAGAAAAAAATATTACCGGATCAAAGATATCTATCAATTAGTATAACAAGATGAACGAAATAGAGACAGCAGCTCTTCATATTTTTTATTTCTCAGTCTCTTCCTTGATGAGAATTCTTAGGTGAAAAGTGAACTCGTGATGTCTCTTATTTGTGGCATGCAATAGTGGTATCTTAGGCCTTTTTTAACAGAAGTGTAACATTCTTCAGTACGACTTAGGAGTGCTATGAAGATGGATTTGGCTTTACTCCTAACATCAACAGAAGAGCAGAATGTGAAATTTACAAACAAGATCCCTTTCTTGTAGGTGAAAACTTCAAGGAAAACAAAGCTAAGCAATAAGTTAGATAGTGTACAGGGGTGTGAATAAAGCATGGTAAGGTAGCGTGATAATTCTTATGACACATGAGTAATAGAGCTCCTCATTCTATCAGGCGGGGTTATTCTGATCATTCTAGAGAGAAATTGTATCAACTGTGAAGGAAACCTCTTTCAAATAGCTAGTATGTTAATCTAACACAGCACCTTCTTATTTAAGTTGCAAGGTCCGCAAAATTAATGTACTTCTCAAAGTTGTGGCAAATAAATTTAGGTTTAGGAAATCGATAAAGAAAGAAGATCACTTGAATGATGATTCATGGCCTATGGAAAGCAAATAGGGTGATGCAACTTATATGTTAAAGTAAATAACTGAAGGAATTAGCTAGTGCTTTATGGACAGCAACAACTAATATTGCAGCAAAACGAAGATACATCCAGACATTGCATCAATGACCGAAATTGTGGGATAATATCTCAAATAGTTCGAAATAGCACAGATACAGCCTTGGACTCAACTATGCAAAAGCACATTCAGTAGCTCGTTTTGCTTTGAAGATCATAGAGCAAGTACAAAATAAAATAAATTCCATTGGAAGCAACAAGACACACTGCACAAAGAGGTTTCCATAAGCTGGTCTTACAAAACTTGTTCCATGGGGATGGGGAACCTGTCACTACATAGTTAAAGATTGAAACTTTCTTCCGTGAGAGCAAAAGAGGAAAGGACTCTCATTTAGATCAACAACTTTAAACCTTATTCTTGATTAATTCTTATTTATATTTATTAGCGAATATATAAAACTAATTAAGTTATGGTGCAACGGTCGCTTAATATGATATCAGAGCTATTATGACCAAACGGTCTTGAGTCCAAATCTTACCACCTACCTATTTATCATCAAATTAATTCATCACAAGGTAGAGTGAGCCTGTATTAAAATGGTCGCTTATCAATATTGCAGAATCAACAATTTTAAGTTATGAACTTGCTGCAATTTCCTTATATCGCAAATGTTGCGCCCATTTAATGCTGAAATTAACTCAGGAAGAAAAAAGTAACATCAATCAATAAGCAAGCAAGAGGAACTAATCCGTGTGAGAATGATTACCATAAACATTGGTATTGAAAGTGTCCTGCACAGCAGATAAAGGGATCTCAGCAAGAGGGCCAACACACAGAACACCAGCATTGTTAACCAAGATATCAACTTTGCCAAACTTTTCAAGAACAGTAGACAATACATGCTGCACATTCTCATCAGACTGAACATCAAGCTCTTGAACATAGAACCTGTGGTCGTGTTCAAGGTCCCTCATTGAATTCAAGGACCTGCTAGTGGCCACCACAAGACATTTGTTCGCAGCAAACTCCTTAGCCAGAGCATGTCCTATACCTCCTTGACTACACCCAGTTACCAGAACAACCTGCTGCTGTTGTTCTTGTTCTTGGCCATAGGACTCCATCGGTGAATTGTTGGGTTGGCCGTAGATTTGGTTGTTTCTGGGGTCTTGAGAGTAGATTCTTGTGGTTAAAGAGGTTTGATCTGAATGGGAAAACTCACAGGGGACTTATAGAAGAAGTGGAAACAAATGATGGGTCTTCGATGAAATTAAGAATTGATGTTTCTAACTCGTGGATCGAGTTGAGCTTTCTAGCATTATTATCCGTGCGCCGATATCGACACCTACGACGCGTGTCAGATTGTGATCGGTGTTTAATGTTCTGTTATCAACGGGAAGGATTATCAGGGGAAAAAAAACAAAAAACAGGGAGAGTTTGACGTTGACATAATTTCAGTATGTCTTCAAGTCAAAGTTTAAAAGATAACCGAGTAGAAATATTAACGGGTCATGATCCAAGCCCGGTTTGAAATATTCTCTAATCAAATTAAGCCTCGACAATATTTTATAAATTTTTTAAAACCTTTTTTTTCAAAATTGCTTCTATTTATGTAATTTTATTTTTAATGATAATCGTAAAGATGTTAGGAACAATAATGTAAAAAGTTATTATAATGTCATCACACAAAAGTAACTATAAGATATTATTACACTCACATCATAATAATATATTAGAAAAAATACATTTAACTGTCTGTATTTTACCTCTTAGTACGTTATATCTCTCTCTATTTTAAAAGGGAGTTTAAAATTTAAAAGGATTTTTTTATCAGTTACTTTTTATTGTTATCTTCAGTCTTCCCTCGTTGCTTAAAAAAATTATGAGATGTCCAAATTGCCCTTTTTTAAATTTTGTTTCATAAATAAATTTTCTTTTCTTAAGTTTTTTTCCCCATAAATTAACAGTCATGAAGTACAATTATGAAGATAATGGTATTTTTAGTAATTTTCCTTTTTTATTTATTAACTATCAAAATATAATTTATGCTTAGAATAATTTTTATTTTTTAAATAGAGGGCATAATGAAATAAATAAAAAAATATAGTAGTTTAATGTATTTTAGTCAACAAAAGACAAAAAGGATATTTTTGTCCAAAAAAATACAATATGTACAGGGGTAAAAGAGTCTTTTTAAATTCTAAGCTAATAAGTCTGTTTTTATTAATGTTATTTAATATTTTTATTAATATATTAACAGAATTTTTCAACATAAAATGATTAGGAACAAAATTAGAAAAAAAAATTAAAAATTGAAATAAAAATAATTTAAAATTAAAAATATATCTTTATCATTACGCTTAAAAGAGTACAACTGTTTGTAATGTGGATGATATGCTCTAATGTTGGAAGTTAGCGTTTATTGTTGAAAGTTAGTATTTTAGCATATTCTTTGGAATAATATTAAAAGTTCAGACACATTGATGAACTCTGTAAGTTCTTTTTCAGAAACAAGCGTTCTCTGCAACTTTCAACACATATGAATGATTTGATTGGATTTCTTGTTTCGATTATGATTTTTTTATTATGATCTATATAAATATTTAGATGAGATTTAATAAAACAAGATTGAAAAAATAGCGGGTCAAGAGAATTTGAAGTGGAGATTGTACCCACCTGCATTTGATGAAGCTAAACTTTAAAAGAGACTTGTCGTATGGAAACAACATATAGGCCCCGTTTGGATAGTAACTTATCAGCTAAAAAAGTAGTTGATTCAACCAATTTAGCTATTGATCACATTGACCAGCTACTTTTACCAACATAATAAGCTGATTTTCAACAAGTTAAGGAGGGGCAGCATTTTGCCTTATTTGATTACTCCAATGCCAAATATGCCCTCCAATCTCAAATGGATTTATTTAAGTAGGAACTCTTGTGCTTTTATTTTTATTGCATACTCCAATGCCAAATATGCCCTCCAATCTCAAATGGATTTATTCAAGTAGGAACTCTTGTACTTTTATTTTTATTGCAGTAATAGTATACTTTTAGTAACTATGTAAATGATCAGGCTTCAACATGGATCAGATATTATTTAGAAGTTGAGATTTATCTAGATTTATGATGATGATAATAATTATTATATTTTTAATAGATTTATAAACTTATTTTGTAAAATTAAATATTTAAAATTTAAATTCTTATAAAAATATTTAAAAAATATTAAAATATAATACTTATGTCATTATAATTTTTTTAAAGTCATGTCCTTATATGTTATTTTATACATAAACAACTAATACTAAACAGTTAATTTTATCAAACACTCTAACAAACAGCTAATGCAATCCGCTAGTCAAATCAGCTGATTATCAAACAAGGCCATAATAAATTTAAAAACATTAAAGTTGCTAATTAATAATACCACCATTAATTATTATGTGAATAGCAGTTAATTATATAATAGAATTTGTATTATTGTTGTAACTTAAATTTAATAGAGAAATTTATTAATGAAATTCAATAACAATTTAATAAAAAGCCTTTTTTCTAATATTTTAATGATTTAAACTTATAAAAAATTTAAAAAAAGGCGGAGCAAAGAGTTAAAAAAGTTTCAATTTAATTTAATTGAATACCTTTAACTAATGTTTTAAATAATAAACCGGTTCAACCGATTTAACTGTGAAAATTTTAAATCAATGGACTTTTGTATTTGATTTTTAATTTTTCGGTTTGATTTAGTTTAATATTTTTTATTGTTAAATTCAACCAATTTATTAACTAATAAGTTAGCTTTTATAAACTAATCAGTTTTTATAAATCAAGATAAACTAATTAATTTTTATTTAACAATTTCTTTTTAAACTAATTATTTAATTTTTCGATTAGGAAGATAATTTTTTTCAATCAATTTTCAAATTCTTCAATTTTTAACAATGACAGTCTAATAACTGTTCAACATTTTAAACCTTAAACTTTCTGTCATATAACAACTTGAATTATCTTACGGTGAATCTTAATTTTTTTAGTAATAACTTATGGTTAAACATCTTATGATTTACCTGCCAACTAAACCCAAATTTCATAGATTTCGATCCATGAATAGTGCATAGCAGACTAGCTCTCAATACGCCGGCAACTCCCATCATATGAAATAGGTTTAATGTCTAATTATGAAAGTCTTGGAAAGAGATATGAATCAAAATATAACTGCTATGTCAAAATTAGGCATAAAGAACTAACCAAACTGACCCAGTAGATAAATAAAAAATACATAAACAAAAACAACAATTAGAGTAGAGAATGAGATTGCATTATAAGGTCGCGATTGCACAGATTGAGCAAGTTTGAATTGACGTAACATAAAATCTATTAGCCCAGAGGCACTATGGAGAGCAATAAAAGTTCACAAACCACCTAATTGACACAAATGAGTAAAACCTCCTTACGCTTTAGGCCTATAATAACAATAAAGAATGTGCTAAACTATTAGTAGGAGTAGAAACAGCTGGCCAAGAGTTGAAGTTTGGGAGTTGGAGGTAACGATATGACCAAAAAATAAAATCTCATCATATCTTAACATGAGTCTACATTATAAGCTAAATCTTATTTAAAAGAGAAGGGCGAGATGGAAAATTAAAATTGATTAATCTAAGATCACACTCGATTCACGTTAAACACTTAATTAGTAATTACATTCTCTTCGTGGCTTACTCCAAGAACAAAATCTAATCAAATCTCAACATGAATCTACAGTATCAGCCCAAATCTTATTTCAAAAGAGAGTACCAAAGTGGAGAATTAAATTTGATTAATATAAGATTCTCACTCTATTCACAATCACATTAAACATTTTATTACATTCCCTTATTGGCTTAAGCATGAGAGACATGGTTGGCGTGATTTCCAAGCTATTGCGTCAATTCAAAAATTTACCTACTGCGCATTTAAAGGATAGCGATTGTGAGTTTCTCCATTTCAAAAAAAAAAAAGAGACACCGAATTTGTCTAAAAAACTATTAGAGGTAAATACACTGATTATTGTATTTTGACTTTTTTCTCTTATTTTAAAATTATAATTTATTCTCAATGTTTTAAAATATTGAATTGAAAGTTAAACCGAAAAGAAGTTTAAAGTTTAAAAAATCTAACTAGTATCGGAGCGTCATAAAATCAGCTAAAGATTAAATAAATTTTAAATTTTAAAATATGATTGGAGAAGATTGTCCTCACCTATTGAAAAGTTAAAGTTTGATTTTAAAGAAATTGTTAAATGAAAATTATTTAATTTATTTTGATTTATAAAATTCGATTAATTTACGAAACCAACCGATTAATTAATAAAATGATTCATTTTTAACAATAAAAATTATTAAAATAAATCAAATTAAAAAATTAAAAATTGAATCGTATGGTTAAACTGACCGAACTTGTTTGGTTTTTAATCATTGCTTATTCTCTTAATATTTTTTTCAATAATTTACCTCTAATGATATTTAGTTATCCTATAACCTCTAAGTCATATTTTATCAAGTTTATGTATTTTGATTTAAAATATCACAGTATTAAAGTTATTAAAATTTAATACAATGTGGTTTTGAAGATATTAATGAGAAATTAATAAGACATAATAAAAAAGTTATGTAATAATTAAATAATATTATATAAGATAAATTATATATTTTAAAACATAAATATTAGGAAAAAAACAAGTCAAACCACAAGATACTTAATATCCAATCTAATTAACTTGAACTTCTATTTCCTCATAAAATGTTAATTAACATGAGATCTAGGTATCTTTGGTCCGATTATAATATGAATAACATGTTGGAAGCTCATCTCCAATCGTAACTAAGCAAATTTCCTCAGCTTCTCCGATCGATGAGTACCAAACTTCAGACTATATATAAAATTTCAATTGTGTTATTTAGCTTCATTACTACCAACTTTATGTGTGTATATCAAAAACAACCTTTTTATTAGTTAAAAGTAAAGTTCACGTTGAGCGGGACTTGCACTAAATTATTGTTATTATTATTGTTACTTCGAATAGTACCGTAAGTTTTGAGTCATTATTATAATAATTATAGAAAGACGGCCACAATTACAGAGTAATAAGTGAATATAATATTATACTCATAATTACAATTAAGTTCCATATATAATTTAACACCTTAGCTTGAATGTTAAACAAAAATTGAGTAAAACCAATTTCGTATTATAGCAAGTTGATGATGAGAAGTAAGGGCCTCTCTCAATTGAAACCATTGTTATATATCACTTGAGCTCTAAGTTGGTGGCTTTCCTTGTGTTTAAAGAAATAAGATTTAAGTACTTATCATGAGTAGAGCAATTTGGTTGTCCAATTTAGGACTTGAGAATATTTTAATTTCCAACCCATTATTTTACTTGGCTATAAGAATTAGATCACAAAATATGCCCAAAAAAAGGGTAGGTCGAGGATTTAAAAATTATTAATTAATAGTTATATAGGGTTTGCCAATGATTATGACAATTGTTAATAGAACGGATGCAATTATATAATAATTATTGACATTATTGAAGTAGTTATAGTAAATTGTAATACTATAATTAATATAACTATACTATAATAGTGATTATATCATAATTAATATAAAGCATAACGACCTTAACTCATGCATATCACGACTCTACTTAACAAAGATATTTCAAAGATAAATACTAGGAAGGAAAAGAACACGAAACACATTCATACAAGAGGAGCCAGAAACCTAAAACCTCAAATCACTTGCTAATGGAGGCTAACTTGGATAATTTGACTCATTTATTTGGAGATGTCATACACAAACTTAGAACACTCACACATGAAGATAGGGATGAGACAGAACCAATCTTTGTACACACCGAACCAAACAACCCATCAATGCATTTTATTGATTCTCAGCTGTGGAAGTGAAGTTACCAGGATGGACCTTATTGCTCTTCTTCGACGTCGAGACACTCACGTTCACTCCCCTCTCTTCAGCTCTAACTATCCCACTTCGTACTCTTTCCTCCAATATCATTGCCTTGAGCTTCTTCTCATGGTTCTTTTGCAACAAGTAAACTCTAGCATAAGATGTTCCAATACTCGACATGGCTTTGATGTATACTTAGAAGCAAAGACGAAACTATAAATGGAGATGTGTTATAGGATAACTTGGCTTGAAAACCCAAATCCAAAAGCAGGAATCTCTATGTATTTGGTGCGAGGATGAGCTTGGAAGCTTCAATGGAAGTGAAGGGCCATTTTATAAAGTGATTGGGGTCACGAGGAGGTAGTGAACAAAGGGCATGAAGAAGAGTGTTTTGCGTACTCACAAAACACACACAAACAACTATTCTTTTTGGCATTATTAAGTCATTGGACGGTTAGCACACGGATATAAGCAAATAATGGGGGCCGCATTCAAGGTTTTTCCAAAAAGTAGAACCTAGAGACGTTCAAGATGGGTTCAAGGTAAAGAAATTTGAAGAATATGCAAATACATAATTGAATGTGCAAGATAAAATAATTAATTAATATTATAGTTTATCCCTATTGTTTTGTTAATTAATATGATGTAGGAGTATGAATGAAAAATTAAAGGTCTCTTGCAATAACAAAATGCAACGAGTTCAAACATTAAATCTTTAAACTGCCTAACTTTTCGATTCAATATTAAAATTTTTGGTTCGATTTCTTTTAATCGCACTTGCTATTAAAAATCGATATATTTATTAACTAATCGGTCAATTTTGTAAATTAATAAGTTCTTATAAACCAAAATAAATTAATTATTGTTCATTTAACGATCTCTTATTTTTAATTATAGGGTCAATCTCTTTTAGTTATATTTTAAATTCTCTAATTTTATTTAATCTTTAGCTGATTTTATAACTGTTTAATATCAATTAAACCTTTTAAATCTCAAATCTCTTATCTTATAAGCTTAATGTTCTGTCCGATTTTTAAAACATTGACAAAATGTATTGCTTTCTTAATAAAAACATAATTAAATGTATCTTTACTAGTTTAAAAACTATATCAATGTAGGAAGGTTTTAAAAACATGATTAAATGTAAGAGACAAACTTTCAACCGCAAAATATGAGACGGTTTCATTTTATATGATTGTCTTATTAGTAACTTGCACATTACACGTTATTATAAATTTAGAATACTCCTTCCTTTAATTTAAAATTTTATCAAAAATTAATATCTCTAACATTATTTATAAAGTATTACTTTAACTTTTTTATCCTTAATTTAATGTGTACATAACTCAAGATTTATTCTTATATCCGAACTCTCGAATACATTTAAGACCGTTCCTATTATTTTATAGGCCCTGGACCCAAAAAAAAAGATGAGTCCTTATTTTTGCCTATTTTTGGGCATTTATAAAAATTTTAAAAAGTAAAATATGGACCTTTTGTTGTTCTTTATAAAGATAAGAGTGAACCTTATTTTATTTTATTTTATTTTTTATAAGAATAAAAATGGGTCGTATTTTGCTATTTATGAGGATGGCCTTAGGAGAGTGCCCAGGCTGCTCTTGCCCAGGCCAGCCCTGACTACATTATATATATATATAGTGATGTACTTATTGCACATTATTGCGATTATGTTATCATCAAATATTAGTTAGCTTGATTTAATGTATCAATTAACAATAATCACACATTTAAATAAGTTTAGGAAATGAAAACAAGAGATCAGCAAGAAAAGTATAAAGCTGTTGAAGATAAAACAAAGCCTTTGTTGGAATGAGTAAAGGAGAAGACCATGAAGATGAACTAAATTCTTCATTAAATTATTCACAAGGCCCACCTATTGAATTGCTTCAAATAAAAAATGTACAAATTTCCAATATCATCTAAAATATTAAAATTTAATAAAAGATAAGAAGATTCTTCTTACCTCTTAATCCTTAATTATATCGAACCCTTAACAATTAGAGACATCATTGGTGAACATGCCACTATAGTTTTTTCCCATTCAGTAGTGAATCTAATATAATATATTACAAAGGGTAATACCAAAAGAAGGACTTGTGCCCTTAGGTCCACAATAAAGTCTTAGCATGTAGAGGATGAAGATAAATTTTAATATTCACTAGTGTTCTGAGTTTGAGGATAATGGACCATTTGGGAAGCAATGGTTAGTATTAAAATGGGTTTTAATGGGATGTGTACACATAATAATACTCTTCATTAGTAAAGTTGGGTGCATAAGTGGCCTAGATTGGTCTTGAGTTTATTATACAGGAGCAAATTTCATGGCTTACCATTATCGTCCAATTTAAAAGTAGCATTGGTGCTTATTATCTTGTTATAACTTAAATTAGTGAGGTCACAAGACAATCATAATCCGTTTCATTATCATAATATTATGATTTAATATATCCCAGTTGGTGGTCCAACCCTAATATGATATTTAATTGTAAAGCAAATGAAAAATAAAGAAGTAAATAATACAAGAATCTATATAATGGCAAACTTTGGTACACAATGCTCCCCATTTTGAGAGAGTTGGGAGAAGATTATCAATTATAAATTAACTAAAACTTTACCTCTGTAAATAATATAATATCGCTCAACTTTGTTTTATCATAAATTTAAAGTTACTAAAAATTTTATTTCCTTAGGCTATGTTTGGTTGGAAGTTTTATAATGGAATGGAATGTAAAGTAATGTTATTACATCGTTTGGAAGGAGGTTTTATAATAGAATGAAATTGGAAGGGATAGAAGAGGAGGTTTCATATTACATCTCATTCTATCATAAACAGTAATAATATAAAATCTTTAATTTTTGGGTTTATGATGGAATCTAAAATGATACACTATATTACATTATAAACCATTTATCCAAATAACATTTCACTATATTATGTTATGAACCCTTTCATCTCTTCCAAACAGCAATATTTTTTTAATACTACATCTATTTACGTTCCATTTCATTAAAAATTATTCTATTTCATTCCATTAAAAACTTTACGTCAAACTAAACATAGATTTAAGAAATATCTCATTTCAGTAGCTACTAGCAAAAGGATTTTAGTATTTCCTTCTAAATTTATCATGTTAGGTTTCAATAGGTAGCTAGGTTCTCAAAATTCTGTTTGCCACCAATTGTTCAAACATGGACTCTCGTGGGACTATCTAAACTCTTAACATTGGAAATCCAATGTGGATTGGTTTACGAAAGAACGATGACAATGAAATGAATTGACAGCAGACTCTGGGTTATTCTCTCCTCTTATGCTACGTTAGCTAATTGTCAAAAGTGGAGTGTAGAAAATGCTCGATAGAGATGTTTTTATTCGACTTTGGCTAAAATATTTGTTTTCTTTATTTTGAGTTGATCGTGAGTGATCACCTTAAATGTGCGTTTTAATGAATAAGCGTCTTATTAAGTGCTGAGATTCTTCCAATGTTTTCAAAAATAAGTCCGAAGCTAAACCGATAAAATAAGAGATTTAAGGTTTAAAAGATTTAACTTGTATTAGACCATCATAAAACTAATTAAAGATTAAATAAATTTTAAAATTTTAAAAAATAATTGAAAATATTTGTGCTTACTTATTAAAAAAAGAGAAATAAAAAACTTAACTGGTTTGATCGATTTAATAGTAAAAACCTTGAATTGTCTAATTTTTAAATTTGGTTTTCAAAATTTTAATTATATTTACTTTAATAACTCTTTATATTAAAAATTGATTAATTTATTAATTAATTGGTTAATTTTTGTAAATTAATAAGCTCTATAAACTAAAATAAATCAATTAATTTTCATTTAATAATTTCTTTTTTAATTAAACTTCAACTTATTTGATAGATAAGGATAATCTCTTTCAATCATCTTTCGAATTCTTTAATTTTATATAATCTTTAGTCGATTTCATAACATTCTAATACTAATTAAGCCTTTTAACCTTATACTTTTTTTTGAGATCCAACAAATTGGACTCCGATTGCTATATGTAAAAAGCATTAGTATAAAATACAATTTGCCAACTCATGTATTTATAAAAATTTAAAATATAATAAATTGTTTATAAAATTAAAAATATTATTAAGGTATTGCCCACAAACCAAATCTCTAGTATATGTTATTACTTTTACTCGTGTTCAAAGCTTCGTATCAACTTTATATATTCAACTTTTATTAAAGAAGGTGAGACTTATTGACTTGAATGATTTAAAGTTAGTGATTGCTCCTACTAATCAAAGTGTATATGCAATCAATACCAAACTAGTCTTTTGCCTATAGAAATTTTGGTTCGACAAATTATTTATTTTATCCGTGATTTATAAATCATTATATAAATTCATCAATTTATCTATTTTTCCTATTTTTAAATAACATTTTTAATTTACATATAAGATTTTAATTAACATGCTTAATTAAAATTTATTACTATTTTCAAAATTTACTAATCGAGTTTTATTGTTTGGTTGTATTTTATTTTATTTACCTATTCTTTTAACATATCGATATTTATATATACTCTTTTAACCTGCGTCACTTTTTCTTTGTCATATTTACATGTAGGTCTACTTGAAACAGCCTTTTTATTCTGTAAGGATAAAGTTGTGTACTATCAAACTTCTTAAGACCCCGCTTTAATGCAGGGCTCGGACTGAGTATGATGTTGATAATGACTAATTGAATCAATTAAAATAGTAATAATTTAAATAAAAATTGTAAACAAGTTATTGCATCATGATTACATTTATAAAGTCATGTATATTTTTTTCTTACTTGTTCCACGTTCTATTTTCAGCTAGAATTGGAGCCCTCGTGAATCATACATCCCACTAAAAATGTCTTTGTAGTGGCGTACCAATTTCATGACATTTTTCTTCAAGAAATGAGTATGAAAATGGCCAAATTAATATAAAAAAAGTATTATTCTTTCCTCTTCAACGTAACATCAAAATCTCATAATGCACCTAAACTAAGGCTGGAGACAAAATCTTAAAAAATGAGACATGCTCAGCTTGAGTAACCTCAAGAAGGAATTATATACCTGTCTATCATTATTTCGTAATAAATAGAAATTTCTTTAAAACAACAGGTCAAGTCGAGCCGAGCTCAAACCATGACATCTCAAGCTTGGGTAAGAACTTCTTTGTCCGTGACCCGGTCTAATTTATTAATTTTTTAAAAAAATTTAAAAATGAAATCGTTTTACCACTTTTAATAAAATTACATAGTTATCCCATCTGAAAAAAAAAAAATCTTATCCTTGAAACAGCTACTCTGATTGGGTTAGGCTGGCTAGACCTGAGTATTATTATTTAGTTTTTTTTGATAAAATAATAATTTTATTATTTATAATATTAATAACCAGCCAAAAATTTTCCTTCCAAGGATGGCATCACCATGAAGAACCTTTCCACGTGTCACCGATTCATTTGTTATCCCTTAGGACATCATCAATATGAATACGCAGTGACCCCAAGAAACAAAGATCAACTTGCCACTATTTTTCCCTTGCTTACAAAACTGATGCTTCCTTGAGCGGATAGGCATTTCCCAACAGTCCTCCATTTTCACATCCCCACACTACAGTCAATGGCGGCTTTCTCTGAATTCCTGTCCCACTTTCTCACAATGACCCTTCTCTTCTTCACTCTCCTCTTCCTGGAACTGGCCAAGCTATGCCGTTCTGTCACCAAAAACTCCGACAAGCGCATAATCACCGACACCCAGTACGTCAATCTCATCGAACAAAAGTACCCGACAGTCTGTTTCTCAAGACACCAACACCGGCGAGCGTCGGAGTGTGCTGTATGTTTATCAGAATTCCACGAGGGTGAGAGCGTACGGGGATTGAGGTGCGGACATGTCTTCCACAAGGACTGCCTCGACAAGTGGCTGCAGCAGGGTTTCGCCACATGCCCGCTTTGTCGGACTCAGGTTTTGTCTGACGAGGTTGTGAGAGGTTACCGGCGGCAAAGGAACCCGACGTTGTTGGATGACAGCGAGGAAGAGACCATGTACGTGTTCTCAGCTTTGTTACACACTAATGGTTTACATGGAATGTTTTAGTTAAATCAAAGTTTTTTAATTTGGGAAACATTATAGCTCCGAGTAGTCTGGACTACTGACTCAGTGTTTTGTGTTGGGTAGGCGTAAAAGGAGAATGTGTTAGTAAATGCTATATGGTCATCCATACTCATGTTGTACTATCGTTGATGACTAAAACATATTACCGAAAAGAAGAATGAATCATAATTCAAGAACATATATGCATTCTTTTTATAACCTTCATGACATTATTATGCTAAATGTGTACCTTTTTTTGACAAGAAAAGTGTACCCGATCGGGATCGTTACCGTAATTTATCGTAATCGGATAGTTTAAAATGTGCAATAAGTCGTTGGAGACGTACAAGAACATAAATATCTGGTCTGGTCATTTTGATTACGGTAGAGATGGGTTGGTGATTGAATTAATGAACTGTGTGTTATGGCATGAACCATGGGGATACGTGACTGTGCATGTAGTAGGTGACTGATAATCTTTATCATCATAAAGGTAAAAAGGGTCATAGAATTGATGATTGAAGCCGGCAATGTGTAGAGAAAGAGATGGTTTTAAAGAGTAGGCTATGAACACCAGTCAGTACAAACTATTGGCAGTGATTAAAGGTGATCTAATGTGCTGAGTGACCAATGATCACCAAATCCTCTACTCTAGAATTTAAGACCTTGGTCCTACCTTATCTCCTGCTGTATAGCACATGGGGACTGTCTGCAGACTGTAAAAATATATATCTTCATAGATATGTCTTATATACTCCAAATAAGCAGATTGTGTTTTTACTGTGATGATCATGTTTAATGATCATCATCTTCATAGTTTACAGGTTCTTTTTTCTAATCTACGTGAGGTTTAGAGTCGATAATAAGTCAGATCGAACCCAAAAGTTCCAAATTCAAATAATGATTAATAAGACCTACTAGCACTTTGATTTTGAAAGTAGAACAAGTTCAAAGAATCGTTGTTTCCTCAAGTACAAGTTTCAAAACGATTTGCATTCTGAATATGCTAATGCAATTAGATAATACTGTATGATCAGTCTTTGAGAGTTTGGAGTTTGGACAGGAGAGAATAGCTTGCTTTTGGTACAACAGTTAAACCAAGAAAAAAGCCAATGGTAGGTTCTGACAGTCTGACAGATACAACCTGAGAAATCTGCCTCTGCAATTTTTAATTTAATGGCATGAAAAATTAAAAAAAAAGTTGCTGAGTGATTTATTGGGAGCTAGGTTGTGAAATTGAATTGGTAGGTTTGCTATTAGGACCCAACAACTTATAGATTGTCCTACCCATTCCTTAATTAAGAACAACAAACACTCTTTGTCTGCTCATCTGTTCATATTTTTTAACAACAAACGTCGATAGCTCCCAATAAATATCACGACGTACATAATTGTGATTTGACGTAATAATATTGTAACTTGATTTAAATAAACTTGACAAATCGTTTCTTTTATTTGTTATATAAAAATTTTAAAGACTTTTTTATTTGTATTTGTATTTTAAGTTCTTTGTTTTTATTTTTAAATTCGGTAAAAAATCTGTTTGTTTTAATTTCTTTTTTTTTCCTGTTTCTATTTTTTGATATGATTTACTATCAAATAAATATATATTAGTTAACGATTTGATATATATTAATTATTAATAAAATTATGAAATATTTAATTTAATTCAATAATTTATTTAATTTTACAATTAAATTAAATAAAAATAATTTAACAATTATTAATATATATAATTGAATTTAAGATATCTTTAAATTATATAAACTTAAAATAAATATTAATTTTTAAAAG
>JAOQMS010000180.1:1459736-1480361 GCA_027563885.1 Erythroxylum longipes | reverse complement strand
TTGAAGACTATTGTAGCAAGAAAGGTATCCTAAGGCATAAAACAGTAAGAGCTACACCTCAGCAGAATGGTGTAGCTGAGAGACTTAATAGGACACTCTTAGAAAAGACTAGGTGTATGCTACTCTCTTAGGGTTGCTCACACACATTATGGGGAGAGGCTATTAAAACAGCTGCCTATCTAATAGATAGACTCCCTACCTCTGTAAATGATTATAAGACTCCACAAGAAGTGTGGAATGGTAAGAAACCTAACCTAATTCACCTAAGAAGTTTCGGATGTGCTGCTTATGCACATCAGAAGGAAGGAGAGTTGAAACCTAGAGCAATTAAGGGAGTATTCCAAGGCTATCCAGAGGGTGCTAAAGGTTATAAGAACTTACTACTTCAAAAGGGAGGCTACAAAACCATAATAAGCAGAGATGTGATCTTTAAGGAAGATGAATTCCCTCTGTTGAATAGGGACTTCTAAAATTTAGACCTCCAAAAGGAAGTTCAGGAACAA
This sequence comes from Erythroxylum longipes, assembly GCA_027563885.1. Lineage (NCBI taxonomy): Eukaryota > Viridiplantae > Streptophyta > Magnoliopsida > Malpighiales > Erythroxylaceae > Erythroxylum > Erythroxylum longipes. The sequence continues at coordinate 1,479,858 of JAOQMS010000180.1, read as the reverse complement.
TTAGGATTACTAAACAACTCAGTTTCATTATATGTGCCACCAGAAACTGAAGAGGATAGTAGAACACAACCTCTTGATGTGGAGCCTATACAAGGAACCATACATCATGAACAAAGGACAGAAGAAACTGAAGGTGAGGGTGAAAGAGTAGCCCCACACATAACTACAGAAAACCCTCATGAAGATCTACAAGATTACCAACTCACAAGAAATAGACAACTAAGACAAAGAATCCCCAATAGGAGGTATACAGACTCAAACTTGGTTGAATTTGCATGTCTCATGGCTGAAACTATAGAATATAAGGCTCCTGAAACCTATGAAGAAGCTATGAGAAGTAATGATGCAAAACAGTGGAAAAAAGCTTATGATAAAGAATATTCTTCTCTAATGAAGAAAATGACTTGGACTTTAGTACCTAGAGCTCCTAAAGTCAAGCTAATTAAGAATAAATGGTTGTTCAAGCTGAAAGAAGAAGTGACAGAAGCAGAACCTAGGATACACAAGGCTAGGCTTGTAGCTAAGGGGTATAGACAAAAGGAGGGAATTGACTACAATGAGATATTCTCACCAGTAGTCAAGTTCAAAACATCAGGCTTATTCTAGTCTTAGCTACTCTATATGACTGGGAAATCCATCAAATAGATGTCAAAACAGCTTTCCTATATCAAAAGCTGGAGGAAACAATATACATGAAGCAACCAGTCGGATTTAAGGACAAGAATAAGATAGACCATGTTTATCTACTTCAGAAATCCCTATATGGGCTTAAACAAGCACCTAGACAATGAAACAAGAAGTTTCATGAGGTTGCTGCTAGTATGAACTTCATTAGAAGCTCATATCATTATTGCCTATACTTTAAGGATCTAGGATTGACTAAAGCAGTGTTCTTGTTGGTCTATGTAGATGATAGGGATGGCAATTCGAGCCCAACTCGGCCCGTTTTTGGCAGGCCATGGGCGGGCTACGGGTCGATCATGGTCTGCCTTTGAACAAAACGGCGTCGTTTTGTCCAAAACGACATTATTTTGTATTTTTTAATTAAAAATGTAAACAGGCCGGGGTTGGCCCAACCCGCGGCCTGCCGTGATTCTCGGCCCGGCCCATTGACATCCTCAGTAGATGACCTAATAATAACAGAAAAAGACTTGAACATAATTCAGGAGACAAAGTCTAAATTATGCAATCACTTTGAGATGAAAGACTTGGGAGAAGCACAGAAGCTTCTAGGAATGCAAATAATCAGAAAGAGGAGGGAAGGAAAACTATGACTTGCTCAAAGGAACTATATCAGAAAGGTTTTAGCCCAATTTAACATGGAGCAAGTTAAACCTAGTTCTATTCCGTTAAGATCTTACCTACAGATGGTGTCTAGTAAGAGTCCTAAGACTGAGGATGAACAAAAAGCAATGGCTCACTATCCCTATGATGTTGGTGTTAGAAGCATCGTGTATATTATGCTATGCACAAGGCCTGACCTAGCTTATGCCATTATTATACTAAGTAGATTCATGGCCAATCTAGGTTTAAAACACTGGCAAGGGCTGAAAGAGGTTCTCAGATATCTAGTTGGAACCATTAACTACGGATTATGTTTTTCAAAAAAATGAACTAATCAAATGCAATTATTTGTCATTGTGTAGTTATGTGGATGTAGATTATGTAGCAGATAAGGACACAAGAAAGTCAATTTTTGCATATTTTTTCACATTATCAACAAACACAATCAACTGAAAAGCACAACAGTAATCAGTAATAAGCCTATCAACTACTGAGGCAGAATATTATGCAATTTTTGAAGGTGTAAAGGAGCTAACATGGCTATCAGCCATATTGAAAGAAATCAACATTGATATCACAAAGCTAGTAATACATATGGATAATCAGAGTGCACTGTACTTTAGTAGAGACCCTGTCTTGCACAAGAGATCCAAGCATATAGATGTCAGACTCCACTTCATCAGAGACAGAATCGCAAAAGGGTTCTTCAATCTGAAAAAAATCACAGGGGAACAAAATCCATCAGACTTTGTGACAAAGTCAGTAACACAAAAGAAATTCCACTTTCTATAGGGATTACTTACAGATAAGTGAAGCCCCATGAAATCGAAGGTGGTCTCATCCGATCTCACAAGTTTTGGTGAAACTAGGGTTTTTCGGATTCTTAAATCACTCACAGATCTATAAATTGAGTGAAGATTGAAGGAGAAGGAGGGAATAAATGTGATGATAATCACGTTTTCTCCATCAATATACACTCAGAAACATCAAATAATAAGAAAAGATGAAGAACAGAAGGTGCGTATGTGAGGAGTGTTTGAAGCTGTCGAAGAGAGAAAGAGAGTAGCTCTCAAAAGTTCCTATCAATCAGAAACAAAAGATTGAGCTTAAGGGACTTACTCGTGAGATAAACGTGACAACACACAAGTCTGAAGGATATGATCAAAACATTGTCATATTCAATACATCTAAAGCAAATTAAAACGCAGCTACGGCAAAACAATATGCACAGCAGCAGAAGTCTACATTAGCTGATCATGTGAGGAGCACATGTACAAGTCCTTGACTCAGTCAAAGCTCAACCAAAAGCAATTGCTTCAGACCCTATAAATAGGACAAAATTCAAGGCATCAGACACACTACTTTTCTCATTACATTGTAATCAAAATTTCGAGAGTGTAAGAATAAGAGAGAAAGGTTTGAGAGTTGCCAGGTACTTATCTAAGTGTACTAAGGAGAGTTTTTTTTGACTCTTTGCAAGTGTTTAGAAAACACTCACACTCTTGTAACCCTTCTCTATTCTTGATACTAGTTGAAACCACAAGTGTGAGATCCTTGGATGTAGATAGCATTAAAGCTATCGAACCAAGTAAAAATTAGTGTCATTACTTTTCTGCAATCTTTAATTTCTATGAGATCAACAAATTCTTTTTCGGTATTTATTTTTAAAGACAGCAGTAGAACACAAATATCTTAACAAATATGCATAATAGAAGATATTTTGTTAGATCTTAACTTCCACGTTCAAGGGCACTTTTTGTGGGACAAATGTTCAAGTGCACAGGCCCACGGGTGACGGGTTACATCAACTTTGCCTGAGTTACTGTACTTCTTTCTTATGTATTAAAACACTTTTAATCTTAATTTAGGATTGGAGGTGGGGATAGAATCTAGCAGGGAATATGCAGCTTTTTATATTTTATTAAATATATAAAATAATTTATAAATTATATATTTTAAATAAATAATTGGTTAATTAAATATAATAATAAATCTTTTTTATTAATTAGTTCTTTAATAAACAATTCAGTTCGTGAATTTATGAACCGACGGATAATTGACAACTCTGCCGGAAAGTTCACCGAACGAATTTAATAGTTCAATTGGACGGCAATAAAAGCTCTGATAATCTTTCATCATCAGTGACCTCGCCGGGAAACGACAGGCCACTTTCAACCATTAAGCCTGACGGTGCGGTGGATCAGAACAGAAGATTAGCAAACTAATTAATCAGTTCCAAATATTAGATTACCAAACCACAAATCTTCTTCCATGGAATGTACTAATGAACCTGAAATTCGTAATATATATATATGCATTAAGGATAATCTGTCTATTTACATACACTTCAGATCATATCAAGAAGACAGACACAGAAATTGATGAATAAAGTCACTTCACTCGACCTTAAAAACTCCAGAACTAGGCAGAGAAGACGCCATTAAAAGCAGCCGTAGATACTTGGGACTTGGGTTCCAAAACCAACTTGGAAAACTCCAAACTTTTGCGAAGAAGAAGACTGCCATTGTTGCTGTTAATCTTGTTTCTGACCCTCTGAGCTACGAAAGAAGCACAAGAAGAAACCCAGCTAGCATCATCATCATCAGCCTTTGGTGAGTTCTTCTTCACTCTCCTTTCGTACTCTTCTGCAACCAATATAGCAATATCAGCCATGGAGGATACTGTGTATTAACGCTTTTGTGTGTATGATGATCTCCGAGGAGAACCACCTGAGGAGGTAATTATTTATAGGTGAAGATCATAGAAATGGATAAGCTTGACAGGTGGGTGCTTTGGTTCTGAGTCTTGTGACGATTATTGTATAGTATTGTTGTTGGCAGGTTCTTGTGTTCTCTTTATGCCGCGGTATTGCGGGTTTGTCGGTTTTTGGACAAGACTTGGTGCTTCGCCTCCACCGCACGGTCCGTGCCGTTGGAATCCTAGAAGACATTATTATAATATTAAGACAGGCATTAATCACAATTTGAGAAATTTTTAATTTTTTAAATTAATTTTAATTTAGAAAAATCTCTCTTTTAAAATTTAATTAAAAGATAACAATTAAACATACGTGACAAGAATGTTATAATTATACCAATACTATTTACAAAATGCTTTAACTCATTTCTTAAGTTTGAACGTAATTAATATGATATAAATTAATAGTTTATTATAATTATCTTAAATTATTAATTTAAGTAATTTAATTAGTTGATTGACATCAAGTTATAATTATCTTAAACAAATTAATAATTTAATATAATTAATTTGAATAATTTAGTTAGTTTAGATAAAGTTTAATATATAGATTAGATTACTATATGATTAATAATTAAATCTAATCCAAACTAATAATTTTTTGTATTATATGAAATAAACTTATTAAAATTATCTTAAACCATTAATTAAGTATTATGATGGTCGGCTTGAAAACTTCCAAAAGAAAGCCACGAAAGCCGGAAAACTTGAGTTGGTATCTCTGGACTTAAAGTCTTAAACCCATTTCCGATGTGAAATTTGGTGCTGTTTAAGACTTTTAAGGAGACAATATTTGAGCATTTTTTGAGTGATGCTCAAGCAACTTAGTTCAATGTAAGTAAAGCAACCCCAAGTACAGACCAAGACTTGAATCTTAAATCTATAGATGGGGTTGTGTCATGTGTGGCTAAGGGGTCTACGACCGAAAACAGGACAAAAAAGGTCGGCATGATGGTTTACAAGCTTTACTATGCCATGTGCATGTGGAACTTTCCAGGAATTGACAAGCTTAAAAGGTTCATGTGATGTTTGTACGAATTCCTGAGAACACATACAAAGAACTTGAAAAGGATCAGGGAGCAGACAAATTACCCACCCTGTCGCTATAAACATAGTGAGGAAGACCTGGTATTTTGTCTAAATATGTCTAAGAACCTACCTCACACCACCGTCTTGATAGAAAATGGTGTGTCCATGTAATGGTCATCTGCAACAATATTAAGGAGTACAGAAGCTAAAGCAACAAATTGTCTCTTTCAACTATGCTGAGGATTTTACCGCAGCCGGCAATTCCGACCACACGAGGGCGGGCTATCGTCAATTGTTCAACTATGGAATCACCCGCTAATCTGTACTTCCAATATTTCACATCTATTTCCGGAGTTACACAAAACAACTGGAATGTGTAAATTCCACTGTCGTTAAGGTATCTGTTGATCACTAGAAGTATAGTTCATGTGGTTTCTGGGGCATTCTTTCTTTGATCACGATATTGAAGAAAAGACTTCACTTTAAATTCATCATCTTGCAAGCAATATGATTTTTATTCAAGGAATAAAAAGAACAGATGAAAGGAAATTACTTCACTCAAATCAACTGAAACAGAAAAACATTTATTGAAATGGATAAACAAGAAAGTGACATGCACAACGTTAGCATCTAGTACATCACATGCTCTGTTCGTTCTCGTTACAACGTGAAATTAATTATACATACTTCTTCTTTTGTTAGCTGTTTCGGGATATCGCAAGAAACTTAAATAATGACAGTACTTGGTTTTGATAGATGATCATTCACATCGGAAGGGACCTTGGATATTTCCTTAAATTGCATAGATATTTTTATAATAGAAGTAAATGTCAAAGGCTCGCATCATAGACTGACCTACTAAATTAGAGTAGCCAGTCAATTCCTATATAGCATGTTATTCCTGTGATCCATGATGTCACCCCTTCCACTCATAGAAGGCCTAGATTTTTCAGCTGCTGAATATGTTCAGGTGGGAGAGGAGGGGGAGACCAATCAGATCCATTCGTTTCACTGTCAACATCCTCGACTACATATTCCTGACAGAGAATATCAGAACTATTTCAGAACAAAATTAAGTCAAGCTACACAACTCTTCTAACAAAAACAAAATGTCAAATGGATCACCTATCATGTTTATATCAAAAATTCCTATTATGCTCTAAAGGCCACATTGAACAGACAACTCCCAGAATTGGACCATCCCCTCTCCAACATCACAATGACTACTACCCAAAATGTCAAAATTGTAGTGCAGAAACACCTTGGATACAATGATCATAAGTACGACTGATGACACCCAAAACATTTAATGTGCTAGGCCAGGTTCAAAGGCATCTGGCATGTCTCTGGTGTAAAGCTAAAGTAGGCAGATATATGACCACGGACAGGATAATCATTCCTAAAGAACTTTAACTAATGGAGTGATTCCTGTGCAAATTAGGCTTAAACATAGATTCAATATGGGACTACATTTAGCATTCTGAAATAATCAGATAACAGGTTATGCCACTGACCTTGGTTAGCATCCTCTTTGCAAGTATGTGATAATGTCGCTGCCAAATTCGTTGTCCAACCATTGTAGCCACCAAAACGCTGTAAAATATGCCAATTACAGTAAATAGTCCCAGCACGACCAATGCCAATATAAACAATAATGGTAGGCCTGCTTCACCAGCACCTCCTAAGCAACCACATTCACCAGCTGCACTTGCACAACTTTCAAAGCAAGTGGTACAATCAGTCCACATACAGAGCGTGCCAGGCAAATGGCAGTCTGCACACATTCTGCACAAAGGAAAAAGCGTCTGTAACATATTATAACACCAAGCTTTATTTAATCCAGCACCAAAGCATATATAAGCTATCATAGCACCAAGCATATGGTTAATGGACTTTACTTCAGAAACATGGAGCTAGAAATTTGGGTATGGCAATAAACCAAGTTATGAAAACTACTCTTAATTTGAGTTTGCAACTCAGCCCTTTTATAAAACACTTTGAAAGATGAAAAAAACTTAGTTATACAGATAAAGAAAACCAGAAACTGCCACATGCATGTTGTTATCATATAGAAGTACCTAAATTGAACACTTAATCCATCTAGTGAGTTACAATATCCCCAGGAATTGCAATTATGTTCTGCAGACAATTGATTATAGCATAGAAGCTTTAGATCTGCTAATAACTAGTACTAAATATTATATATCGAGAAGCTTTCCTCGTCTTAATGTGAGATGACAGCATGATTGACATTGTTGTTGACTTTTTAATCTCAACCCAACCAAGAAGGTGCAAACAAGAACATGATAGCAAAGACATGAATAAATGTATCAAAGTAGGCAAATGTGTGGAAGGATCATAAAACATGAAGCCCTCAATTTATAAATTCAATCTCAACCCAAAAGACCAAGAAAGATCTACCTAAGCCCTTGAAGCCACAATGATTATCATATACCAGCATACCCTACACATAGCATGAATAGACAGCAGATCATACCCGGGATGACAACAACAAAGACATAATTCTCGACAAGGCTGAGCCAAATCATTCCGCACTCTTCGATCATAACAAGTAATGAAGCATCCAGATAGGCCCAACAATGCAAAGAACAATAGAGCTCCTGCACAAAAGATCCATCCAAAACAAAAGTTCCATATAAAGTTAAGAAACAGTACATGAAATACAATTTCCAAATCAAATGCCTATTGCATCCATTTAGATCAATTCGAAAAGGCAACAACCAAATGCAATTTTGTATGATTGATTCATTTCAAATATGCAGAAATACACATGGAATGCTCAATTATGTGTTAGCAGAAAAAGAAGTCCAATTAAACATTTACGTAAAGAAGCATAACAATTTTTGCAATCACACAAAGTAAACAACTAGGAACAGTCAGCCCTTGCAGTCAGTTCAAAGTGAGAAACTAATGCTTAACCCTGTATCACATTATCTACAGACAAGAGATACTCAAACATACTGTGGCAAAGACGAAACTTTGTGACACAATGCATAACCTTACAAGAAAATTCCAATCAATATATCATCAAGTTAGTCTGCTAAAGCATCAAAATGGCCAATCAGTACAATTTAGGAAAGAAGGGGGAAATCTCATTTATGGCTAGAAACAAACAATACTGCAATCAATATGCATAGAAGAGGATAGTGTCATCTGCCAGAATAATGCAAAAGCTACCATGAACTTCATGTCAGGTCTTGAGATTTTACCACATATGTAGTAGAAGCTAAGTTCACTGTCAAATCCCCAAGCAAGACGAAGCCAGGAGTTTTGATACCTATCAATTAGACACACTAAATATGCCAGTGAAGAGATTACCTGCAGATGGTGAGTAATAACAGTGAGAATTCTTGGAATTAAAAATAGAAATATCAAGAAAACTACAAAGGGTAATTAATTACATACAAGCTGAACAGCCAGAAATATAAAGACAATGTCCCTTGTCACAAAGAATCGGAATTTTAGAGTCCGCCATTTTCTGTCAGCAGCAACATGAACTCTCAAATGGTAAGGGGCCTTGCAGGTTGTGCAATGAGCAAATGCAAATCCTTCCTACAGAAACCAAAACCAAAATCAGGCTCTCCTGAAGAAACCCATGTTAACTTGACTCACACTTTATGCAACAATCCTGTCACATGCTTCTAATTCAACTAATAAATCAGAGTCAATAAAATGGAAATGGAATCGTACCCTTACAGCCCGCCAATGGTCCAAGCATTCCCGATGAACATATTTTGACGTCCCTTTGCATTTACATGGTGCAATAAAATCCCTCCCTAAAATAACCAATAATAGATCAAAGGCAAATATTGATAGCCCGACTCAATGCACCCAAACTCTAATGCTGCTCACAAGGTATCTAAGAAACCAAAATATAAATCAATAAGATATCAGATATCATTAACAATGAATAGCATCAAGTAGAGGCCACACGCTAATGGGAAAAAAAAAAAACCTGAACCCATTTAAAATACAAGACATTGCTAAACACTTAACTATCAACTTAGATCAATTCTGCTCACTTTCAATTCAATTATCGTTGCTACCAATAGCAGGAAAAGTAAAAGGACTAGGCTAAACAAATCATAAGTGAACCAAAAATCTATCTTATGAGTCAGTTTCACTACAAAATTCTACTTTTCCAACAGAAAATAAAGAAACAAACGACGCATCCACTATCATACATGCATAAAAAATGCAAAATTTAAAGTCTTTTTCACGCAATAACCCGATAATTTTGTTCAACAACTAAGGACTACTTCAAAAAAAGGCAAAAAATTCCCTATAGAAACAAGAGTGAGAATTCTTCAAAATTGGGTAAATTAGATGGTTTAGGGCAAAAACTACCGTCAGTTTCGAGACATATGCGGCACTGAATCTGCTCGCCGGGGCCGGCCTCGAGGTCGATCTCGCCAGGCTCGATGATTGGGGTCACCGGCACAAGAGGCGAAGGGTCTGCGTTATCGGCCATCAGAACAAGATTTGGGAGAAACGGACTTGCGAGCCGATGATTACGATCATTAAATTTGTGAAATCTTTGTTTAATCAAAAACAAAGTCTCAGTTAATTATAAGACTTTCTTCTCTCTTCTCAGTCTCTTGTATGGTCTGTGAAGGGTCCACTTGATTTGGTTAGGTTTCGGTTTTTTAGTTTTTTTTCTTCTTCTTCTAAATTCGAAATACTTATTATATAAATAATTATTAGGGGTTAATCAATTTTTCTTTAAAAAATATGTCAATTTTCATACGATTTTCTTTTACAAAAATCTGTTTATTATATAATATTTGATCGACATTATTTTTTATTAAATATAAGCTAACATACTCAACACACAAAATTTCCTATTACAAAATCTAGAGATGGTCGTAATGTAAATAATTTTCTTTTTATATTTTCACAAAAAAGTTGTTTTTATTAGAGATATCAACAGACCATGATGGCCCGTAGCCGGGTGCCCGACCACGGGTTAGCCAGTCATTTTTTTTTTAAACTTTCAAAACGACATTGTTTTAAAAAAATGCCTTTTTTTTAGAAATAATTAAGGGGTCACGGGCCTAGCTGGACAAGCCTGAATTCAATTGATGACCCTATCAACCTGAGCTAAAATACGAGTCGAACCAATTTTGACATCTATAATATCTATGGCTTGAACTCATAATCTTATAATCACACATAAGCAACTTTGCTAATTATTACTAGGCTTACCCTCATTATTTTTAATAGTTATTTTTCATTAAATATCCTCATTTGAAATCAAAACTACCTTTAAAAAACTTAGCTTTTAGTTTCTTTCTAAAGAAAAATATACAAATTAACCTTTTAATTTTTATTATAAATTAATACTTTAAAATTTAATTTTATAAAATATAATTAAATATAACCTTTAAGCACAAAACACACATCATCAAAGCACAAAATTTTTTAAAACTATGTCTAGTAAATGCAAATGAAAATGAAAATAATATCTTTATCAATTAGACATAAGATTTAGTCTGTGACCCAACGGATTAAGATAGGTCAGCCCGATCATAGGCTAATCAACCCGTGGCCCAGGTTATGACCTAAAAAACTATAGTTGTATCAAGCCACCCCAACCCACTATTTATTTATTTTTAAATAAAAAATTTTAAAACGACATCATTTTAAAAATAATAGATAAGTTATGAGCCAGATCAATTTTGCCATCCTTAAATTGCGTAAACTTCTACTAGATTTTTGTTGTTGTCGTGCTAGTAGTGTAGTTAATGTAACGTTACATTTAAAAATTTGGGTTTGGAAAATATATTTAATTATAATTAGCGAGTTTATAACTAAAAATGAAATAAGAAAATGAGTGAAATGATTTATAAGGTCCAACAAGGAATTTGTTTTTAGCTAAGATTCTTAAACATCACCGAAGTACTCTAAATCATCAAAAGGAAATTAAGATAACAACATCGTCCTACACAGTTCTCGTACTAGCAGCCTTAAGAAGGATCAGATCAGACCACATAATGTTAGATAACGAAGTCACACAAGACATTGCTGTCCAATCTTTTACTTCTTCCTCTTCTTTGGAGGCTGAAGAGATTCTTCGTCGTCGTCCTCTTCCTCATCTTCATTCTCAATTTCCTCTACTTCATCTTCTTCCTCGTCTTCACCACCGTCATCGTCGTCGTCATCATCTTCATCGTCTTCATCCTCATCGTCGTCGTCTTCACCGTCTTCTTCATCTTCTTCCGCTTCCTCCCCATTCTCTTCTGCCCCACCAGCTCCACCCTTTTTAGAGTTGCTTTTGTTGTTGTCTTTGTTGTTGTTTGGATTCTTTCCATGGTCAGCTCCATCTTCAGATGACAAATCTTCTTCACCTTCTCCAAAGTCACCACCATCGCCCTCATCACCATCATCATCATCATCATCCCCTCCTTCTGCTTCAACTGGATGATCATGGCTCTGCACTTCATCTCCCTTTGTTCTAGGTACGTCACGGAGTAGAAATGCTGTTACCGATTCCTGAAACCATGTCACAGCAATGGGTTCCACAGTAGTTCACAAAAATTACAGTTGGACCTCCATAGTAACAGTATCTAATTAGCTAATCCAAGTTCATATTCACAAGTTATCAACAACTTTTGGATTTAACAGAGTGGCAAAAGTAAGAAGATATTATCAAACACTCGCTTATTGAAATCAAATACTCCAGAGCTTTTAGAATCGCCAGCAAGTGGAATATTGGCTTAGTGCAAAATGGAATATGTGACTACAAAGGTCTATCATCTCAAACTTTAGCTATACATATATTCTTTTCCTTTTACAGAGACAGAGAACAATCTAATTTAGTTTACAAAAACTTATTTGGATTATTAAAAATTATTGTGTAAATTCGAAAGTTTACTTAGAACTATTACATATACCTGATAATTTACCTAATTTCATAATAAAAAATAAAGAATTCTGTACCAGTATAGCACGTGTGGGATGACAAGTGGTTCGTTTTAAAAGAAGCATCTTTTGGGACAGAATATTCCTAAAACACTAGTTCCAGTTTCCAACCAACCTCCTATCGGAACGCGACACGTAGACAAAGGACAGTATCCACCGTCCGACGCGTGCGAACAAACTAAATTAAATCCCGGTAACTCAGAAGACAACCTTCTCCGTCTGAAAAACTTATCGTAACCTACTTTTTATTCACCCACCGAGTACGTTAGCCTACTCGTCTCTAATCCTCTCCCACCAACTAAACAAGTTGAATTTGTCTTTATTTAACATCGGCGTACGTTAAGTAAAAAAAGCCAAATATTAATTGCAAAAACAACTGAAAATATAAATCAGAAATATGTAATAATATTTATTTGGAAAAACCAAGAAAAAAGGAAATTCACCTGAGCTAAAAGCTGAGTAGCTTTGACCAAGGTGGAGACTAGCAGAGTTGCAAGTACCTCCCCGGCGCACGTTAGCGTGGCGTTAGGTTGCGTAACTATCGTGTTACCGTGGATGGTCTCCTCCATTTGCGTGCGCGAAAAAGAGGAAACTATGGAAAAGGAAAAAACTGCACGAGAGTGGATGACAGAGTTCTGACTGTTAGATCAGTCCCAATAAAGAACATATCAACCGTCAGATCCGAAAAGAGGAAAAACACAAGAAAAAAGGGAAAATATCGAGTTAATTGAACCTAATTTTTCAAAAATGATTTATTATGCAAATAAAAAGGTAGAAAATGAGAATAATAAAGTAGATATTATTATTAAGAGAATAAGACAAGATACCACTTTCAGTGACGAGAAAACTCGCCGGTGACCAGTTTTAGCAGTGAACTTCAGAGGCTATACACTTGAAAATCGGTACATTCTAACTATTAAACTAAGTTTGGAGCTACCAATTCAAAGAGGAATGAATTAATTTTCCTAAAAAACTTTAAACGTCGAAGTTCTGCGAAGTAACGTAATGTTTCAAGCGATACCAGCTGAAACTCGGTCAAAAACCCCGAAACTACAAGAGAAAGAGCTAAATACCACAGAAATCAGTCGTTAAGCTCTCGAATCATTCGTTACGCAAGCAACGGAGCCAGATTGAAGCAAGAGAAGTGCTAAAAACTGAGGAATCGAGACCAGGAAGAGAGAATCAGAGAGAGAAAGCGTACCGTGTGTGAAGATCCGAGCACGGAGAGAGCAGATCTGGAGGTTTCAGGGCCTAAAACCTGGAGGAACAAGCGTAGCTAGCTCCGTTCATTGTGGACCGTCGGATCGTGATCGCAAAGACACACACTCCAAAGATATAGAAAAATATAGCACAGATAAAGAGAAGAGAGAGAGAGAGAGAAACATAGAGCTGGGTGCGGGTGAGTGACTGACTCACTGCCCGTAAGTTTTCAGTCATTATTTGGGCAGCACGGGCAGCACCTTCTCTTCGTTTATTTTTTTTAAAGATCGCCGGTTCGGGCTGCCCGGGAAGCTAGTACGAGAGTAAAGGGCAGGTGCTGTCAATTTTTTATATTCACATTTTATATTTTTCTTTCAAGTCCGTAATTAATGAGCTATTATTTATTACGGAATACGGAGTCCGTTTCTCACTTTCTGCATGTATTATTTGACTTTGCATTAAATCACCTATTATTAGACCAAAATCCCTAAAATTAGTATTCAAAATGAATTTTTTAAAAATTTTCTTCATAATTAGAAAATTTTTAAAAAGGATTAGAAAATTTTTAAAAAGGAATTATCTTCTATTTTATCTAATATTTTAAAAATAGAGCTGAAAGTTAAATCAATAAAACAAGAGGTTTAAGGTTTAAGGTTTAAAAGATTAAATTGGTATTAGACTGTCATAAAACTGATTAAGAATTAAATAAAATTAAAGAATTTTGAATATAATTGAAAAAAATGTCCTTATTAGTCGAATAATTTGAAGTTTAACTAAAAAAGAAATTGTTAAATGATAAATAATTTATTTATTTTAGTTTATAAAAATTTATTAATTTAAAAAAATTGACCGATTAATTAATAAACTAATCAGTTTTTAATAACAATAGTAATTAAAGTAAGTTTAACTAAAAAGTTAAAAATTGATCAGAAAAATTGGACGGTTCAAAATTTTTACAATTAAATCGATTGAATTTTTTAGTTATTGATTTTACCTAGTATATTTGGTATAAGAAGAAAATGACTTTAAAGATTGATCATACTCACCTACTAAGTTGAGCCAATGTTCTCTACTAACTTTAATTAAGTAGAAGTAAGCAACCAAACAAGGAAGAATAATCATAATTTCTTAAAACCTATTTTTAGGTTCAACTAACATGGTTTCTTTTTTATTTTTTTAAAAGATTACATCTTCTTTTTTTTTACTATGTTTGGTCTATAAGTTGATGTCATGATTTGCAAGTTGTAGGTGATTATACATATTATACACATGAAATTAAAATATATAATTCATAAATTATTACAATAATTTTATTTATTCACAAACAAAGAGTTTATTATGAAGTAAGAAAGGATGGCAATGGGCCAGCTCCTTTGCTTAAAATTTTACGGTCAATTTAGGCTTAGTTTGATCGAGATTAAAATATATTTTTTAATTTAAAAAATAAAAGCGAGGTATTTTAAAAATTTTAAATTTTAATATTAAAACTTCGATTCAAAATTTGGTCAACTTAAATCTAATTTATTTAATTCAAACTTAACCTAGGAAATCGAAGTAAGTAAGAGTGGTTGAATTAGTGGAGTGGGGAGTATAGAGCCAAAAAGTCCCGTATTCAAAATATCTTATTTACACTCTTTCGATTAAGCTTCTCGTACTTGCGAAATAGGAAGATTTTGATGCATTTTGGGCCGACTAGTGCGATTCCTCTAATATTGTTCTGTTCCTGTCCATTGCTTAGAAGTTACGATGATGCTAACTTTATCCCACCGTAAATAATGTTCATACAATAGTTATGTCTCCCACACCTGAGCTTGAAGAGTAAGCCTCCTCTCCTCCTTTTACGCGCTATCTATGACATATAAATATCGAAAATATTCTTTTTATTAATTAAAGGTAAAATACTTGATGTGTGAGCAACTTGGTGCTCAATTAGTGGATATATAAAAAGAAGATTTTCAAAATTCGGACTAAGTGGGCTGGTCCGGCGATAAGGTCTGAAGCTCTGTGTTGAGAGCTTTCAATCCAACATTGGGGATGATGTACGGTCCAATCCAAAAAGTCACATGAATTTAGTGAAGTTCTGTATGTATGTATGAAATGTTAGCTTGGACCCTAATCAAGTTTCAAATTACTCAACAAGGTCCTTAAGTTAGATTTGAGTTAGAGATAAAAAGAATCAAGATTGAGTCAGACTCATTCTATTATTATTTTTAATCATTTAGTTAATTAAAAATTATTCATTTATTAGATAACATTCGAAAAATAATATTATATTATATTATTATTATTATAAAAAAAGAACATGTATATGTAAGATCGACCTATTGTTACCTATTAAGGGAATAGAGCAGACTGTCTAGTTATTGAACCCAATGTATAATATAAAATGGACCCAAAGATAGTACAAATACTGTGGAAGACAGTAGGCAGCTTATGGATCTAATTTCAATTGTTTTCAATAAATTGATCATTAAGTCAGGCTCAAACTTACTCGAGACTTTTCGATAGTCATTAGATCTTACCACATTGTTAACATGACGGGACATAAAGTGCAAATTAGTTATGCCGGTGAAATAAAAAATTAAGGAGAAATTATTAAGAAATAAAAAATTAGATACTTATATACAAATAGGTCTCATTAGATCACCATCAATAAAAGAATGAGAGTAAAAAATAAGAATAAGAATATATCACGAGAATTAAAACAGAAATAAAATTACTAATTATGCGTGTCTAACTGTAATCAATAAGAATAAGGTTAAAGAGTTAATACTTATGGTAGTATTTGATATCAAATATTATAAATAATAATGAGAAATTTTTTACTCATTATTATGTAAATAAAAAATTAAAATAATTAAAATAATTATTTTTCAATAACTTATAAAATTATTATTTTTAATAACTATGAATAATTTTTATGATAAATCAAAATAATTGTTAAAATTTTAATATAAAATTTTTTAAATTATAATATTATCATAACAACCAACGTCTTCATAATATCCTTATTATATTTTGATAATAACCCGGTAATATTATTTGTTTCTTATTCTTTATATTTGATTTTTTTATATACATACTCTTTAAGAATAAAAGTTTTAAAATTATTTAGAATTTATTTCAATTTCATGGTTTCCTATTTTATACATTCCCATTAACCAAATAAATAAAAATAAAGGAATAAAAGTTGTATGTCCTTTTTTTCCTCTTTACCATTAATTAATAATTACCAGACCAAACGTTAGAATAAAAATTCAAGGAATAACTTATACTTTTTTGTAGGCCCGACAAAATTTCATCCAAACCGATAACTCGATCATGTCCAATCTAAAAAAAATTAGATACTGGTTAGAATTTGTTTGATTGAATTTAAACCAAGTTGACCGATTTTTATTCAAATTAAAATTAAATCTAGATTCGGGTTGACCTAATCGAACAAAATGTCCGAATTTTTAAAATTGGTCAGCACCGAATATTTAAAGTTTATTAAAATTGTCCGGTCCGAATTTTAAAAAGGTAAAAAAATCATTGTTTCAAAATTTAGAAAATTTTTTTACGTAATTTTAAATTTTGATATGAAGTGCTCTTTTTCTTTTTTGTTCTTTTTTCTTTGTAGCAAGAAATGGAAAGAAAATGGTGTAATTTAATGACTCTTTGCTATTAATTAAAATCGGACAAATCGATTTCGAACTGAATTAGGTGTTTTCAAATCTAATTCAGTTTCGGGTCAGTTTGATAAAAAAATAGTTTCAAACCAGTTTAGGATCATGAAATTTTTACTTTTGTCCGATTTATCCGAAACTGGTTTAGTTTGAAATTGATTTTTTACCAACCCTACTTTTTTGCCAATATCCTAAAACTTTTAAGGCGATAGTGGATAATTACAACTTAAAAGCAAACCTACAATTTGGACATAATCTATGGAACAATCGAAAAGACTAAGCACTCGTATCTAGAACATATTAAAAAGTTTGATCACTTTACACCTAAGTGGATATGAATTGTGTGCGTGGAGAGTTCTATTCATTGTTATATATAAGCTTAGAGGGCATAAACAAGACTCTTTATTCTTTTGACACCTACTTATCCACAAATTTAGGTTCATTGATACCTTAAGTTATTGAAGAATTTCACACATTAAGTACTTTAAGGTTCAACTATATTAAGTTATATATTTAAAAGTGTTTGATTTTTTTAATAATTAGTATTAGTAATAAGTCTTTTGAATTTAAGAAATTCGAACTTAGAATCTATTTTTTAATTCAAATTTAATTTAATATATTAATCTATTTTAACATAATTAATTTATCATAATTCGAATCCTTTGAATTTATTGATCGTTTTAGTAAGCGACTTTATAGTTCACCCATCTTTGCCTATCTTTGCCTAAATATGACCAAAGTAGATGTTCACTTTAGACTTTAGCTATCAAAACACTGTATCAATACTCTATCTTAAAGTTATTAGGGTTTATCAAACATGTTCTTATAAAAAAGGCAAAAGGTATTTTAATGAAAGGATTGTCAAAGTTGTGCCTAACAAATCTCTTCATTAGACCATGCAACATGCATGATAATTAGGCCGAACATGCTATTCCTAAAAATTTTTAATTCGTCTCATATAAAGTTTTATGTTGCTGATTTATTTTAATATAGAGAATGCATTTATAATTATAATTCATAATTTAAAAAATCATAATTAAAAATTACGATAAATTAGGTCGAATTACTCTTAAAAAATTAAATTATAATTTAAATGAATAATTTTAAGCTTATCTTTGTTTAATTTTTAAATATACAAATAAATTATGAGTCTTTTTTTAAATTAAATTTTGGTTTTTTCGAACTATGCATGAAGAAATTTTAAATCGGATCGTCTCTATATCTTAAGTGTAGCTTGAATTTATTCGAATGGAATCAATTCAAACCCTTTCTTTGATCCCTAATGTGTATACGTATGTGAAAGAGCATTTATAAAATGTACATATTCCGATTACGTGCATGTGTGGAGGCCACAAGTATGGAAGGAGGTAGGTTTTGTTATAAAGTATCAAACCTACAATTTGCTCCAACAAAAGCTAAGCGGCATCAAGAAAATTTTGGAGATGTTGCCAATTATGCTCAATCCAAAACGATCCATGACAAAGTTGGTGACGACACAACAACCATTCTTAGTGCCTATCCACTTCAAATTGCACATTGAAAATAATAATAATACATATATACAAACATATATTAACATATAAAAGAAGAAACCCTATGTTATGTCGAGTGCTTGCGTGACGTTACTTCATTCTGTTTTGCTTTGGTCGTTTGTGTATAAACAAATAACACCATAGAATATGAAAAGGAGAATCACTATGGAATCGTCCAACCATTCACACACCACCAGGCACCACCACTACTTCCACGACCTTAAGAAAAAGGATAAAACAAATACACTCCCCTTTGTTAATTTTTTTAAATATAATTTCATAATTTTCAAAATTTTTGAAATTTAGTTTTCAATTTTTTTTCAAAAAAATTTATCTTAGATTTCGACTAAAAATAACGAAAAATTGCATATAATTTGAATATCAAAAGTAGATTAATTAAATATCATTAATATAATAACACAACAAAAATTTTAAACTAAACAAATTAAATTTGATTTAAATTAATAATTTAAGATAATTATATTAAATTATTAATTTGAATAAGAATTATTTAGTTTATTGGATTGAATTATCATAAAAATAATATTGAATTAATCCAAAATTGATATTCATATTACAAGTATTTCATCGATATTTTTTATTCAAATTAAAGAATTTTTTCTAAAAAATTGAAAATTATGATGAATGTTTTAATTTAAAAAATTAGAAAATTTCTCTACAATTGCTTAAACTACAAAGGGATTTACATAAAACTCAATCGGTTTGATCAATTCAACTGTAAAAATTTTGAACCAACCGATTTTTTTGTTTGATTTGTTTTAATAACTTCTTTTATTAAAAATTAATCAATTTATTAATTAATTGATCGATTTTATAAATTAGTTAAATTTTATAAATTAAAATAAGTAAATAAAATTTTATTTAATAGTTTCTTAACTCAATTTTTAACTAATAATAATGATCGAACCTTTTTACAGGCTCGACGTCAGTTCTCAAAATGGCCTAATTTACGTGTATTACTATTAATGAAGCTTATCCTCTCTTCAATAATTCTATAACATCTCATTCTTTCCCACTACTACTACTAGATAATCACGTAACTATTGATTACGCATGCAATTACCATTAGAATATAATTTAGGTCGTCAAGACCTCTCAAAGGACGGCTAAACAGGTTATAATTTAATGAATGAGATCAACTACTTTGAAAGATTGCACCATATTAGCTAACTTAAAAGTGACTTATAAGGATAGATTATATATATATATATATGCTTCTACTTTCCGTCACTTAGTTCTTAATTCGTTTATTAGTAAAGTAATTTGCGTAAAAAATATGTAACTTACAATTATATATATACATGCAGTTTAAGAAATTTTAAAAAAATTCCCGGTCTTTAAAATTTTTGAAATATACCCTTTTAGTTTTAGGTTTGTTTTAAAACTTCTTATTTTATATTTTAATTAAAAAATACCAATAAAACACTTTTTTTGAGAATGGAGAAACCCTCAACTGCTATTTTTTGGATGCATACTGGGTAAACCTCTAAATTGACGTAATAGTCTGCAAATCACGCCAATTAAGTACTCCGCATTAGGCAAGCTCTGTACGACAAGCTTGATCGAGAGAGCGAATATAAAGAGAATCGAACACATAATTTTTTGGTCTTATGTTCTGATACGGAAACCCCAAGAAAACAAGGTTCTTGAAACCCCCTAATCCTATTGAATCAAAACCCTAATCTTTCTATT
>JAOQMS010000180.1:1409093-1445603 GCA_027563885.1 Erythroxylum longipes | reverse complement strand
ACTAAACAAAAGAGGAAGCAATACCAATACCACAAACTGAAGAAGCACGAAGCTGGCTCTACTTTTAAAGAAGATGATGAAGAAGAAGTGAAGAATGGTGCTTCTGCGGGAGCTTAAGAGCCAGCATTATTGCTGGCCTTTCTGCACCCGTAGGATGCAGAAAAGGCTGCACCACACCAAAGAATGGCGGGGTGGTGATGTGGCTTTGCCACGTCCGGCCATCCCGCCATCCTCCATGGCGAGGCGGACACGTCGTTCCACGTGTTCCACCCCGCTAACGGCTGTGATGGGTTGGTTTACACCCCGCCAAACTCAACGGCAGGGTGTCCTATAACTAGCCCTCCCATTCTACTTCCTCTCACTTCACGGACAAATATTTTTTTTAATAACACAAGAAGAATTTAGCCACGAACAGAAGAAAAAGAATTAACCCGATGAAGATTCCGGCGAGGAGAA
This sequence comes from Erythroxylum longipes, assembly GCA_027563885.1. Classification (NCBI taxonomy): domain Eukaryota; kingdom Viridiplantae; phylum Streptophyta; class Magnoliopsida; order Malpighiales; family Erythroxylaceae; genus Erythroxylum; species Erythroxylum longipes. The sequence goes on along the minus strand of JAOQMS010000180.1, from coordinate 1,445,147 downwards.
AATAAATTAAATTTGGAATCTTGTACCCTTTTCTTTAGAATACGCCACCGGAAAGCCATTCATAGATTGAGAGTGAATAGTGGTTGGTTTTCTCTGAGTTGGATGAACTGGCATTTAGCTCTTCATGGACTGCAGGAATCTCACAGTTGACGTATTGTCTGAGGTAGCGTTATGTTGCATTCCGATAAGCTGAGGAGCAGAAGCTGGACATGCAAAATCCTCAACCGGTGTTCAATTTTTTAAAATTAATTAATTAATTAATTTGTTAGTAAAATAAATTGAACGAAAAGTATCAAAAAACAAAAAAGCCAATCGATTGAAATTTTTTAACGATTGCTTTAACACCCTGTTTGGAAACATAAGAATTGAATTCAATTGGAACCCAAAAAGTCAAAAGAATTGAATTCAATTCCTTTGTTAAAATCAGCCAGCTTAAGCAATTCAATTCCAGTGAAAAATCATAAGAATTCAATTCTTGTGAACATTCCAAGATTTTCTCACGTGATTTGCTGCTGATTTTAGCAATCTTCCCACAATACCCTTACTTCTCCTCTTCAAGGCAACCCTCATTTATCTCTTCAACGTAGCCCTCATTTCTCACTTCAAAGTAGCTCTCATTTCTCTAGCCCTCATTTTTGTAGCCATGTTATGTCTCCTTGTCATATGAATGTTATTTATTTAATTTTCTGATGTAGCGATGTTATGTCTCCTTATTACAGGAAGAAAAGTTAAACTTGTTATGATATTATGTAATTCGGAGTGAAATTTCAAAATTTGATAATACCTTGTAGTTGTCAACGCAAAAGAACCGTTACTCATTTATGCATTTTTAAGCTTCTAAATTATAATAGTTTCTATTGTCTTCATAGCTCAGTTTAGTCTAATGTTATTTGCAACCAATTTTTCTTTTCATTTTAATAATGAACTTTTTATGATATTAATTATAATGAAATTGATATTTACAACTTTCTTTATGTAAGTGTGAATGTTAATTATTTAATATGGTTATCTTTTAGTCAAGGATAAAAATGTCATATGAAATAATTAAATTCATTTTGATTATGTTCCAAACAGTGTAAATTGAATTCAATTCAAATATTAATATTACTAGATTTGTTCCAAATAGTGTAAATTGAATTCAATTCAACCTCATTAGTGTAATTAAATTCAATTCCAATTCCAAAGTTTTCAAACGGCCGTAAATATTCTCCCTTATAAAACCTCAATTGCCACAAAGACTCTGGCTTTTCGATAATTTAGCTATGCCGGCGTTATCTCTGCAACTCCATCCTTCTCCATTTACCCAACATTTCTCTCAATTTTACGAATACACCCCTCAACGGCGTCCACCGAAAAGTACCCGGACCCACGTTGCCCGTGTCTCGACCCGACCCAAGAAGAAGAACTCTGGTACCGTTGTAGACGGAGAGAAATCGGAGAGCCAAGACCTGGTTCGCGTCCTTATGAAGGGTTGCAACGGAAATGAACCTCTGGTAAAGACACTCAATAAGTACGTGAGAGTTGTGAGGACGGAGCACTGTTTCATGCTATTTGAAGAGCTTGGCAAGGGAGACAAGTGGCTTCAATGCCTTGAGGTTTTCCTTTCTCAGCATTTTTAGCTTCTGGGTATTAGTAATGACTCAATTGGGGTTCTCACTTTTGATCTAATTTGTGATCGAGTGATTTAATTCTGAGATTCCGCTTATTTCCCATGATTCTGCTGTTGCTTGTTACGCATTCTTGTGATTATATATTTAGTAATTGACTTGATGCTGAATTGATACACATTTGAGGAGTAAGTGAACGTTTTAGCGATACAGTAGGTTCATGATGTGACTGTGAACGTGTTTGTAAATGTCTGTGCTTTATGATGTACCAAAAAGAATGTTTCTTTTACTTGCAAATTATGAATTCAGGTGTTCAGATGGATGCAAAAACAGCGTTGGTATATAGCTGATAATGGTGTTTACTCAAAATTGATATCAGTTATGGGAAAGAAAGGTCAAACTAGAATGGCCATGTGGCTCTTCTCTGAGATGCGGAACAGTGGATGCCGGCCTGATGCTTCTGTTTACAATGCACTCATTACGGCACATCTGCACTCAAAAGATAAAGCAAAAGCTTTGGCGAAAGCTCTCGGGTATTTTGAGAAAATGAAAAGTTTGGAACGTTGCAAACCCAATGTTGTGACATACAATATCCTCTTGAGGGCTTTCGCTCAAGCTCAAAATGTAGATCAAGTGAATACCTTGTTTAAGGATCTTTCTGATAGTGTTATTTCTCCTGATATTTACACGTATAATGGTGTGATGGATGCGTACGGGAAAAATGGAATGATCAAGGAAATGGAATCGGTGCTTTCACGTATGAAAAATAATCAATGCAAGCCTGATGTTATTACATTTAATTTGCTTATTGATTCCTATGGAAAGAAGCAACAATTTGACAAGATGGAACTTGTCTTTAAAAGCTTGTTGCACTCCAAGGAGAAGCCAACTTTGGCTACATTTAATTCTATGATTATGAATTATGGCAAGGCTCGGCTAAAAGAACAGGCAGAGATTACTTTTGAGAAGATGACCAAGATGAGATACAGACCAAGCTTTATTACATACGAGAGCCTGATCATGATGTACGGAATTTGCGACTGTGTTTCTAAAGCTAGAAACATATTTGACAGTATGGTAGAATCAGGACAAGAGGTCAAGGTTTCAACTTTGAATACTATGCTTGATGTTTATTGTATGAACGGCTTGCACATGGAAGCAGATTTACTTTTCATAAATGCTCGTAACAAAGGGTTGCTACCAAATTCGTCAACTTATAAGCTTCTATATAAAGCATATACCAAAGCTAATATGAAGGATCTTGTGCAGAAATTGCTAAATCATATGACCGAAGATGGAATAGTTGCAAATAAGAAGTTCTTCCTTGATGCTTTGGGAGCTTTGAAGTCTTCACCTAAGAGTTCTCGTTCTGTCCATCCAGCTGCTAATTCAAGCAGTCTCAAGATTGAAAAGACTCAAGTGTGACAATACATCTTTCTGTGTGCTTGTGTGATCTTGTTCCAATCACCTGCAATTCAATTTGTCGAAAAACTTGTTTCCTGAAGATTAGCTTTATTGATCACTATCTTATCCAGTTATCCTGGACTCATGAGACTAATGTCACTGCAGGATTTGTTTATTATAATAGGCTCTTTTTCCTGGTGCCTTCAAAACATTCTTGCTGTGGAAGCTTTTTACATATCATTGTTTTTGTCTTTCTGATCATTGCATAGTGAGATTGGGGAACAATTCTGATATAATACTTCCAAAGAATGTTTCGCCAGCTAGCAGTACTAGTCCTGAGATTTCTCTTGTCCCTCTATGTGGGTACGTTTATCTTTCCCTTCAATAACTTCTCTGCAAAAACTTTGCCTATGTGCTTTATAAGCACATAGTTGGTCTTTGGCTTCATTTCTGCATCAAAAAATCTCTCTTTTGAACTTAGCTTCGGTATTTCCCACATATTTTCAATATTTACTTGTATTTTTTCTCCTAAATTTGCTTTTCTGTTTTCCTGGTTCAACAATGTAGTGGATTGCTTGATTTGGACACTTTCACTTAAAAAACTATAACCATTTACATCTTTAGATTCTTTGGTTGAAAGCTAGAATTGGTGGATCTTTTATCAGTAAATTAATATTGCATTTTGTGTTGCAATCGCTCCTTCATCCTTCTTAACATCTTTTTAACAGAAGTGTTTATGATCTTTCTGGCTTATTCCTCATTACTTCTGATATTCAGGAACTGAGTGAGCATTCTCAAAATTAAAACAAAAGCTTGATACTTTGTCACTTGTCTTTGCAGCAAGTGCAATTTGGAGGCCATAGGATGAAAGGAGCTGCTCCAGAAGCATTAGAGAGATCCTAATTCCTATGAAGCATCACCTGAACCTTCTTAGCATGTAACTACGAAAATTCCTCGCTTAAACCTGAAGTAACACTCAAAGATTTCACTTATTCAATCTTAACTTGAGACATGTGCTTTTATGTAATTAACTGATTAAACTAATCCGGGATTTGTTAACTGTAGTCTGTACCAAGTCTGCTTGGAGAATGAACCAAACAAAATCAACTAAAAGCTTTTCAGCTGTTTTGTTTTTCTATGTGGTGTTTAATTCTCAGACCTCACATTTTAGCAGAACTCTCACTGGGCGTTATTGTTGTTGTATGTACTGTTTAACTCATAGTTGTTATTTTTTCAGACACTCATTAGATAAAAGCACATTATGTTGATAATAGTGAATACTTAAGACTTTTGTGTTATAGGTCAAAATTGCGTTAAATTTTATTAAAAACAAAGTCTTTGCATTTATCTCTGGGATAAAATTTAGAGAAAAAAAGAAAAAAAAAAGAAAATTAAAAAGTATTTTATTAATCTATGAGATCTTTATCAAAAAATTAAAAGTGAAAAACATTTTTAGAAAGAAATTAAAAAATAAAAATTATTAACAAAATATATTATGTTACGAAAAGATAATACTAACCTTATTAGTTTCTTTATTAATTTTAAATTTATCCATGAACAAAATCAAACTTTAATACAGATAATTACAATTTAAAATTACCATGTATATAGAAATTCGTTTTTAGTAACTTTAATATCAAGCAAGTGCTCCAAAACAAAAAATTAGTAGGAAAATTTAGATAAAATATCCTCATTTTGTATTTTTTGAAATTTAAGTATATTTAAATTTTGGACATATACCACAGCAAATTAACAAAAACTCGGAAGTTCAATAAAAAAATTCTTGTTTTGACTAAACAATTATAGTTGAGTTGACAATTAATTCCAATTCGTCTCGACTAATTTAGTATATTCTTCACATTTATAAGAGTGCACCCATGTTTCTGCTTTATGAATATGATATTTTTTTGGACATTTTTAATAATATTAATTATCATTCTTATTTTGGCATTTCTAATTTCTGAAATTTTATTTTTGAATAACAACTATCTATTAATTTCAATTGAGTTATACTTTTAAAAAAATCTTAAATTTTGAGTTTTAGGTTAGGTTCAGACTCCGACTATGAGGTTTAGTTCGAAAATATGTCAAATATCAAATAAAATAACATAGTTTTAAGAATGAAATTAAATTGAATTTGAAAAAAAAATCAAACTTAAATGTGCAAATTCAATCATAATTGAGTTTGATCTATGAATTTTGGGCTCGTTCAGGCCTGGCCCAAGCCCAATGTCGAGCCTAATTGTAGACAAGTATCATCTATAGCCACCTAGTACCCAGAATTTGAATGTGTATGGTATGAACTTGAGATTGTGCTCCTTGAGATTCCACTTGTAACGGAAAGAGTGGGCTTTAGAAGAACTATATATCCTGAAAAGTATATACCATTTCTAAGTAGATCATTGTCCAAAGTATAACACTTTTGATTTCCTCAGTTTCCTATCTCTCCCCACGCTTTCAGGTTCGATTTCACTTCTTGAATTTTAGTAAGTTAATTTTGTCTTTTGAGATTCTGGGTTTTGTTTAAATATGAAGATGATGAAATGGGGAGAAATAAAAATTGAAGCTTTATAGCCTTCGAAGTTGGTAATTGTAGTATCTAAGAGCACTTGTTTTTAAGAACCATATGAATTTGCACTTGTGTGCTGATTGTGAATGGGAAATGGACTCAGGAGGGTGTACTGACTGTGTTAATGCAATTAGGTCGGCGGTTAGATGAGTTCTGTTTGGTGTTGATTGTTGGGCTCATACGTATGTAACAGGTTCTGGTGATAGTTTAAAGGGTTCACTCACCTGAAGCTATCTAAACACAAAGAATCAAGCAAACTCTCTTGAATTGTTTCTGTTTCTGAAAAGTACAAACAGTTTCCCACTTCTGGCAATTGCTGAAACATTTAATTATAGCGATCACCCATTTGGAGCGGTTATATTTGTAGGGACAAAGTTTTGGTGTTTCTAGGGTTTATTCTGTGGTTTACTGATGGAAGAAGGAAGTCTTTCAAAGGAGGTTTACTCAGAAATTCTTCAGACGTCAAATACAAGATTGGATCCTACACAAACAGTTGTTGGTAATGACACGGTTTACTTTTCTTTCTTCTTTTCCATTTTTGGCCTTTCGAGCCATTTCAGTGTGAAGAAATAGTTGATTAACTTGGATGTTTTGGTTAAGACAAATTAGCGGTTCAAGAAGATGATTCTCTTTTCTGTTTTGATGGGGAATTGGATGATGCTTCTGAATTGGAGAGGGAATGGCAGAAGAGATTCCAACAGCACCACGCTGTAATTTGTTGATTTAATCTTGATTTTGCTACTTTATTTGTGATTGTTTTTCGTGTGGCTTCTTAATCTTTTCCTAATCTTGTTATTCGGGTTTCAGATTGGGTATCACGATGGCCTTATGGCAGGGATTGATGCATCTTCTCAAGAGGGATTTAACATTGGTTTCAAGGAATCAGTGCTTGCAGGATACAAGTGGGGGATTGTTAGGGGGATTACCAGGTAAAACAACTAAACCAAAAATCAATACGAGTTCATGCATGAGCTCATATATATGAAGTTATTGACTTCCATATTTTGTGGGGATTCTGGCCCCATGAAAGTGCATTCGCGTGCCTTCCGTGTGATGTGAAAGAGAGGATCGTACAGACACAAGAGAGGAGAAATCAGTTCGAGGGCTTGTATGAATCTGTGCACCCTCTTTCAACCACAGATGCCCTTCAGTTGTTTCACAGTGATATGATGAGAAAGGAAAAAGTGGAGAAGAGAAAAGATGCTGAAGCTAGTTCCAGTGATGAAGGTTTGCAGAAGGAAATATCTGACAGCAGTAGTCTAGAAAATTACATTGGAGAACTGGAATCACTTCTTCTTGTTTCACCCGCAATCAAGTCATATTTATCTCTGAAGTAAATTCTGTACATCGTAGGTCTCTTTCCGATATATGATCGACCCATGTATTAATGCCAGATAATGAAGCAATTTGCTCTCGAACAAGTGCATATTTTGTCTTTAAAAAGATTTTAGTCCATGAAGATTTTGTTTGTTCTCAACACTTCTGCTTCATTTTGTGTAGGAATGATGATCAATAACTACCATTAAGCACTGTAGATGATTTCTCCATGCATTTCATCTTTTTTTTTTCCGGAACTTAACTGCATAATTGAGGAGTACGTATACAGTACTGGTCACACTGGGAAATGGTGATTTGGTTTCAATGCTTAAGTTAACATGAGACGAACACAAAGCATTGATTATGTTGTAACTCATTCCATTCACCGCAGCTCCTGGAAAGAGTCAATTTGACAACGACAAAGAGTTACTGTCTACGGAACAACTCTTTCAGAGTCGGTCGTTATTACATGACATTTATGAGTAGAAATGCATCTGAAATAGACAAACATTGGAGGTGGAAGTGCCTCCTATGACGAAGAAGAATAGATGTAACTGGTTCCAGATACATAAAATCATATATCACACTAGCATCAATAAGCTTAGACCTTATATGACTGTCACTTAGGAGAAATAGCTACTCTGCAACTGACGTTTCATCCACCATCTGAATTCCTTATCCACAATTCCTAGATAAACAAGATCACCAAGTTAGTTTATGTAATAGTTCTCTTAGAAACATGAAAGAAGAAGAGAACAAAGTTACTTAAATCGTAAGGTAGAACATAGTATTTCACCTGGATTGCTGCAATCAGCTACAAGCTTGAACAGGCCTCGAGTGAGGGAAAGGTGATGAGTTCCTTCTAAGAGTTTTATAAGTGGGCATTGGCAAGACAGTCTCAAACGCCTCCACAAGTAGTGCCACCTTTTTCTTTCTAGCTGGAGCAAGTTTCGTAACAGCTTTTTGGAGTGCATAATCAAGCATCCATTCTTCAGAATTTTTCCTGTCATCCATATCCTGATGTTTGAGATCAACCTTTTCAGCCTCTGGGTCAGGAACAACTGGTAGGAAGTTGGGTTCTTTGGGGTTGAATTCCCTCTGTTCATCTGAATCTTTGATGGGTTTCTTTGACTGGATCGTCCATTTTCTCTTGCTGCAAGTGCTAGGAAGTTCTGGTTCAAAATTGCTTCCGAAGTGAGGCATTGCACACTGTGATACAGTGCCGGTTCCTTCATTGTCTGTGCATAACGTTTCTGTTGTGCCTAACTTGAAGCAATCTTCGTCTTCAATCTTCTCAACATCTGCTCTGTAGCTATTGTTGTCCAAGTTGATTTTATACATCCTTGAATCACTGTTCTGTTCGGAGTCGACAGAGGTATGGATTTTGAACTGGCTAGCTCCGTCTTGATCTTCCTCCAATAGATCCTGGTTCTCAACAACATTATGAAGCTCATCTGGACCACTTTCATCATTGAAATAGTTACTCAATTCACCATCACCATCAGCTTCAGCAATCTGGAAGGTTTCAGCAGTAATTTGTTCTTGGCCGTTATCTACCTCACTGTCATCTGGTTCAACTTCCGAGGAACTCCGAGATGAATAGGAAATTTGGCTTCTAACTAATGATTTGACATCCTCTATGTGCTCCTGATAATCTATTACATCTCCAATTTCACTCTTATGGAGCTCTTGGACTGTTGTAGGAAAACTGATGGCCATTGTTTCTGTGTCCTGATCAGCATCCACTTGATTCTGAGTTGCATCATCGGCCTGAAGAGATAAATCCTCTTGATGATGAATGAATACGTCAGGTATTGAGTCAGTCAGGCAATGAATTTCATAATCTTGAACTTGATTTAGGTCAGAAACATCATTTTCCTTTTCATGAATATCATTGAATTCCTCGTGCAGGTCAAAGGAATAAGTTTCTTCTTGAAAAAGTTCTTGCAGTACATCATCAGTTAGTATCTCTTCAAATTCATCAAACTTAATAGGCTTCTCCGATTCTGGTAAATCTGAAATTTTGTCTCCGAACTCCTTGAACATGTTCAGATGATCAGCTTCTGCATCCAACTCTGAGGCAGATGATTGAACCTCCTCCCATTCCATATCAGTCACTTCAGAAATGTTGTCTTCATCCTCCATGGTTGTACATTCCCTTTCAGTTTCATTCCTGTCAAAGCTTCTTGTAGTTACCAATTCTTCAGACCAACTGAATGGGGACTCGTCATACTCATCTTTGATTTCCTGTTCTTTGATTTCCTCAGGAACTGGCTCTTCATTCCTGTAAATATACTTATTGCTCTGCTCCGATGATTGACCAACAATTTCACTCGTACTCCCGTGTGTTGATTCAGCGTCAGCCAGATTATTTTTAGCATATATCTCAATAAAGAAACCCATCCCAAGATCTCGTACTGTCGGACTATGCACCCAGTCAATAGAGCCAGCTTCGTAATGTGCAGGTTCCTCGTCTGGAAACCCTCGGGTTCCACAATCCATTTCCTCCATTCCACCACTGGAAAGATTGGGTTTATCAGGAGACAAATCATTTGATTTGATGCTCTTTTGGGTTTTCAAGGAACGCCTTCTCGCCTTCAAGAAGCACTTCAAGGGAGGCAGAGGACTGTGATGATGACCATTAAGAGAGCAGTAGGTATATGGGCAGACCTTAATGGCTGAAGTACCTTCAGCTTCAGTACCACCAGGATTAAGCATGAGATACGCAGGAAACTTTGAGTCCTTCAGAGTTGAAGAACAAGTAGCTTTTTGCGCATTCGTATCTGTGCAAAGCACTACCCTGGAAGATTTCCTAGCAGTTCCTCTTGTTGGCTTAAAGCTAGGAGATTTTGTCAAGGTTCTCACCAATTTCAAGCTTGATGACTTCGTTAAGGTTCTTGATTTGTTCCTAGCACTAGAACTGAGTTTTTCCGAACCACTAGAACTGACCTGAGATTGAGAGTGAGAACGCTCCTTTCTTGCCTCTGAGCAACTGGTTGATCTCATGTAGTTTGGTGAGTCATCAGTAGCTTTGATCAGGGGTTGTTTCTGAGGAGTTGGTCCATCCAGTGGCGGTGGCTTTCCAGGCTGTGACATGGGTTTTCTCAAAGTTGAGGTTTTGAAGCTCTGAATATCTGAAAGCTTGATTGATCTTGACCTTTTCATCTTCTTCTTCGTATCAGGTCCTCTGTTCTTGCCATCTTGGTGCTGACAGGAAGTTGGCTTCTTCAGGTTTCCCAACAGCTTCTCTGATTTTTTAACATGATCAGCTTGGATGCCATGCTTGTTGAGCACCTTTTTTTGGACCATCTTCAAAGAAAATCAGAAAACAGACATCAGAAGCTACATAGCTTGAAGAAAGCTTTTGCTTATCTTGCAGAAGGAAACTTCAAAGTTTGGAAGCAAAAACAGTTTCCTTGTGAGTTGTGTTTAGTTGATAACTGTTGAAGAAAGATAGCAAAAAGTTCTCGAAAGCAAAACAACTAAAGCTCCTTTCCTCCTTTTTCTATTTATAAATTTTATAATTCAAATTAATTAATTAGGAAATTAAAATTAATTAATAAAATTAATTATTTGAATAATATTTCTAAATTTAATTATAATTAAAAGTTAAATTAAAATTCTTGTTTAGTTCAATTTAAATTTAATAAATAAATTTTAAATTAATTGAATTTCAAATTAAAAATTTGAGAATATATTAATTCAGTATAATTTTATTAAAAGAATATTATTTGATTAATAAATTGCAAATTTAACATTTTCTATATATTGAATTATTGCATATGTTCCATGTAAATATTCACATGATTATAATTTTGTGTATGGATTCAAATTTTCAAATCTTTTATAAATTTTCACATTATTATCACAATTTTTAATTTATAAATTAATTCTTTAATAAATTTTAAAATATATAACCTAACAAGGCAAAAACATGTGGTAGAGTTGGTAGAGTAGGGGAGCATGAGGTCAAAAGGTTTTGTATTCAAATTCTCCTACTTACACTTCCTCAATCGAACATGTCGTACAAGACATGCCTAGTACGAAGTATTAAGTTGACATGATCTGTAGACTATTGTATCAATCTGGAGGTTTATCTAGTACGTATCTAAAAGATAACTACTGCGAATTCCTCCATTTTAAAAAAAATCGTTTTTTAATCCCATTTTTAATGTTTTAATTCATGAACGTTCTTATGTGATAATGTCAACGAATTTGCCTGACCCTTGTTTGTATGTATGTGTTTGAAAGCGACTCTATTAGAATAATAAAAATAAGAAAAACTTAATCATTAAAATAAAAATATTTTATTTTGATTCGATAACTATACATGAGATAAATAAATATAAGTCTAAAAACATTTAAAATTTCCTTTTTTATTTTCTTTTCAAGATTATATAAAAAAAGGAGCATAAATTCTTTGTACTAATTAACCAGTTTCAACCTTATTTTTTCCTTAAACCGACACGTCGTGTAAATCAAAAAATAAATATTAGTGATTGAGAAAGTACCAACTTGAGTTAGATTTGAGATTAAGTTTGACAATATCAGTTCTAAAAGTAGATAATTTAATTGTTTTATCTCGTTAAAAATTAAATAATTTAAAGTATGATCATAATTATTTATTAATAAAATTAATTTATTTATTTATAAACATTTATTTTTAAAAAATAACAATTAATTAATAAATTAACCAAATTTTAACTGCCAAAATTATTAAAGTAAATTTAAATAAACTGACATAATTGATTTAATTTTTTAACCATTATAAGATATTTTATAATAATCAGTAATTTTACAAAAAATCCATTTCAAAATAATCTTTATAATAATACTTAGAATTTGAGATCCTAAACTTTTGAGGCAATGCCTCCTCTGGATTTCAACAATAATAAGAAAGGATACTTAAATTTTGTAATAAAATCAATTACTTCTTAAGTATAAGATAATGTTAGAATATTATTAAATTATCATCAATATTATCAATATATTAATTTTTATCGTAATAATATGTCAAAATCACTATATTTTACATTAATTTATTTTATTTTGTTAATAAATTCACTTTTATTATAAAACTATTTACAAATTAATAGTTTTATAAATTATCAAAATTTTGATTAATTATTTAAAATTTTAGTTAATTATTGATAAAATAAATTGTAAAATAATTAAATATAAGTAAAAAATTTCTTGGCCGACGAAAATGGGCGGCGGGTGGTGGCGGTGGGGACCTTCACTGACTCCCATTTTCTGACCAGACGCTCCTCTTGGAATTCCCATTTTATAACGTTGAGGCACCGCCCCATTCTCTCTTATATTCAAAAAAAAGCATATTCAACTTCAGCCTCCTATCCTGTGTGACTTTAAATCAGTTTTGGACTTTTCGGAAAATAACTAGAGAAAGAAGAACCGACATGCCTGATGTCTTCAGATTCTGACTATTCACACGTTGTGGGAACTTACAAAACATTAGGTGAAAGTCTTAGAAGCGTTTTTTACCAACAACTAAAGTTTTAACTATTAAAAGTCGATTATGCCCTTTAAAATCAATTGATAAGTTGGGTAATATCTTCTGTAAAAATTAGAACAAAGAGGAATGCGCAATAATCGTATTTTAAATAGTAATATGTATTTCAAACAGTAGTATAAATATAAAATATTTTTTAAGAATGTGATTAAAATGTTCATCTCTTCAATAACCATCTGCAATTTATCAAAGTTATTCAAATAAGATATTTTTTTAAGTCACTCATATAAGATATTTTTTATTATAGTTATAAACTTAATTTTTGTAGAATTAAATATCTAAAATTTAAATTCTTGTAAGAATATTCAACGAAATACTAAAATATATAATATTCATACCCTCGTAATTTTTTTAAAGTAATGTCCTCATGAGTCATTTTACACATAAACAGCTAATACTAAATAACTAATTTTACCAAACATCTCTAATAAACAGCTAATGCAATCCGCTGGTCAAATCAACTGAAATAATCAGCTATCAGCTAACAGCTAATATAATCAGCTGATTGTCAAACAGAGCAATATCTTATAAATTTGAAGTAAATTTAATATTCTGTTAATTTAAAAATATAAATAAAATTAAAAAAAATAAATTTATGACACTTAAATAGTAATACAAAAAGAAATAATACTTTTTTAGAATAAAATAATTAAAATAACAAAGTCAAAAATTAATTTATTTAATTATATATTTTTGAAATGAAATGAGTTACAACTATTAAATTAACCTTAAATAAAAGAAATTATCAAACGATAGACCTAATAAGAGTGAGCCATAAGCAAGCACCCTGCCTATCATTACCTAAGGCCGAAACCTTCAAAGATAATGGAGTCTCCAACTTTCTACTACAACCCTATCATGTCCTTGAACTTGAACATTACCAAGAATATGTTAATAACTATCAATGATTAACTTATAATCAAGCTTAATTAACGTTAAACCGACTTGAATCCGTAAAGAGACCGTGAAGGCCAAGCCGAGTAGAATCAACTTAAACCGAACTAATTTTATAAGCAAATCACTATTATTTAAATGATGATATGAGTTTTTTTTATTTGTTTTCATAAAATTTATTATATAGTAATGGACCAACCAGGCCATGACTAGGGACATTTTGTTTTCAATAAATGCCAAATTCTCCAACAAAGCATCCCATGCTGTGCTACCTTGTTTCTTGATCCAATCCCACGAGACATGTCTCTTGTTTCCTCTCTTTGATATCGTTTTAGTTGTGATACATATGTGTGTGTGTTCAATGAAAGCTACATTTTCGTCTTAGTATCTTTGTTACAAGCTTCTGTCATTTCCAAAATTTGTTCTTTATACATTCGGAAAATAATTTATGAAAATTAGGTAATTAACATGTTATTATGTATAATTTAAAATTTATTTAATATATACTTAGACAAAAATTGATCTAATTATATCTAGTTAATTTGAAATTATGAGTAAAATTCAATTTATTAAAACTTTAAATTATTTTGAAGTTTAAATAATTTTACACTTTGAACTAAATTTTGAATTTAAATTTAAGAGATTCATCTCGTCCTATCTTTTAATAAATTAAAATGGTCTTATTTTTATTATTAATATTAATATAAATTTTCAATATAACCGAGTCAACATTTTTTTTAAAACTCGGTTTAAAATTTTTTAGTCTAATTCAAAATATATAAAAAAAGTTGAATTCGAAGTTATAAGAAATTCAACCCATCTAAATAGCTTATCATAAAAGGAAACAATACCAAAACTTGCCATTTTTGATCTCCAGCAATAAATTTAGGAAACCAACTTCTTATATGGTGCAATTGATCAAAAATCTGTTTCTATGTTTGTAAATATATTTCTTGTTGCCGACAATTCATGAGTCATGACTTCATGAATCATGACTTCATGAATCATGATCCTAGATCGAGACAAGATAAGGCATTCAAGTTTCTATTTGAGGTTGATTGTACGCCTAGTCGTAGACAACATGGCACACGTGGTTTGGTAGTTAAATCAAAGATAAAAGCTTTGACAAAGCAACTTTAGTTATAATGAAATAAAGTAAGAAGCAAAAGTAAAAGATGGGTCAAGAGCATCTATTGGTTTAGTTCATTAAAAGTTACTATCTTTTAAGTACAACCACAAACTTTGATGGAAGAAGATCTTTGCTCAGAATCTACTTTTTGTTCGATGCTAAATGAAGAAAAGAAAGGGCAAGCCTTTATGCATTTGTGTGCAATGATGAAAGCCGAGAGAAAGTTGAGCAACTATATGGCCAAAAAGGGTTTAAGCATAAATAATTAGGTTTCATATTTAGCAAGAGGTGGCAATTAAGGCCGACCCTGTAATTAGGATTGATATTTCGGTTTAGGGCTAGATTCAGCATGGCCCACTCCAAAGTCAACGAGTGAGGTCCAAATTGAATGACCTCTGACTTGATAACCCGAGCTCGAGCTTGTTAAAGCCTGACATGTATTAGCAAAATGACGTCATTTTGACATTTAAATTAAGAAACAATTTGTGCTCCGCTGTCTGGGGCATGGTTAGGCCTAAGAATTAGGTTCGGGCCTGCTACCTGGGGCTCGGTCTGACCTGGACAGTGCAACCCATTGTTATCTCTAATTTCGACTCAACTTTAATTTGAAATTAATGTTCAAATTTGTAATAATTTCAATTTGCAGAATATTTACACCATTCAGTATCGATCCGAACTAAATAATATGATTTTATTAAACTTTCTGAGTTAAAATTCTTCAACTCAATTTATTATCAATCCTAAAAATAATAACTATGAACATTTATAGTATATTACCAAATATTAATATTGATTACTTAGAAATGCAATGTTCGAATCCCTCTACCTACACTCTCTTGATCGAGCCTGTTGTATAAGGCTTGCTTAGTGCAGAGTATCTGGTTTGTGTAATTTGCAGGCTATTGCGTCAATCCAAAGATTTACTAGTACGTATCTAAAAGATAACGACTGTAGGTTCCTTTATTCTTAAAAAAAGATATTATGTTTTAGGGACCTGATATATTTTTTTTTTCCATTCAAGCTTATAAATTAGCTAAAAAGGCCGAGTTGATGAAGCCCTAATTCCTTCAAAGTAACCTCACATTGGAAGACCAAGAAATCTACCATATTATAATTTAAAATATAAAAATATAATAAACCTCTTCAAAATAAATTTGACTTTTTCAAAATTAAAAAACTAGATTCAATCAATTCAAATTTAATGAATAAAATTAAATTTTGATCAAATTTAAATTTAGATCCGAATTAGTTTAAAAAATCAAATTTAAGAGTACCACAAACTTAATTTTTTAGTTAAAGTTAAAATTAAAATTAAAAAACTTAATTAAATTTATATTCACTTCAAACTAAAGAATTAAATTTGAGTTTGGATTCAAATTTTATAAAATGAGGTTTATTAATATTTTGCCCTCGAGGGCTGTGGCCAAATGATTGAGAGCGGAGATTGCCGTGCGTTAGGTTTCAAGTTTGATTCCCTGCTGCGTTGCTACAGTCCTCGTAAAAGCCTGGGCAACCAAGGGTTTTAACCGCTGAGGGTGTTGCGCGTTGGGCCCTCCCGTTGGAGATATTGCTCGCTAGGCTCCCCGTTGTACGAGAGGTGTTGCTCGATGAACCTCCTAAAAGGAGTTTTCCTCGTACTTAAAAAAAAATTATTAATATTCTTCTTATATTTTAATTAATAGTCATAACTTTTTGCCATAGCCATTCCATAATTCGCTAACATTTCAATTACCTGGTCAATTTTCAAACATCCTCAGCCGGTTATTCCTTCTATTCCAGTTGTTCTTACTCACAATCATTTCGTGCATGATGGTTAATCATTCTTTTCAACATGAATCTTTTCTTGATGTCTCTAAGCTGCAAAATGATAAGGGTTGCATGAATGTTGATGGAAACATCTTATAGATTTAGAAGATTTGATGTAGGAGGAACAAAGGAGATCTTAAAACAAATGGGAATTAGGTTTTCATTCAAAAATCCTGTAAACACCTTTTCACTACCTGTAGCAGTTAAACCATACCATTCTAGACTATTTGAATTAAACTTTGGATGAATTCAGACATCATTGTAGAGCATATGAATTACTGTTGACAACAAATCCTAAGTTTCATTTCACTTTGTGCAGTAACTGATGGCATTTTGTATCAATGGTGGATCTTTTGTCATCTGAAAGGATTGCTTTTCATGTGATCTTACCATCAAATTGACTTCTCTTAAACAACGACGCCTTATTCTGCATTTCCCATGTTAGGTATTTGGACCAGAGAGTAGTGGAAAGACCACCCTTGCACTTCATGCAATTGCAGAAGTTCAGGTTATCGGACTCCGTTCTGATTCTTCAATTCTGTTCATACAATACAAGCTTGTCATTGATTCTCATTTGTTCCAAGTATTTATAAACTGGATAAATATATTTTTTGCGTATCCGAGGACGAAGATGAATTTGCAGAAGCTTGGAGGCAATGCTATGCCTGTTGATGCAGAGTATGCTTTTAATCCATCATATTCTAAAGCGTTGGGGTGGACGTGGAAAATCTGATTGTTTGTCAGCCTGATAATGGAGAGATGGCACTTGAAAGTATCATACATTTTTTCATGATGTCATACCTGTAAGGAATCAGGGTCAACTTAATATTTAGAACTCGTTACATCTGCATAATTTACCAGTACTAAAAGTGTTTGCGTTTTTCTGTTGCAGATCGCATGTGCAGATCTGGTGCCATAGACCTTATTTGTGAATGGGTTTGCAAGCACGTCCTATGAGCCAAGCGTTGCGTAAAATGTCTGGAAATGCTTCAAAAGCTGGTTCTACTATCATCTTCCTTGATTAAATAAGATACAAGGTATTATTGAATGCAAAATGAGTTAGATTCAACATCTCCATACTTGTGCTATGAAATTGAAATCATGGATGTTTCTTTTCCATTCAAACTGTAATTACTGTGTCCGTATATTTTACGGTGAAGAATCCAATTTTCACTATATTTAATCCTTTTTCTATTTCGAACTGCTTTCATAGGTGTCAAGTCCATACAAGCAAGCTGAGTTCGAAATCATATTTGGAGAAGGACTGAGCCTACTGGTTGGGTATTCCGTTTTCCATTTTCGGCGTCCCTACCGTGGACTATCCTCTCAATCTGTCTTGACTTTGAACTCTATGCAGGGTTGTGTTCTGGATTGTGCTGAAATGATGGATGTTGTGGTGAAGAAAGGTTCTTGGTATAGCTATGGAGACCACAGGTTGGACTTGGCTACTCATTCCTGACAAGGGATTGTATTCATTTTGTTGGCTATTGGATACCCTTTGGTATCTATGTTACCTACAATTTTCTCCATGTCTTGTGTTGTTTTGCATTGTGTCTCCTCTGTTCTTTGTCTGCTAAAAGGTTGGGACAAGGAAGAGAAAAAGCCTTACAGTAACCCTCATCTGCGCGAAGAAATAGAAGAGGTTGGGGTCCTTGTCCCTTGAACACATTGACCGAGTCTAGTTTTAGCATTATGGCAAACCCGTATCAAATATGCAGCGGATTTGCACACTCTAGCCAAGATGAATCCTATTTTGGCTAGTTCTATGATGCATTGGTTTGTGCAGATTGTTTTTTTTTTTTTGCCTATAGTCCAACTGATCAAATAAAGCTTTGTATAGATTAGGTGTACTCCGTTCTCTTTCAGTGCCATAGTCAAGGAGCATTCCACTAAAACTTACTTGCGTTAGCAGACAGAGAGAGGGATGATGGCAGATGAAACCGTAACTGTGGGGTCTCCAAGCCTGAGAAACTCATTGCTGCTACCGCTTCACGATGAGTATACTTCTGATTCTGATGATGTATAATGCATGTAGAGGAAAAACTGATACCTTTTTATGTTGAAAGGGATCAGGAGAGAACCACATATGATTGCAGAAGCATAAAACACAGAAGCACAATCTTACCTTCATGCATGTAAACACCAATTGTGTGCAATTTTGGACAGATACCTTGTCTCTTGCTTAGCAGATGAGCTGAAAATGTGGCAGGATTAACGTAGTTCTGATGGAGTCCAAAAAGTTTGGTGCTCAAGATACCTTTCAATGTAAATGGATGAGAGGCGTGTGTAAATGGGTCTTCAAAACTAAACCCCACATCACTTTTATAACAAATCTTCAATAACGAAGCATCAATTACTTGAACATCCACAAAAGGGCTTAGTTACACTTGAAATATGTAAAGATTGCTTTAATTACAACAAAAGAAATGAGAACAATATTTCACCTAAAAGATTTGATTATAACTTGCAATATTATACACAGTTATATGGACTCACTCCCAATCTCAATAAGATGGAATGCTTAAGAAGCTAAATAGTTAACCTAGCAATTGTAATAGCAGCTATCCTGCTTAATACAGAAACTTCCCTCCAAAAAACCTCGTATGAATTTATGCCCTTAAGTACACTGAATAATCTACTTAAATGGCTCAGTTTGGGGAAAGACTTCCAAATTTCACAGGAATGTTCCAGAGAACAACTTGGGAAAAGCAACCGAAGTCTTACTTACGGCCTCTGATATGTATTTGTAGTGGATCTCCACCCTGGAAATGGTAGTTGTTCTGATTCTTTTACATGGATCTTCCATAAAAGATTTGCAGATCAATGGCTAGACAGTTCAAAAGTTGAATGTCATCTTTTCCATCATCTCATTGACAGGATCTGCGATAGATACACCAAAAAGAAGAACAATAAGAATTTCTCCTAGAACAAAACATCTTCACAATCTAGCTCATGATGCAATATTCAACTACAATAGTTCATGGTGTTAAAGCTAAAATGCCAAGTATCATAAGAGCTAAGTGAAACAGATATATATACTTAGGGCAGAAGAAGCCAATTCAAACAACTACAGTTCCAGTAAGGACCAAAAGAAACCGAATAAAACTAGCATACCAATTGTTCTTAAGGAACAGGTATATATACTTAGGGCAGAAGAAACCAATTCAGACTACAGTTCCAGTGACGACCAAAAGAAACCGAGTAAAACTAGCATACCCATTGCTTAAGCAGTGCCAGTTATTAATCTTTCTCGTTGGTCTAACTTTTTGACATTTATAATCCCCAATAGAACTTGAAAGCTGAAGAATGCGCAAAACATGTATGCTGCCATGGCTGGTACCTGGAAATTTGACATACAAAGGTGGAAATGAAAGCTCAGGCATAGATAAGATTTCATAACAAGCACTGTTTTTAGTGGATAACTTACTCGAATAGAATTGAGATACAAAACTGTTGCAAGGTTTATTAGACTGCCAGCAGCTACAGCCTGTTTGAAGTCAATAAGTCATGTAATCATAAATGAAGCTTGATAGAGTATATCATTGATTTTTTCTGTCTAGGACACGGGAAATATAAACCAAATGTAACCTTATATACAGTAGAAGTACTTAAAATGATATAACTAAAATGCGAGACAACAACACTGATTTCAGAAAGTTTTGACACAATGATGCTGCTATATAATTTTGTTGAGACGATTTTATCTTCAGCTACATACAGTTTTACTGAGTGCTTGTTACATGTAGAACAGTAATGGATCGTCAACAATACTAAGACACAAATAGAAGCAAGCACCTCATATGTGAAGCATGCAAATTTCCAAAGTATAGTTGCGTATCTTTTTTAAAAATGCAAGGAGCATAGAAGCTGACACACTAAAAACCATTTTAAAAACTTTAGATCAAGCAATTCGATGGTTTTTTTCAAAATAGACGTGTCAATGCAATAAGTGTCATGCCGAATAATATCTCAAAAAAGAAATAAAAGGGAGATGTTGACAAAAAAACACCCAGCAAGTTCAAAACCAAAACTACAAGGAAAAAAAAAACACTCACACTTCCTACTGTCTTCTGAACTGCTGCAACACGCTGGAATGCCCTTTCAGACTCTAGAGTTCGAACCCGAAGTTTCAGATCACCTTGCTCCTGTATAACCATATTATACGCTAAAGAACCTCAGTGGAACTCACAGGATAGGTGAAGAGTTGAATGTTCAAAAATCAATGGAATTGCAACAGTCAGAAATGTAAAGGTATCCAGAGTCCCACCAGTCGTTGGATGGTTTCAGCAAGCTTTTCAACTCTATCACCCTGTCTAAATAAGTTATAGAATGCACGAGATTGCCTGTTCCATCTCTTTTGGAGGTCCTAAACATTTATACATAAGCCAGACTTAACAATTTGTTGATGCGCAAGTTAGAGAAAAATCAAGATGGTCCTAATTCACATTCAATTCTCTACATCAACTAAACAAATAAATCATAGTTATACCTTCAATAAAACTTCAATTCCAGCCTCACGAAACCTTAGCAATTCAAGTGCATAACTACAAGGCAAAGGATGTTATAGTTAGATTCAATGCATGTAGCCATGCATATACAGAATATAAAGGTGAAATAACTCCAGTGGATTTTGGAGCATTATACTCACGGTTTTGCAATCTCCGTAATATCAAAGCGAGGGTCAAGGCCTTTTCCAATTCCATCCAGTACTGCAGATGGAACAGCTCGTTCATCAAACACTAACAGTGCACATAGTATCATATCAATAAAATTAATTGCTATTTTAGTACCACCTGAAAATGCTCTGACAACAAACGTGAAAGTGGCAGGAAACCGGAAAGGTTGGTCTGCTGCAATTGCTAATAAATCTTCACCTGTTAAGAAAATATAACACCTATCAGAGAGCATTCATCCTCAGGTTCATATTCAAGTGCAGATACATGAAGAGGGGGAATCAAAGTTGAACGATAAAGACATAAGAAGTCTGAGTAATATACTCAGTATCGATCTGTTTGGCAATAGTCTTATGATGGATATCATACAGATAAGAAAATAAAAGATCCTCCATTAACTGTAGATATTCAACGATATACACATTGAGCATGAATTCTTCAAATCAGTTGACTGCAATTGAACACATGTAAAACAACATTCATGTAAATTACAATAAAATACCAATTGCAGCCAAGCGTTGCTTCTTCTTCTCTATCTTTTCCTCCTTGGACAGTGGCTTTTTAAATCCAAGTTCTGCAGCAGCCATCTCTCTCTCTCTTCTTTGTGCTGCTAGTCTCTCTTCAAAACTGCCAAAATTTGAAATTAGGATTCCATAATTGAACTAGTCTCAACCAATAGAAACAAATTTATTCGCCTTCTTCATCTTGCAAGATTATTCCAAGTTATCAATGTTTCCATTAAAAGCTCAAAATGCAACTTGAATAAACATACATAGCACAGAATCTGTTGGACTAATGTTTAGATATTCAATGAACAAATGCAGAATGAACTCCAAATCTTGCTAATTCGTTTATCTCTCTCTTCCTTATAAGATTGTTTGAATTTTAGCAAGAATAGTTCAATTCATGTTGCCAATTCTTCAAACTCATTGATTGAAAATAGAGATATTCAAAGTTATAATCTCATCAGAACTGAAAAGAAGCCCACAAAATTATTGTGTTTGCTAGAAGCACCTATTTAGGAAGAACTGTGCAGTACGTCTGACAGCTGTCATGTCTCCAGTGGGCACAAGGACACCCATTTGGACCATTGCTTGAAGGACCTACACTAGCGCAAAAAAAGGAAAAAAAAATCCATGAACACTTAATTAAACTAGATCAGGCCAATGACAACATACTTCAAGCATCACAGCATTGACAATCTTGAGATCTTGAACAAGAACAGTTATGCATAAGATCACCTTATCAGGATCCTTCTCATAAATTCCATAAAAAGATTCTAGCAACCCTTCTCTGATGTTTGAACTGATGCTGCAATATGCCAAAGAATTTGACCAAAAGACAGAAATTAGTGAACAAACTTGGATGGGATGCTTGGTGCACAGAACCGAATTGAGTAGAAAGTACCTTCCCATCATTCCGAAGTCATAAAAGATCAACCTACCACCATTGACATCATCAACAGCAATATTCCCTGGATGCTGCGGCAAGAGGATATAGATGGTATATGAAATCATAAGAAACAAGCACTAGATCTTTCTTTCCACAGATTATAGCCACAAAGAAGTTTTAAAATTGCTTTGAAGATGACTCCCTGATTTCAAGCCCTTCTCAAGCGCCATTAGATCAGCTAGATAATATTTGAATCATTATAGAACTCACCCAACATATCAAGCGTTTGGATTGAATGATTATGACATAATATCAAAACCATTTATGAAATAAAGTTTTGAGTTCAAACCAAGCTACAATTGATCATAGTGGAGTTGTGATTTGTTTTGCGTTGTCAACGCTTCATGAATTTTAGGCTACTCTTTGAATCATTATTGCCTCACCTAGTCCAAGTGGAAGAATACAAAGGTGGATAAATGAATTCTTGATGCAACTCAAAACCAACCAACACATCATTTTCAATTTGCTTCAAATTCTCTGAAACTTATAGTCTATTGAAAATACTATGAAGTTCAACACTGTAAACGAAAACAGGCAAACAACTCACAGGATCAGCGTGGAAAAAACCATGAGACAGAATTTGTTCCAAGTAAGATTCAACAGCATATCGACCCAGCCTGCAGAAGATAATTAAGCAAACAGCTCATTCATTTTCGGAAGCATCAATAAAGTAGAATTGAGGTTGTATTCTGGCATGCCTTGACTAAGTTGACAGCATGAGTTGATATTAACCTTTTGCGGTCAACGCCCAATTGATCTAGTGCTTGTATCTTGTTTATTTTAATGCCTGGAACGTATTCCATTGTCAGAACCTGTATGAAGATAAGTAAACAAATAAATCATGAGAAGAAATCCTACGGATAATTATTAAGAAACGTAAAACAGTGACAATTGTTAACAAAAACCTGTGGCGTAGTGTATTCCCACAGAATTGTAGGGACTTTCACATAATCCATATCTTTGAAATTTGCAGCAAAAAGCTCCGCATTAGCAGCTTCCTTGGTATAGTCAATCTCCTGGAAATGTTAAATATTGTTAGTTGTAATCATAACAAGGAAGTAACTAGGGAATGTATCATATATCATCTTTATCATATTTTGCAATCTGATTTTAGGATAAAAATGTTGATAAATGAAAGAGTACAGCTTCCCGTCACTATTATTTTCATTAGACTGCAGAAAATTGAAAGTCAGAATAATATCATTTCTTTTGCTAAAACCCAATATGTTCTACGTTTCAGAATGCTAAACACAAGACAAGGGTCTGAAAACATAATATCATTTCTTTTGCTAAAACCCAATATGTTCTACGTTTCAGAATGCTAAACACAAGACAAGGGTCTGAAAACAACCATTTCAACCTCTCTACTACAACTATTGGCAATGACAAATCTCCTAGCTGTTGCAGTAATCCCAGAGAGATACTAAGATACCCCCTGGCCAGCTCTACAGAAGAAAAAAAATTGCAAAGTATGTAGGCTTGACCTGTGTGAAAATGGGTGAAATCTTGAGGTTCGGAGCAAATAGTATGATGATGCAACAAAAAGGGGTATCAATACCTGATAAAGGACGGAAGCACACTCATCATAAATTGCTACCCAGTCCCTTTTTGCTCCATCTGACTTTGGATCAATCTTTTGCAGATACTCTGCTATCACCTTCAACACACCCAAACATTTCAAAGTTCGTAAATAGCCTGCAAGAGGATGCTAAGACAGAAGAATGGCACTAATCTCTCACTTTTAACAAAAAAAAAATCGTATTCAATTTCATGTTGATTTAACTGAATAACTAGATCAATTAAGCTTAATTAATTAGTTTTCTGAAAAAACAATAATTGATTACTATGTGACCCGAGGAAATGAAAGTTTGATTGGTTTTTGCCGTATCTATTCCAAATAAACCAAGAATAAAGCCTCATTATACGTGAATAAGTAAGGAAGAAGACGTTAAGGAGCTAACCCTCAAGTTCTTAAGATCAATATCAAAAAGATCCTTGAGACCAGGCCTTTGTACTTTAACGACAACTTCTTGTCCCTTCAGTCTTGCACGATGAACTTGGCCTGTATGTAAAGAACCTAGAATTAGCTAGAAATGTAAATTATAGGAACAGTTTGCTAGCTGTAGCTACAAATCTACAAATTGCAAAATCTAGCCATCAGAGAGTATCGGAAGGGAGAATAGACTACCAAGACTTGCTGCAGCTATTGGTTCATAGTCAAATCTATCAAATATGTCACCAACTGGAGCTCCAAGCTCTTCCTCAACTATAGATACAGCAGTCTGAGATGGGAAAGGAGGAACTTGATCCTACAGGAAATAGAAAACATTACTTATTTAGTCCTCAATAAAGAATTACAAGATAAGAGAAGACAAGTTAAATATGAAAGAAAGGACAATATGAAACCTGAAGTTCAGACAACTGATCGACATATTCTTGAGCAAGAATATCAACTCTAGTTGAGAACTGCTGACCAATTTTAATGAATGTTGGGCCCAATCTCAATATATTTTCTTTTAACCATTTCGCAAGATCTTTACGCCGTGAAGTTTTCTTCTCCTCTGTCATTCCTCCTGCATATTCAAATTTTGCAGAAGTTACTTCATACCTAATCATTTGGACTAATATTCCCAACAAACCAATAAAAAATATCTCAATCAAGGTCTCTAGGATACCCAAACCAAACTAAAAAGTTTCTTCTTTTACTTTGGCGAACCAACACCAACAATGGCTAACCTTTGTAAGAGAACTTCTGGTTGTTCCACCAGGCCTTGAATATAAAGGTGAAGACAGATCCCCATATCTCCAATGTCCTTTGTATAGTAGAATAGGTTTTGAATCTATTCCACCGGCCACCAGGTGCAACAGAAACCTGCAAGTCCCATGGATGCTTTAGGTGTCAGACCTAAAATGTAAGATTACTGAACACGAGCAAAGGGCAGGTGATAAACAGGGTTTTTACTACAATGAAAAGTGGAGAAGAAAAGGACAGAAAGCAAATTCCAAAAATTCAAGCACAAAGCTAACCTCAATCTGTTCTTGATTAACACGCTTAAACCAAGCCTCTTCTTGCCCAATCTCCTCTATCCTCTTCTTCCTCACCTCCTCCTCAACTACAGTCGCATCCGCCCCCGCAGCAGCAGCACCGTTACCGTTTCCTCCGTCGACATACTTCACCAAGCTTCCGTTACTCACTCCAGTTCCGTTTTCAACCATTATAACGCCGCCATTCTCGTAACTCAAACCATCAAATCCATAATTATCACCAGCACGGCCATTACTAGTACTACTGGAGGATGCTGGAGCACCATTCCCGTTGATTTCCTTCAAAAGACGAGCTTCTATATCTCTAATCGCTACATTCTCTTCTCCTCTAACAGCTCGAAGCAAGAGCCGGCGACTGCGTCCATAATTAGGAAGTTTGGAGAGAGAGCGAGCAGAAACAGAGAAGCGTTGTGGTTGAGGAAAGAGAAAGCCGAGCTCCGGTAGAGCCAGAGAAGAGGAAAACGAAGTGGAAGCCATTGAACTGAAACTGCTTAGTGCTCTAAACCCTAAATTTTTACGACATTTGTTTGTAATTCTTGGAAGGAAGACTGCAGGTGGAGGAAGCAGACATGAACGAAGAACAGGAACCAAGAAAAAAGAGTCCCCAAAAACATATTAATATAATAATAATGGAGGGAATGGATGGATATGAATGTGACACGTGGCAGAAAGCTAGATTGGTGAAGTGGAGATTGCAGTGTTTCTGATTGGCTTGGCAGAGTCTTCGTTTAAGATAATTTTGTTTGTTCATTTACCTTTTTTGCCCTTTTTGCTTACTTGTCATTTTCCTAATAACAATAATATTAGAAACAATTATTATTTTTCTATCGCAATTCGCAAACATGAAACTTTTTTAATAAAGATAAAATAATTTAATTAATAAAATATATATTTTAAATCAATTAATTAAAAATTAGATAATAAATTAAACTTAAAATTCAAACTTAGAACCGTTAATTATCCTAATTCACATCATGCAAGATTAGTGCTTATTACTTCAAATATTCAATTTAAAGTTCGATTGGATTAACGATATATTGTTTAAACCTGATCGATTTAAATTATTTTAAAATAATATCATTTCAATATAAAATATTAAAATGATATTATTTTAATATTCAATTTTATAATATATAAATTAAAGCTATATTATTTTAAACAATTAAACTAAAACAATAATATTGTAAAAAAAATTCAAGTCACCAAATTTTTTAAATGATACTTTAAATCGACTCAATTCAAAATTAGAATAAATCAAATTTTAATAGAATTTTAGTTGTTATCCCTAATTTTATTATCCATACTTTAGCATAATTAGTATTTAATCTAGATTAATTATTTAATAAATCAATTCAATATTAAATTACATATTCAATTTGAAGCAGAGAAAAGGAACATTAGATTGTGGCATGAAGTTAGAGATGTTAAAACTCTCCCAGCTTGACCTGATTTTAATTAAGGTTGATCGAACAACGAGCTGACTATGATTAGCTAGACTGGGTCACGGCTAAGGCTAGTGGGCCATAGGCCAGCCCATTATTAAAAATACTATTACTTTTAAATTTTTTAAAAATATTTATATAATAGACTGAACCATAAGTTGACCCATTTGACCTGTCGAGTCACGAGCTTATGGACATCTTTACATGAAGTCACCGTAACTTACAGAACATAATTTCCTGAAATTGGCCCCCGTGTTCATTAAACCTTTAGGCCAGCTATTTTTGTAGCCCATTTGTTCATTCTTTATTTGTTGTTGTAGAGGGGCCTTACTTAAGCTTCGGCTCCGATTCTCATAGTAACAAGTCTCCGATGTTTAGATGGTAATGGATCGAATTAGGCCGATGGTTCAACCCAATCTAATATCTATTACTCACGGTTCAAATACAATATGAAATTCGATTGAGTTCAATTTGAGTTGTTACTAAAACAGTGTTATTTTAAAATAGTTGATTAGGTCGATTAAACCTTCCAAGTTACCTCAAACTCATTTCTGATTAGATTTGGCAATAGGCAATGTTAGGTTGGAGCATTTGCTTGAATTGAGGTTGGGTCGTAGTTGTTTTAAGCTAAAAAATATATATTTAATCAATCTTAATATAGGCTTAATACGGCTCAAACTCGAGCCAGACCTTAATTGCTCAAAGCTCGAAATTTTAAAAAGGTTGAATTCAGCCTAAAACATGATTAACTTAGGTTGAATTCGTTTATTTTAAACTAGTACAAACAGAATTAGATCAGACCGAGCTAATTATTGTCAAGCCTATTTCTAATTCAGAACTCAATCAATTCAAACCTTGCATGTGGAATTTCGACCTAACTTGGTTGGGTAAAAAAAAAATTATTTTTTAACTAAAAATAGAAAAGACGTTATTTTACTCAAAACGACATCTTTTATCTATACATGTCAAGTTTTGGGTTGGACGAGGCTTGGTAACTCGAATTTGAACCCAATCAATACATGATTTTGTGGGAAGAAAAAAAAAACTTGAGGTCTAGCTCAAAGGTCAATCAATCCGGACCTAACTTATTAACTTCGGCCGGACCCAAGCCAATATGTATACTTAATATAAACTAATAGGTTATCCTTAAATTATGCTTATGAAGTTAATACTGTTTAATTTTTCAAACTAATACACTGCCATAAGAGTAGTAAGATAATTTCTACACAAAGTGCGATCTCTTGAAAGTTTTATTTTTTTATGATAAGAAAACCTACAACCCTATTTTTAAATACATCTTAAATAAACTATTTAACGTAAGTAACGCTTCCTAAATTGTAATGAAAGAACTTACAATGATCTGCATATATATAACAAGGTCAGACTGCAAATCTGAACTTGTCAAAAGACTAAAAAATTATAATAAGAATGAATAACTAAATCTAGCTATCTTGTTTATAAGTATATACATAAGTTGGATCTATCACATAAGCCATCAAACTTTGTCCTGATTCTGCCATTTGTCTGACGATTCAGGAATCAGGATGAGTACATATACATGTTAGAATTTTAGCAGGCATACAACAGTTCACATCATTGGTACACATTTTCATATCTCTCACACCAAGATTTGCAGATATTAGTTAGAAAGGATTCGATTTATCTTAAATATGGTCTGAAGCATCAAAAAGCTTGAAATGTGTCAGTTTTCAAACTGAATTCGATCTTATTTTAAAAACTTTGAATCAAGCCTGAACTTAACTCGATAATTTTCTTAGAGTGCACTTAAATAACAGCAAACACAACGTCATGCTTGTCATCACTAGTTAAGATCTTGTTTAGAAACTTATAAAAAAAGAGTGTTGTTTTGTCATAGGTGACCAATAACTTTTGTTAGGAATCATTCCTTCATCAACATACAGACAAACCCTAGTTTTTCTTCTTATGCCATATTCTATGTACTTAACCATGTCCCTTCCACATACAGCAAACCCTAATCTTTGGTATTATATAAAACTTACAGGCAATCATCGTCAGCTTTTTGGCCTAGTTTACAAGGAGAGACAGTCACTTACAGACAGTGTTGGAGAATTCTTAAATGCAAGTTATGGTTGAATAGGTAAAAGGCATGTTGCTTACAAAGCCACTTGTCATTATTGTGTTCCAAGACCTGGAAGGTGCTTTTTTTTTTTTTTCCTGTTGAAAATGGAGGAGATTTGGTTCATGAACTGCTGGAGTTTGGCCAGCAACCTAAAACAAGAGGCATGGTCAAAAGTATATAAAAATTATCGTATACATCAAGATGACATGTAGCTTGTAGTAAGAAACATTTTAAAATTTTGACGAAAAATAGGAATTTCTTGCCAATCAAATAGAAAATATTTAAACAGAAAATACCCAAATTGAGATTCAATTAGAATGTTAATATTAGAGTTTTGATTGAGTTTATTATCGTAATTGTGCTTGCATTATTTATAATTTTTATATTATAACTACTATAATAATTTATAACTATAGTATAATTCGCAATCTATAACTTAAAACATTATATCTGGTTGCTTTGTTTCTCGATCTCTTGGTTAATTTATAAAAAAAGGCTTAAGTTGATTTAATAAATTAATTCTTAAACTAATGTTGGCAGTAATTAGCGATTACAAATCAATCCTAATGAATTCGATCTATCAACAAATTAAAAATTCGAATTAATTGAAATAATTTTGATTATTAAGTTAGAATTTGAATAAAATCTACATTACTAGAAAAACGAAATTTAGCGATAGAAAGTACTGACGAAAAACCTACACATTTTATCGGCAAGCTTAATTAGTGACGGAATTTACCGACGGACAAAAGCGTCGGAGAAACGGCTGTAGGTAATAATTTGTGACAAATCACAAAATGTCCGTCCCAAATTTACCGACGGGCATTTTGTGTAACCGTCGGTTATTCTTTGTAATCTTCGAATTGGTTATTCCATCAGTAAGTTAATGACAACATTACCGACGATTATTAGTTATCCGTCAGTAAATCAATTAGATTTTACCGACGAACATTATTTTTCTGTCAGTACATTTACTAAAACTTTTTTTATAATTTCCCTGCATTAAACATTTATGAGTTATCTGTTGATAATATTTTGATTTGTTTCTACATTTAATTTGTTAAAACAGAAAGTTGATCGATAATATAAAGCAAAAAATATCTTAATTGATAA
The DNA here is from genome assembly GCA_027563885.1 of Erythroxylum longipes. Lineage (NCBI taxonomy): Eukaryota > Viridiplantae > Streptophyta > Magnoliopsida > Malpighiales > Erythroxylaceae > Erythroxylum > Erythroxylum longipes. The sequence goes on along the minus strand of JAOQMS010000180.1, from coordinate 1,415,065 downwards.
TAAAAAATTATTTTGTACATAATAAATATTTGTAATTTATACGAAATGACTACAAATACGTTATTCATTTGATGACTGCAGATGCTTTGATTGCTACGATGAGGTATTACCCTTTCCTTTCAACTCATCATTCTCATTACGGAATTAAGCTATGTACTCCATCGACTATTACAACTGAGTTGTCAATGTCTGTACTATATTCTAAAACTCATAGACTTCATTGACTGCGGACCGCCTACTAGATGTTGTTGTACTGAACATAAAGGATTGTAAATAACATGTGTTCGCAAATGAACCTAAGCCGAATATTCTTCCACAATGGTCTCTTTCACCTACTGCATGAAGATCCACTGCTTGAAGGTAAGTTTGAGTCTCGTCAACATCTTCATATTGCTGAGATTGTCGTTGAATGTCTTCTTGTAATTGGTCCTATCAAGTTTGAACAATTTTTTATTTTTGATATCAAATTCAGGCTTCTCAACCCGAAATTTGAATATGTCTGTTGAAACAAGTAAAATGACATCGTTTCTAAAATGATATTAAATTAATTTTTAAAAAATCAGACTTAGTCTGAACTCTATTCAAACTTTAACCATAAATTTTAAATGTTGATCGAATTTCAAATCAAACTTGAATATTTTTATTTTTAAAATTAAATTCAAGCTCTTCAATCCGAAATTTGAATGTGTCTATTGAAATAAATAAAATGATATTATTTCTAAAATGATATTAAATTAAAATTTAAAAATTCAGAATTAATCTAAACTTTATTCAAACTTCAACCTATAAATTTTAAATCCGATTAGATCTAAGAGGGAGTCCAACTTTGCTCTATACCAAGCCTAGACATGATTCGATCCGACCAATATCAATCCTTACAAAAACATGTACGAGACATTGAATTGAAATGAAGTGACATGTGGAATCTTGATCAACATGTAAACACAAAAAAGAGTAAAAAGTGAAGCATATGTTCTTAGATAGTTGTACCCCTCTACGGGGTCTTTCTTTAAAAAAAAAAAACATATATATAAAAAGTGAAGGCTAATATTGATTATGAACTCTTATTCAAAGAAAAAAAAGAAAAGGTTCAACCTATGGATACCTACTCTTGTTCAAAGATCGGTGACAAGACTTAGAAAGATTTCCTCCTTCCCTGGATGCCTAGTTATAGTTTTGGGATTTATTCAATATGTTTCCAAGTCCTTTTTTTTATATATAGATGCAATAAAAATGACATGAAGTGAAAAGAATGTCTGATCTTGCCTTTCAGTGTTGCTATAAAGAGGTTTTCACTTACGCAGTAAGGGGTTGATCCTTGCTTAAGCGAAGTTAAGGGTTTGAATCCCGCTTGTGAATGTAGCAGTGTCAAATACTTGGCGATAGTGTTGAGCCACTCGTTAAGATCTCATAAGACACTAGAAGATTAATTTACATGTGATAATAGCTTAAAGGTGCTTCCAACAATTCGGGCTGACCTGAAACACATATAGTAAATCTTTTGTTTCAATAAATCCGCTTTTAACTGTTAAATATAAGTCTATTGAAACCCACAAATTAGGTTATTGTGTATCAATCCTGAAGTCAAAACCTAGTGATTGAAAAACAAAAACCGAAACTAAGTAGATAGGTATCAAAATGCGCTTAGAATAATATATCTCCTTTCTTCTCCATGTTGGTAATCTTAACAACAAAGAAAAAGGTAGACCCTTTTTTGAAGAAGAATCTCACAACAATTCACAAAGCTTCTTCTACACTACCCGATCGCCTACTTACTTACTACCTTCATCTGTACCACTTTGGTCCCTAAAGTGCAAAATTCTTAAAAAGACGAGTCTCCACCTGAGAGATACTCTTCTCATCTGCATATTTCATTACTCAAAGACAACCCCAGAGATAGCTGTTTTCTTTTTATAATGCTTTTCCTTTAGATTCCACACTCCTCAAAACCATCCTTTAGCACTCACACAAACTGCTTGTTTCTTTCTGTTTCTGTCCCCATCAGACCGTCTTCCCACTGTTTATTCCTCTTGGCCTCTTTTACACTACACCCCCCCACCACTTCCACTTCCACTTACACACCAACCCTTATATATATATATAAAGCATAGAACTCTCTAATAATTTAAAAAAATTTAAATTCTTTATTGATTATTATTTTTTAAAAAATCCCTTCTCTAATACTTTTGTTAAGAACTAAAGAAAATTATATGTAGATAAATCAAATGTTTATTACTATTAAATTCAAAATGAAATAATTAGGCCCTATTCAAACTCCTAATTTATTATAATTATCTTAAATTATTAATTTAATTTGAGTTAATTAGTTCAGATTGATTTCAAAAATTAAGTTGCGTTTAAGTATAAATTCTGTCGTTATTTTTTAAATAAGGTTTAAAACTTTTAATTTTTAAAAATTAAAAATAGGAAAGAATATTTTCAAAATTTTTGAATTTTTTCTAAAATTTTTTGAATCACGAAAAGTCTCTATCTTTTAGCCTATTTATATATACACATATAGAAGCCTAACTAGATCATTTATCCTATATATATATATAACCCTAGCTAGTTCATTTCACTTCCTCATTACCTCTAGCTTTTTGCTACTTGATCTGTTGATCATCTGTAACTGAGGTTCATATTGTTTGTTGTTGTTGTTTTTAGTTTTACAACGTTTAGACATCAACATGACCGGAAAACGCAACAGCCCTGTCGGGAGTCCCTCTTCCGGCAACATCTCCGACAGCTCATCCAAAGAACAAGACCGATTCCTCCCCATAGCCAACGTTAGTCGTATCATGAAAAGATCCCTCCCTGCTAATGCGAAAATATCCAAAGAAGCCAAGGAGACCGTCCAAGAATGTGTGTCTGAGTTCATCAGCTTCATCACCGGCGAAGCCTCCGACAAGTGTCAGCGAGAGAAGAGGAAGACCATCAACGGCGACGACCTCTTGTGGGCCATGACCACACTTGGTTTCGAGAACTACATCGGACCATTGAAGGGTTACCTCAACAAGTACAGAGAGACCGAGGGAGAGAAGACTTCCATGGCGAGGCAAGATGATCATGATCGTCATGATCAATCTGATATTAACAAAGTCAACGCTTCTTTGGCATGTAACAGTAAGGTCGACTTCGACAATGGTTTCTACGCGTTTGGTTCGCAAATATCTTCCAAGAATTGTGGAGGAGAGAACACGGGGTTCGTTAGCTACGATGAGAACTTGGTACCTGCAGCTGGTGCTTTCAACTTAGGTTTAATGAGTAAAAATGGAGATGGAACTGGTACCAGAGCTATGGCACCTCAAATTCATCATAGGGTTGGCTGGTAATTAATTATTAATCAACTAATTATGACCAGCTTTTATGTAAAACTAGTTCATGATCATCATCATCATCTCATCCTCGATTCAACCAATTAAATATCTGTCTAAATATTTAGAGAAACTTCTGCAGATTCCTTGCTTGAAGTAACAAAAAGTGCAGAAAGTTTATTCTACGAGTATTTCAATCAGTTTTTTATAATTCAGTTGTATGTTAACATCTATCATAATCTAAATATTACATTTTATCTCTTTTTTGTTAAATGTATTAATTAATTCATGCATTAGATAGATCGAATCTTTTTTTTAATCTTCTTACGTGATAATAATAATATTTTATATTATTATTATTATTATTATTTTGCATTTAATAAAGATGTAAGACTAAATTAAATATTATTCGAACTCAACATACCAAGTTTAATTTAATTGAATTTCAATTTAAGTTTTTTAATAATTGAGTTCTAATTAAGTTTGAGTTTGATAATTTTTTTCAATTTAAAAGTCAATGAATCAAATTATGTTTGATCGAATTCAATATGAAGTCGTTGTTACTCGTGGAACATCCAAAGTTAATAAATGTTGATGATCAAGAATATATTATTCTTCTTCTCTCTTTTCTTCTCTCTTTTCTACTTCTACAAAGATGTGACTTTCATGGTGGTAAAGGAATTGTGCTTGAACATTAAGTTATAGGTTTCTTTTTAAGAAACAACATTTTCAATTGGCTAAAAGACAATATCAAAATCATAGCCTACTTTTGTTATAAAATTGGATGTGAAAGCATGATCAGAATATATACCCTTTTATCAATTCTTTTGTTATCTTAATTAAAAAATGAAAGGCATAATGATAAAACCATCATTGTAAGTCTTGATTAATTGGAAGAGAATATCAAACATCCTATTTCACAAAAAAATGCAAATCTTGGTGGATATTTTTCATCTTTTTCTGTGAAAAAATAAAGGACTTAAATCCTTTTTTTCGGAACGAAGGAACTTGCAATTGCTATCTTTTGAATGCACATCGGGTAGATCTCAGGATTAGCCGTGCAAATCACGTTAATCGGGTATTCTGTACTAGGTAAGCCTTATACAACAGGCTTAATCGAGAAAGTGTAGGTAGAGAGATTTGAATACAGGACCTTTTAGCCCTATGACTCTACTCTACCAACTCGACCACCCCTTAAAAGGGAAAAAACAAATTGGTTAACTTAAACCCTTTTTAAAGAAGGACCAGGGCATAACTTTTCTTGACCATAACTTGTATTTATATTTTGAGGGAAGAAATTGGATTATGACGAAATAAAATTCAAAGTTTTACTTAAAATTTCTATCAAAAATTTTTGTTAATGAAAGATCGGATGAAATGGTGGTTGTTACTATCTGGTTCAATAACGAATCATTAGTTTAACTGAATAACTAAATGAAAAACTAAATAAAATTTAATTTTTAATATGATTGTAAATATTTTTTAATTTTAACAAATTTCTAATCATAAAAAAACTTAACAACTTTATTTCAATGGATTATTAAGAGAAATTTTAAAATGCTAACATTACCATATACATTTTGATCTAAATAAGATTAAAATTATTTATTTTATAATTCTTGTATCTTAATTGATCTAAAATATTATGAGCTATATATATATATATATATAATTTTATTGAAATGTTAGCAATTTTTTATTTGCTCTAAATCAATACTTCCCTTTTCATACATAAAATTTTTGTAATACACATTAATTAACATCATATTGCAATATATTACTTAGGATTTGAATTTTATATCAGTTTGGTTGTACAATAAATCTTTATACCATCCATCTCTTAAAGTGGACACTTTCTTCAAATGTGAGGGTAACGAAGAAAATGCGAGTCCTACCAGGATTACACGTACTTCCAAATCCTCCAATGGAAATGCTGGTTTTTGTACAACCGGTGAGTCAAGGAGTCTTATATCGCCGAGACATGCGATGATGTTGTAATTTCTATCTTTTTTTATTATTTTCAAATAAAAAAAGACCATCGACAAAATAAGAGATCTATTGAAGTCCAGTAGTACGTAACCCTATCCTTAATTAGTGGAAAAACTATTTCCGAATGACCTACGTAAAGAGAAAAAATAGCACATTTATTTTCTATTTACGCGTGCTTCGTTTGTGAATTGGAATAGCATAATATTATTAAATAATTTTGTCACACATGAGATCATAAAAGAAACTTTCTAACTTACTTAATTTGAATTTTTTAATTAGGCGGATTATTCATCTTAAGGTTGATCTAAAATTTTAAATTTTTATTTCCTTATAATTTTTTATTTATATTTATTTAAATAAAATTAATAAAAATCTAATTTTCTAACATTAGAAGATTAGTAATGTTCTTTAAATTTTGGCACTTTTATGTCTACTAAGTGATGAAACTAAAGCAGTCCACATAAGTTTAATGAGTCAATTAATACATCACATCACACATTCACATGTAGCATTGTATACACTAGACTAAAATGAAAATTATCATAACTAATCCATAAATAGGAATTACAATCAATTTGAAATTATCAAATTTAAATTCAAACCAATTTAAAATTAAATTATATTAAAAAATTATCAATATAAAAGTTTAAATTACCATCCCTATGTGAA
>JAOQMS010000180.1:1368848-1402552 GCA_027563885.1 Erythroxylum longipes | reverse complement strand
AATATTTTTAAATAAAAATTAATTAATTTATTTTAATTTATAAAACTTTATTAATTAATAAAAATTAACTAATTAATTAATAAATTAATCACTTTTAAATAATAAAATTATTAAATTAAATTAAAAACTAAAAATTAAACATTCAAACTATTTATAATTAAATTAAAAATTTTAATATAATTTATTTTAATAATTTTTATTTATTAAAAATTAATTAATTAATTAATTAATTAATTTTTTAAAATTTATTTTTAACGTTAATTTTTAAATTATGTTTTAAAAGTTTAATATTATTTAATTTTTAGGAAAATTTTCAGACTTTATAAACTTTATATTTTACGGATTTAATTTCATCCGTTAGTTTACTACATAAATAAAAAGAAAAAATGAAAAGAAAAGAAACGATTCTCCTCTGTGTGTGTGTGTCTCGCTCCAGCTTTCCCTCTCTAGACTTTTCCCCAAATTTTCCTATCTGTAAAAAAAAATCTATGGAAAAGATTTTCTCTCCATAAATTGCTAAATTTATTAAATAAAAGGAGAACCCTAAGATGAGGTCGCCGCCGTGGGTATTTCTTCAGAGGGCCCTGTGAGTTTGTTGCTGTTCATTCCCTGTAAGTTTGTTGCTGTTCATAATTTCACTTTTTGATTATTTTCTGTTCCGTATGGTTCGGAGTTTATTTGTACGTATCGATGTTTGCGTAATATGGTGTACGTAGGAATGAATACTAGCAATAATTTGAATTAGTTTTTTTTACCTTTTTTTGTGCCGTAATTGTTTGAGCTGTGTTTGGTGGGGAGGAATTTGGAGGTGAGGAGAGAGGAGATGAATGAGGAATTGGACTTCGTGTATGTTCCAAAATAATTGGAGAATAGTAGTTTTGTAGCTTGGGTGTTAGTTATGATTTGTTTGAGTTGGTCTCTTTAAAAAAAAAAAAAAAGAACTTCATTTTCAACACGATTTGAAGGGATTGAATATTGTTTTACGCCATTTGGGTTTTGTACGAAATGATGTTTATTTGTGGAGCGTTTTTTGAATTCAGGTTCTATATTTTTTGAAAGTTTGAGGTACCTGGCTCTGAAGGATTTTGGTTTGGGTAAGGTTTTCGTGTTTGTTTATCATGGTTGGTGTTTCTAGAAGCCAATTCTTGAGTTTCATGAGTTGTTGAGGATTTGGGTTTGAATTATTTGTGGTGTGGTGTCTTTAATCTGTTGGATAGCGCACTTCCTTGTTGCAAATGGCGGAAGAAGGCATCCGTGTTGGTGCGCTATCTTCTGGCTTGGCTGTTATATTGAGCAATGAAGATGGGAAAGATAACTCGTCAAAAGGCCGTCTTGTTTCATACTGTGATGATTTTGGTGACCAGCCGATTGAACGAGCTCTTGAATACATTTTTGGCCTTTCAAACAAATCGCTTGGTCCATTGACTGCTCCAGTCAGCAGCAAGTTAGTCCGATCCATATTAAAGGATGAATTATTGGAAATTCAATCGTGTTCACTAACTTCAGTTTGTGACAGAGACGGGATTTGTATTGTTGATAGTGGCCTTGGACCTCGTGTGGTTGCCCTTGAAAAATCAAGCATTTGTGGTGACATTAAAATTATTAAACCTCCCTTACTTGTTGAGAGTTTAACAATATTTAGTAGCTGTAGGGCTAATACGTATGTTTGGAAAGGCAAATGGATGTATGAGGTAATATTAGAAACTTCTGGTGTACAACAGCTTGGATGGGCAACTCTGTCATGCCCTTTCACTGATCATAAAGGTGTTGGTGATGCAGATGATTCATATGCATTTGATGGGAAAAGGGTTACCAAGTGGAATAAGGAAGCTGAGCCATATGGTCAGTCCTGGGTTGTTGGTGATGTCATTGGGTGTTGCATTGATTTGGATCAAGATGAGATTCTGTTCTACAGGAATGGTGTATCCCTTGGAGTGGCCTTTCATGGCATTCGCAAGATGGGACCTGGGTTTGGGTATTATCCTGCATTCTCTCTTTCTCAAGGTGAACGATGTGAAATAAATTTTGGTGCTCGTCCATTCAAATTTCCAATTCAAGGTTTCCTACCCCTACAATTGCCTCCTTCCACTATCACTAGGGCAACCAAGTTGCTCCAGTGCTTATCAAGGCTTTTAGATATGCAATCTGTAGAGCGAGCGGATAATACTTTGGTTGGAAGGATGAGGAGATTGAAAAGGTTTGCACTGCCTGAACAACTATTTTATCCTGTCTGTCACGGTATATGTGAGGAATTCTTCTCTTTGCTTAAGGAAGATTCTGAAAGCACAGAATATTTGGCATGGGGTCCACTTCTTTCGTTCATGATGGAGGTCTTTAGAGTGCACGCTCCACATGACTATGCAAGTTTGGATAAGTTTATTTCCATCTTTCTACAATTTCAAGAATCACACCTGATGTTTGAGCATGTCATTAATGCCCTCTCATGTGGTTGCAAAACAGCAACCATGATTTTAACTGACTGCCCATACTCTGGATCGTATCCTTATCTTGCACTGGTGTGTCATATACTAAGACGGGAAGAGTTGATGGTCCTGTGGTGGAGGCTGTCAGATTTTGAACCCTTGTTTGAAGGATTTCTTTCTCGAAAAAGCCCTAACAAGCACGATCTGCAGTGCTTGATGCCTTCAGTTTGGTGGCCTGGCTCATGTGAAGATAGCTCTTGTGAAGATGGAATGGTGTTGACTACTACTGCTTTGTCGGAATCAATTTGTAAGGTATCCCACGTGCCCAATTTGACAATGTTTCTATCTAAAATAGTGGTATTGATTTTTATAAGTGGGTTGCATACTTGTCTGTAGATACGTTGATTTTTCCTGATGGAAATTCGGAACATGTATTTTCACCAATTGAAAACCTGAGTTTGGTTTCTGATATTATGGAAAAGACTGGATATAGCATTAGTCATATGATAAAGGGTTGCAGCTACTTCTAGCTTGAATTTTTTTTGATGCATGCAATAAGGTCCAAAAACAGGTAGGGGAATGGTGAGTGTTGTCTGATGTGTGAATAGTTGAAGTACAGATTATCATGTTTGAAATGATGTTAAATTGACTCTCAAGTATCATTCTCTTTTCTGTTTATCTATTTTCTGAACATTTAGACAAAAGATGATGGATGCTATTACAGATCTGTTCTTCAGACTTGGATGCGGTTCAGATGCTTAGAACAGTACATGACATATATGAACAGACATTATGCTTGAAATATAATCAAACTTGGATCACACTTGCATTAATTATCTTAAATGTCATTTTTACTTTATGCTCAATCCAAATGAAGACAATTGAGTCTCAAACATAAATTTGTTGGGGTTGGATGGATGGATCCTTCTTCTCTATTCTAGGTCTTGAATTTGATAGAATGATATATTGCACTTAACAATTGACAAGCCATATTCTAAAAGTGGCTTGAGCAGAACCTCCTCAAATTCTATTACCACCTAGGTTTTGCTGGTAAATATTGTGAAATCTTCTTTCTGAACTGAATTCTGATTATAGTTATTTCTTTACAGATTGAAGAGAAGCAAAGAGATCTCTGTCTATTGGTCATACAGTTTGTACCGCCTACAATACTTCCACAGTTACCTGGTTCAGTATTCAGGACATATCTACAGAATGTTTTATTGAAGAACAGGGGAGCAGATCGAAATGTGTCACCTCCTGGATTTTCAAGCAACTCTGTTCTTCTGTCTTTGTACACAGTTATTCTTCATTTTCTCTCTGAAGGATTCACTATGAAGGACATTTGTGGTTGGTCCAAAAGCTGCGACACTAATGGACATGATGTTGGGTTTCTTCATAGAGGCGGTGAACAAAATTTCCCTGTGGATTTATTTCTAAAAAATGATCCTCATCGAATTGATATTTCTAGACTTGGGGGATCATTTAACCATTTAACAAAATACCATCCTGTCACTGAGCAGGAAGAGGACATTATCCGTTGGGAGGAAGGTTTTATGGATGATGAAGAAACAAGAGTAACTCATAGAACTTCCCAGAAACCATGTTGTTGTTCAACTGATGACATTGAGTTGTCGAAACTGTCTAATCTTCCAATCAAGCATAAAGCTAAAGGTTTGCGTGCCCATTGTAGTTCTATTCGAGAGAGGGCAGCACATGTTGCTGCAGAATGCAGTGCAGGAATGAATGGTGAGATGGCAGACAAACCTGGTACCAGTGATCAATCTGAATCTGATCTTGGTTACTGCCCTGTTCGAATTAGGAAGATTCCACCCAGAGAGGGTAGTACATCTTCAGCTACTCTCAGGGAAGAAGAACTTCTTGATACTTTACTGTTGTTGTATCACATAGGTGTTGCACCTAACTTTAAGCAGGTAAACATTCTTCAGATGCAAGATTTTCCCATCAAAACATTGTAGTATTTGATATATTTGATTAAATATGAACGGAGTGATATATTCTTTTTGCATGACTTTTGTACTTAGGCTTTTCAACCTGCTAAATTGGAGCATTTTGTTTCAAATGTTTCTAAGAATCCTGAAATTCTTTAACTGCAGGCATCATACTACATGTCTCATCAGTCACAATCAATAGCTCTTTTAGAAGAAACTGATAAACAAATAAGAGAACGATCTTGTGGTGAGCAATTAAGGCGCTTGAAGGAAGCTCGTAATGACTATAGAGAAGAAGTCATTGACTGTGTTAGACATTGTGCTTGGTATGATGACCATGAAATTCTTTTATCTGTTTCCCAGTTGCATCATTTTAATTCTTTCTTGTAGCCATCATTAAAAATCAATTAAATGTTTTGATGACCTTTCCTTTATCACTTCTCCTTAAAAAAATGTAGCTTCACCAATTGGTTGTAGGCACGTCTGCATATAGTTATACTAAATTCCCTATTTGATGAAGGAGAGCAATAAATGAAATTGTTTTGAACCTTACTTTTGCATACATGGTGATGAAGTTTCTGCTTGTAAAGTTATTGAATGCCTTGCAGGTATCGGGTCTCTCTCTTTTCAAGGTGGAAGCAAAGAGGGATGTATGCAACATGCATGTGGATTGTCCAACTGCTTTTGGTTCTCAGCAAAGTTGACTCTTTGTTCATTTATATCCCTGAATTTTATCTAGAAACTCTGGTAATAATCTCTTCTGATATTTTTATTAGTAATATTGGGTATCTGTTGTCATAGCTGTATCTTTCCTAGTTTTTAGTTTCATCTCAAGTTATAGAAGTGATTTCTATAAATATTCAAATTACTCTTTCTTATTGCCCTTATGATTATGTTTAGTGGGTTAATGCCCCAAGTATTTAATCTCTTGTGCCTGATAGTTTTGCCATTAATGTGATTTTGTTATGGAACTTCTTGCTTTTGGGTCTCTTCTATCATTGAACTCTGTCATTTTTTTTATATCTATTTCTTATTTCTAGCTCTAAAATGTTTTCTGCTATGAAGCTGCTAACATGCCACATCAGCTGTAGAATTATATTTAGTAGATGGCTATTTTATTCTATTTTTATGATCTCCATGTAGTGGATTTCCATTTTTTTAATGTAAAACCATGAGATTTTTTGGTGGATATCTACTGGGTGCATTGGTAATCCAGTAGCTATACTAGATCTTCAATTCTGCATTTAGCCATTTAGAAGTTTCAAGTGTTTATACATGTGGGTTGCTGTACATTGCTATTATTAAACTTACTTGGTGCTTTTCTGTTGATATAGGTTGACTGCTTTCATGTGTTGCGGAAGAGTGACCCTCCATTTGTTCCTGCTGCAATATTTATTAAGCAAGGACTGGCGTCATTTGTAAGTGTCTCCAACTTGTTTTCTTCATTGTGTTTTTTATTTGTTTATTTAAATTTTGGTTGCTGGTTAGTTTTATTGGGCGTCAATTAGGGTATAAAGTTCTCAAGACCTCTGTTGAAAGGGAGTAATTTTCATACTCACATACTGTTGAGCACATAAAATGATTCTCCACAACAGCAAGACTAGGTGTGTTGTGCCTTCTAAGTCTCCTGTCAATCTAATGGCCTAACACTCTTCTAGATCTTAAAATTAATGCAGCTCTTCTCCTTTCATTAGCTGTTACTTCCGAGCTGACATCATTCAAATGCTGGATCTGTTGAACTCTTACATTAAAACCTTTTCCTTTGTTTCTTTCTTTCAACTAGCCAACTCATCATTACATGTTTATGATGTTCTAAGAGATGCAACCTGATGACTTGTCAGTTTAATTGTTCTTTATAGCTGTTGTATATGGTACTTTTTTCCTGTTTGGGTAAAGTTTTATCATTAATGAGCTAATAAATATCTATATTTTAGGAATATTGAGCATTAATTCATTTCTGTCATTTGTAGGTTACTTTTGTAGTTACTCACTTCAATGACGCAAGGATATTGAGTGCAGATCTTAAAGATCTGCTTCTCCAATCTATATCAGTCCTAGTACAGTACAAGGAATATCTGACTGCTTTTGAGAACAATGAAGCAGCCACACAAAGGATGCCAAAAGGCTTATTGACAGCTTTTGATAATAGATCTTGGATCCCAGTGACCAACATCCTTTTGCGGTTGTGCAAGGTTTCTTCAAAACATGGAGAATCATCCTCCTCCTCCTCCTCATCATCCATTGTTTTTCAGGTTTTATATCAAATTTCCTTCTGTTTAATTTTGCAACTTTTTCTTTCTGTTTAACCAATAGGCTTGTTATGGGCTTTTGTTTGTGCAGAAGTTGTTACAGGATGCCTGCATCAATAATGCAGATTTATTCTCTGCTTTTCTGAATCGCCTCTTTAATACCCTCAGTTGGACAATGACTGAATTCTCTGTTTCAATTCGAGAAATGCAGGAAAAGTACCAAGTAAATTATCTCGGCCCTGATCTTTGATTAAATTGCAGCTTTTTTATTTTGAATTTTTTAACTTTTAAAGAGCAGTTTCTCTAATCACCGGGGGACAGCAAAACTAGATTGGAGAAAGTAAGAGCCAGAGATCTCATATAAGTTGTAATATGATTTAGTTGTTTAGTGGCAATGGCTTGAGTGCCGCAAATGCAATTATATGTTATATTAATGCAAGTAATTTTCTTATATGTCAGATAATTTAATGTTATCTATGTTGATCTGGATGGGTGATTGGTAGCTGGTTCTGCATATACAATTACAATATTTCTTGCAAGTCTGATGGATGCAATGATTATTGTTTAGTATTACTTGGAAAAGTTTACTTGGTTGCTTAACTGTTCGATACTAGTTATAATTTTTTCCCCCCGTCCTGTTCTGTTGACTTTTGTCTTTTGTCGCAGGTTTTGGAGTTTCAGCAGAGAAAATGTTGTGTAATATACGATCTTTCCTGCAATCTAGCTAGGCTTTTGGAGTTCTGTACCCACGAGATCCCTCAAGCATTTCTGTGTGGAAGTGATACAAATCTTCGGAGGCTAACTGAATTAATAGTCTTTATTCTTAGCAACATTACTTCCGCTGCAGATGCCGAGTTTTTTGACTTGTAAATTTCCTTCCCATGAAAATGATCTTTCTCTTTCCTGCCACCCCCTCACTCCATTTCCTCTCGTTTAATATAGATGTTTCTGAAAATGTGTTATAGACCCATCAAAAGTTGGAGATGTGATGAACATTATAGAAGAAACTGGATCATATCAAGGAATTCATTTTTCTTTTGAAATTTTCCTTCAGCTTTGTGGGCTTCAACCTTTTGTCCAGTTTCAAAATTGGATGAGATATAGGGTCTTCTTTTGGTGATAATTTTTCTTTGTATTTTAATTTTTAGTTCAGAGAGAGAAACTGTTAAGAGCATTATTAGTTACATCCTCCCTCACTAATGGCATTTTATGTGCAGGTCACTTAGACGACATGGTCAATCTATGGAAAAAGTAAACCGGGGCATGATATTGGGACCTCTTGTAGGGATCATGATAAATTTACTGGATGAAAGTGTAGAGATGGAAAGTGGACGGAAGAATGACGTTCTGGATGTCTTCACAAGCATGGATTGTCCTGATACAGTGCACTGTGGATTTCAGTACCTGTTGGAGTACAATTGGGTTAGTTTTTTGTCAACTCCAATTTGTAATTCGTCTTGTGCGATTATCATACAATGATGATGAGGATACCTTGTTTATTACCCTCTACACATGATCACCAAATTTGTAGTTGCATGTGATTTGTGCATGACCTGCAAGCAGCTTGGACCTTTTTCATCTAATTTATGCCTCTGCTTGGTGAAGATGACTCTATAGTTGAAAACTTTATGTTTTGGATGCATTTTCTCGTTAACAAAAAAGTTGTGGTTTATTTTGTTGTTAAAGGTTGAAGTTGCTCTTTTGGCACTAGGATGTTTAGATTAATGTCCTGGAAGTAATTGTGCATATCTGTCCTTGTTTTAGCCTAATAAAGGCGGATAAAGGCATCTTCTTCCTTCGCAGAATTTTGACCTTTTTGGTCAAACTTCATGTGATGGGAGATGATTAATCAACATTTGATGGAACTGTAGCCTTTCTATTCCATAGTGTTCTGCAATATATATTGCTTCTATCATTGTTAGCCACCATGTTGTGGCATTCATTTCAACATTTCTTTCATTAATACCAGTTTCAGGTTTCTCTGTCTTAAGATTACTAAAAATGTCCAGACAATCTTGTTAGATCAGTTGACATGTACTTACCTCAGGGTTCTTTTTCACAATTCACTGTTTCATGCTCAATTTGTTTCCTTGATATGTTGTCTAAAATATTCCATTTCCAATATTTACTAGGCTGGATCGTCCAGTGGTGATGCTTATCTCGGGAAACTTGGGCAACTTGAGAATTTCTTAAGCCTGCTTATTAGTCGGATCGAGACCGAGACGCAACAACTTGAAAGGTTGAGATTTTCAGGAGAAACTGATGTTGAAGATATCTGCTGCATCTGTTACACATGTAAAACAGATGCGAAGTTTGCACCGTGTTCCCATACGTCCTGTTACAGTTGCATAACCAGGCATCTTTTGAATTGCCAGAGATGTTTCTTCTGCAATGCAACAGTCCTGGAAGTGATCAAGGTTAGTGAGGAGAGAAGTTGAGATCTGTCATCAGAACTTTTTTCTGGTTAACTAGATCTTTCTTTCTTTCACTTCCATGGACTCTGACAAGGCCGTTCACTGATTACTGGGATGGAAAGGGTTATGGAAAATCCTGGATTTGACGGATGTTCAAAAGAAAGAGAAGAAAACAGATCAAGAAAGATGAATATAGTTGCAATTAGAGATACAGAAATTAAAATGATGGTCCTGTATTTGCTTTTGTATAGATTATCTATCTACTCCTGAGGGTAGTAATCACAGTTAGGTGGGGATTGGAAAGAACAATTCTCACAGTTATGATTAAGAATTTTGTAGGGGAAGGCAATTTTCTTGTAAATATGAGATGTAAATGGCAATGTAAATCTATTCTTCTTCTCCTCCTGTCTCTGTCACTCTGTTGGCTGCTCTGCAAAGTGGCCTATTTTTGGTGTACTTTTCATTGTCCTCGGAGGACTAGTGGATCAAAACGAGACATTTTGTTCCTATGTATGGTACAAAGGTCTATCAAACCCTCATTTCTCTTATTCTATTCTCACTTTGTTATATTAAATTTTACCTATATATTTATGCGGAGTTTATGTAAATGTGTAGATGAAATTTAATAGAATATAATAAAAACACTATAAATATATAAGGGTGAGAAATTAGCCGGCATTTGATCTGATTCAAAGTTAATGAGTAAATTTGATTTGATCGAATTGAATTAGTTTAAAGTTGATTTGAAGTTAATAGTCAATTCTTGAATGATTAGATTAGTTAATGGACTAGTTTAGTTTTCAAACTTGAATTTTAAATTGATAAATTTTATGAAAATTTATATTAATTTTAATAAATCAAAAAATACATATGATTTATTTATTTATTTATTTATTTATTTATTTATTTATTATTATTATTATTATTATTATTATTATTATTATTATTATTATTATTATTATTCAAATTTTTATTATTTTTATTATCAAAATATATCAAGTCACAAACTTTTGATCAAATTGAACTGTTTTCAAAATTTGTAATTTGAATATCTTTGCAGTAAGATCCTTGTATGAAATTGTATCAATAAATTCAATTAATGCAACAATCTTGACAATATAGGTTAATATAAAATGATATATAACTGTATTTAAGATACTTGTCAAATATTTGTTTATAATTACAATATTATAATTGAGATAATAAATTTTATAGTTAAAATATAACGATCTATAATTAAAGATAAGTTTGACAATAAATCGAGTTGAGCTCGGATTCACTTAAGTTAAAGCCTAACTTAAAATTATGCACTTAGACTTGAGGTTCTAGGTTCGAGTTTAAGTCTGATTATGCTTAAGTAGTCTGAATTTCGATAGAGTTCGAAGTAAATTTAATTAAATTTATTTTTAATTTTTTAAAAATAAAAATAAATTTGTTTTTCTCAATATAACATGTCTTATTTAAAATTGCCAGGCTTCAAATTGTACTCATTTAACTTGACATAAAATTTGAAATTAAAAAAAAGCTTAATTCAAAATTCAATTAACTCGATACTTTTAAACACATTAAATTTTTTGTTCCAATTACTCTGTTCTAACTTTGTTCTATTAAATCTCATCCATATATTTATATAAAGTCCATATAAATATATAGATAAAATTTAATAGAACATAATAAAAATCCCATAACTAAAAGAGAAGATGTAATCCTTTTGAATCTAAAGGGCTAATTAGTCTATCTTTGTCTTTATTAAGTTAGAAAGGTACGAAATAACAAACTTTTGCCAACTTTGTTCTCATAAACAGCGGAAAGCCCAATGTTTTAACTAAGACCTTCCTCTCCACACACTCACACACCCGCACACCCACACGCACGGGGTCAGGTCTGCGAGAAATCTGAGGAAATGTGTAGTTTGAAGCTATGGTTGCCTAGCAATCCCACCATAAACCCCATTTTCAAGTTCCATTTACGTCTACACTCACCCTCCTACTCCTCCTACAATCTGCGTTCGCCTACCCGGCGTCCTTTCTCTCCCATGGTCGTGCAATGCCGCTCGACGGTGGCAGAAGATGCAGCAGCATCAGAGATTCCATCGGCTTATTCTCAATACACCGCGTCCGTTGGACCACCACCAGCTTCTTCTCATCTTGTGCTTCGCCTCACTCAACGTCACATCCTCTTCCTCATTGTGGTTGCTTGTGCGGTAAATACGAATGCTTGTTTGCTTTTTCTGCTCTTTCGTTTGTTGAATTTAGCTTTCTTTGCGTAACCCTCGTTTGGAAATAAAAAGATTTCTGGTTAGGAAGTGTTGTTTAATGTATGGAAATGAGGAATGGGGAAGTGGAGAAATCATTTCGTTGATTCTTGGAGGCATTTTTACAAACACTTAAGAATCAACTTGCTATGTGCTTGTTTCTTGTGATAGATTAGTTTTTATTTCATTTGTTTTTCTTCAGATGGCTGTTTCGGCAACATGGCTATTTTTGTCTGCTATCCCAACTCTTCTGGTATGCAATTTTGCCTATGCACATTGAGAACCTTTTCTAGATTTTCTACCTAATATTCAAGAATCAATTTCCTTCTCGAAGGCGTTCAAGAGAGCAGCAGAGTCGCTTGAGAAGCTGATGGATGTAACCAGAGAAGAGCTTCCCGGTACTATGGCTGCGATTCGGTTATCGGGCATGGAGATCAGTGACCTGACAATGGAACTGAGTGATATTGGGTCGGCATTTCCCCTGAAAATACAAATGTTTTTATTGTTGATATCAGAAATTGTTGTTGCAAAGTTCTTATCTTTATTTTTTTTACTCCAGGCAGGAGATTACTCGAGGTGTTAAAAGCTCCACCAAAGCAGTTCGTGTAGCTGAGGAGAGGCTTCGCCAATTCACCAATATGGCTCCCCCAGGTTTTCTTCTTATCTTAATCTTGCCACAAATCCTCTTTTAGTCTCTGTATTTGGTTTATTTAGTGCAATGAATTTTACTCCATCTTTACTTGATTAGCTTCATTGCAGATGGTAACCGCTCCGAGAAAAGAGAAAAGCGAACCGGCAGTGGCTAGGACTGCCAGAGGCATAAGGGAGGGGATTGTGAAAGGCCGTGCACTGTTTCAAATATTTCTAACACTTAGCAGATTTTCCAGGATGACCATTGCTTTCTTTGCTAAGAGAGCCAAGCAGTAGAACCATTGATATAAGCCTTACGGAGAGAAACATCAGATTTGCTTTCTGTATATATTTCTTTTCTTATCTAAATTTTGAGTAGACTTTTGGGATGATCTGTTATTTGAGATATTGTGGTCATTGCAATAGGTTTTAATTGTCAGGTTTTATTGTTCCTGCTTGTGGATTTTGTATAGGCTTTACAATTTGCGTACCTTCCTTCACATAAGTCCTCTTGCACATAAGCTAACAATTTCACCTTCATAAACTCTCTTTCTTTCTCTGAGTTTCTTAATGTCTAAGATATGGTAACTTTTGGAAGTTAAATTCACAAGCTTGCAAGTCCATTACTTCGGCTTAAGAAATAAGTTGAGATATTCAGTTTTACCAGTCAGATTTGTTTGTGCAATCTTATTTTATTTAATCAGACAAAGATCAAGAATGAACATACTCTCTGTTATTATGTTGAGTAGCTCAGCAACTTCTGGCATGTGGGTATTGCTCACTGCATCATCTCTAGTAGACATTCCCACATGAAATTGGTCACAGAAAGTTGATCATCAGTGTTATCTTCTTGTTATACAGTACTGTCACTGTGTGACAATCTGGTGTTGCTAATTTTGGCAGTCATTTGTTGATTTTAAGTGTTAATCAATATCCATAATGAAAGATTATTAGCAATGGTGTTTTGGCAGTCATTAGTTGATTTAAAGTTTTAATCAATATCCATAATGAAAGATTATGAGCAATTGTGTCCTCGTTGAAGATCATAACGTAGGTTACCGAATTTAACTGTTTACCAGGTGATTGATTTTGACCTTAGGCTTTACTTAATGACTGGTTCTTTTCAAAATGGAGACCAAGGAACAATCTAAAGGGATAATGTGGTTAGATTGATCAGTCTTGTTCTTGTAAAGACTTGGCATGCAACCTTTAAAGGGTTAAACCCCTACTTGCTTGCCAACTTGTGAGCATTTTTCAAACGAGAGGAACTGAATCTGTAACAAATTGTATGAGCCGACTGTTTAATGTATAACAACTGCACAATATCTTTACATTCTTTGTTGTTATTTGTACTACGTTTGAACATGTAATTTTCCTTTAAAATTCCCTGAGAAAAATCACTGAAATGGTGACATGGCATAAAGATGTGCTCAGTTTTCACAAGTGAAGGTGATGATCTACATGAAAAGTAGTGCTAAATTGTATCACCTTCAGTGAAAAAGTGAACCACTAGAGATGACAGGAAGCAGTATTTACAAGTTCTTGACAAGTAAGGTTAAGTATTTAGATCTGGCCTAAAGATAATGGATTAAATTCCATCCAAGGAACAGAACAAAAGCAGACATCATGTTGGGGAGCAAAAGGACATACGACTCCAAGGCAATTGGAACATGACAAACTTTCTCGTACTTCACACAACCAACCCCCACATTAACCCACCGAAACTTGGTATGTTTCGTTTGGATTCTTCACTGTAAACTGATACTAATCAAATACCTAAGATAGCTCACCTAAAACACTAGATGGGACCTGTAAACCTCAGCACAGATTATATTAATTATCTTTGTCAAAGTGATTTATCCCAAATATATAAACTTTATATGATACGTAATAACTTATAATTGTTGTGAATTCTATTTTAGTAAAATTTAAGGTTAATTATATAAAAAAGATTTCAAACTTTACTTAATTTTATAATGCTAATTTAAATTTTAAAAAATTGCATTAAAATGTTCACTTTTAATTTAAAAAAAAGTGAGAGATTAAGTTCTCTGTTAACATAAATGACGTGATGAACTACGTATATTAGTATTTTTATGAATCATTGTTACATATTGTATGTGTCACGTATAAATTTTACTATTTAATAAATTAAAATTATCATAAATCCTAAATTAATTACAAAGTAAAACATATGAAGAAATGTATAACTATTTTAATTTTAAATATTTTTAATTTGTTAAATAATAAAATTAACCACACAACAAAAATACTAATATGATGTAATTTGTCACATCATTCACATTAACGGAAAATTTAATTTGGGTTATTTTATTAATAATTAAAAATTAGATTATTTTTATTCCACTTTTTAAAATTTAGATTACTACTGTAAAATTGAATAAAGCTAAAAAATAATTTATATGTTTAATGTCTCTCACGTGATTATATCCCTTAAAGACAAGAGAAAAAGCTTACATATTTACCATAAAATTGCAAATATTTATTATTGCAATAGATAAAGGAATATAAAAGACTCGAGGAAATAAAATTATCAGTCTGGTTTAAGTTCAATAATTTACAGTACGTATGATGATGAACTTGCAAATTAAATAAACACGAAGAAAAAAAAAGAAAATATAAGCTCAGATTCTAAGAACTATACCACCTGAAGTAGCTGTTCAATGCATGCAGTTTAAACTATATATGATACAAGAAAAGCTCCAGAAAACAAGAATTTAGAAAGAAACACAAAGAAATCTAAATTCGTAGGAAGTGATTAAGAACACAACCACATCACCTAAACACTTAGTAGTAGAGTTAGTTTATTTGACCTCCGCTTCCACTGCTTACAGGTGGTCTTGTGGGTCTTCTTCCAACTGCTGCGATCGACCTTGTGGATGCATCTGTTACTTCCATCTCCTCCTGCATTACAGTTCATGAAAAATGCTCAAAAGGGTATCTGAAAGATTCAAGAAAGAGACAGGGTATCTGAAAGATTCAAGAAAGAGATAGTCAGGGTGGGATTACATTGGTTTTCGCAAAGCTTTCTTCTCGGGTATATGTAGTAGAAGATGCAGGCTGCTCATGAATCTCAACTCCTAGGCACTTCAAGATGGCCTGAACAAGCTTGTTACAGAGATAGCAACAGGGACTGTCAAGACAGTAGATTTCTTCTCTTCTTCTCCTGTTGATCTCTTCCCTGGAACTTGAACGTTCCATTGTTTTTCTCTTCTGTTCTCTTTCTTCTTCGCTGGTGTCTTAGGTCGGTTGCATTAATGGCAGTTCACCAACATGACATAAAAAATCCTAAGGAGACACCTGCCACCATATTTATTAGTACTCTCTGCTGTTATGTTCTTCCATAATAGTTAAAATAAGACTTCGCACGGAGATGAGTTGATCTATGATCATAAATATGGGATATTAAACTCAAACATAAAAGAAAAAAATAACCATTTTAATTAAAAATATAAATTATTAAATTAGCTTCTTCTGTTCATTATTTATGTAATTTTTAGCCAGTTAAATACAGTTATATTGTAATTAATTTATTATTATATTCAAGTAATTAATAAATTATTGTGGTGTCTTAAATTTATATTTAAAATATTTATAAAAAGTAATAGTTATATATTTTCCATATTTGTTAGTACCCTCTAATTAAAATAAGTTTTTATATGGAGATAAGTTCATTTATGGTTATAAATATGGAATATTAAAATCAAATTTTATATATAAAAATACAATTACTTATATGATATTTAATTAGTTAAATATCTTTAGTTTATCATTAATTTATTATAACACTTAAGTAATTAATAAAATATGAATTTGTATTTAAAACAATTTTGAAAAATAGTTATAAAATTTCTAATTATAAAAATATATATATCTCATGATAACCATTGACCATGTAAATTTGAAAGTGAAATGCAAAAAGAAACTAATGATTTTTAATACAAATGCCCACAAAAGATGAATCATAGTTCCTATAGAAAAAATTATCAACTCCCTGACAGTTTTAAGCAATGATTAAAAAATTTAATCGGTTTAATTATGAAAATCTTAAACCAATTAATTTGTTGTTTAATTTTAATTTTTCAGTTTAATTTACTTTAATAACTTTATTATTAAAAATTGATCAATTTTGTTAATTAATCTGTCAGTTTTATAAATTAATTAATTTTTATTTAATAGACTCATTTTTCAATTGAACTTTACATTCTATTATGGGTAAAGACAATTTTTGTTATTAAAACAAAATATGATATTATATACAAATATGATATTTCTTATAATTTATTTAAAAATTATACAATATTTCTTATAATTTATTTATATTTCAAAATTAGTTTAAAAAGTCTTTATAATTTAAATTTTTTTCTTAAACTTTAATTAAAAATATAATAACAAAACAAATATGTTACATGAAGAATGAATTCAACTTTACTTCTACATATATACCATTCTTTTGCTATACTTAGCACCACATTTTGTGCTTATGTACTGTTTACCAAAGATCATCAACCCACAGATCACAAAATTGAGAAGTTTACTTAAAGCTCTTCCAGGATTTAGTTGAAATGTTTGTTCCTTGTCAGACTAACTTGCTAATCCTCCTCCATAACCTGGAAGGCTGGAACTTAGCTTCCCTCCTCGAATTGATTAGTTTTAGCCTGGTTTTGGATGTCGACTGCTTTGAATTATAATCGATTGATCGTGGATGTTTAAACATGTTTGGTCTCACCATCTTCCTTCCTGGTATCACAAGCTTCCTGCACCAGGACATCTGGAAAAACTGAGAAATCCAACACTAGCTAGTTAAGTACAAGCAGGTGAAATCTGAAATGCAGAACATTACATTATCTTCTTTCTCTCCTCCCCTCGTCCGAGCTCGAAGAATTATCCAAGATGTGATCGAACCCAAAACACTTGAGAAATGCAAGTTTAGCAAGCCTAAAATAGTTGCAGGGATGGTAATCGATAAAGTTCGTATCCTCTGAAGAGGAAGCAAGGTCGTCTCTAACAATTCTTCTGCTAATGTTTGAGGTTCTCTCTCCCTTTATTCTTTGAGTTTCTCCTGCCTGTAAATATTTCACAAATGGTTAGTACAAATTCATTGCTAAATTCAGAAGGAAATAAGTTTCTTGTATCAATACATAAACAAATGTGTCACCAGGACCCTCCTCAGCCTGAGTCGAAAGCATTCAAACTTCCACCACAATTCCAAATTCCAGATTGTGTCACCTAAGCCATATCAGTGGATTTTTACATTACCATCACAGCTATAAACTAGAAGTCTTTGGAATAGCATAATTATATTGCAGCTTGAAGGCTCGACAAGGTCCAAGCCATTTTGTCCAAACGTAGCAGTAATCCACCATGGAAGCAAGCATAGTTCACGTGGAAAACAATCCAACTCAATAAACCAATGCATTATAACACTCTTTATAAGCTCATAGCTTCTATTATTTCAGTTCTGATCCCCTCTTCCATATTTTATCATGCAACGACAAAGCCATCTACTACTCATATACAAAACTGCAAAACTGCATAACCTTCCCTGGTTCTTGAGTCAACAACAACAATGGAGGATATGTTATTGGCAAAATTGTTTATTTTTCCATAAAAAAATCAGAACTTAAATGCACAAATCTATAATGAACTAACCCTTGATATATCTCACAACCTTCTCCACCAACACACCAACAAAATCAGGAAAAAGAACAGCTCCTAAAACCCCCACTTATCTCTAAACCATTTTATTTAATATGCCAAGTACTCATAAGAAAGGTCAAATATGGTCAGCTTGGACAATCTCTGGCAACCTAAGAGAAAGCCAGATTTGGTGAAAATGCCGGTGGAGTAATTGTAACCGTTAAAGCCGAGTACATTAAACATAACACCGTTAACTACGCCAAAAAATTAGCATCTAACCATGTCATGATTGTTATCTAATTAGGTTCCTTCAAGATCGTCACAGAAGCCGTCAAAAATTGGTGAAGGTAATGGCAACTATTATGCTTGTTTCCAACTTCCAAGACCCTTTCTTTATATAACTTTACCCTGAAACTTCCTGATTTTGAAGCAAAGATCAAGTCTTTTTGACAGTTTACACTTTAAGGATGTTAACCCCAAAACAATGGGACAAATTTTCCATCGTTGTAATGTTTCAGAACCAACCCCATTCGAATACTTATGGTATATATTGAAAAAAAAAAATGCGCACGACATAGTCAAATGACATTGCAACCAAAAGGGTCATCAGTTTTAGCAGCAAATTAATCAAAGATGATGAGAAGGAAGTTATGAAAAAGGGTCACGTCAAAAGAAACAACAACAACCTGAGTCTGCCAGTAACGATTGTTGACTGTAGTTGCTGTTGTTCTGGAGTTGGTGAGCTTGAGAATCGACTTGTCTAAGTTAGGATCATGAGAGATAAAAAGACCGCTTGCAGAAGGCGATCCAGAGGAACAAGAAGAAGATGAATTGGTATCTGAAGAATCTGACGCAAAGAAACTGAAACAGAACAGAAGAAAGATGAGAAGGAACAGAACTAGTAGTTGAATCCATATAAGCCATGGAATTCTATAGCTCTCTATCGTCAGCTCATCTCCAAACTCATACATGGTCTCTGCACACCAAACCAGAGACCTGCAGAATCGAAGGAAGATCAGAGAAAGATGAGAGTTTGAGAGACGAACACTGAACAACCGAGCCGGTTTTGCTTTTAGCTGAACAGTGTCGAATTCTTGACAGATGAGACTTCAACGCACGCGGTTCTTAACGCGCTCTTTTGGCTTCTGTTTTGCCCCTTTTTGACTTTTTAAAGTGAGTTTATTTGACAAAATTTTCAATGAAAGGGAAATAAGGAGAAAATATTAACATAAATTTGAAAAATCTAGAAACATTTAAACAATATCTTTGACTTTTTTTTTTCAATTTTAACAATATATTTGACTTAATATAATTATAAAAAAATAATTTGACCGGTTTAGTTATAAAAATCTTGAATCGTTTAACTTTTTAGTTCGATTTTTAACTTTTCAGTTTGATTTATTTTAATAGCTCTTATTGTTAACAACTTATCACTTTATTAATTAATTGGTCAATTTTTGTAAATTAATAAGTTCTTATAAACTAAAATAAATCAATTAACTTTTATTTAATAATTTCCTTTTTAATTAAATTTTAAATTCTTCAATAAATAAGAACAATCTTTTTTAATCATATTTCAATCTCTTTAATTTTACTCAATTTTTAACTAGTTTTATGACATTTTAATATCATTTGAATCTTTTAAAACTTAAACCTCTTGTCTTATTGGTTTAACTTATGGTTCGGGTTTTAAAGCATTGATCACTAATATTATTTAAAAAAAGTGTGTAGTTTTCTATTTAAAATATATAAAATTACTCAATTAATACAAATATTGAGTTAATATTTATTAAGAGATTTTTAATAAAAATTTTACTTTTCAAACCCAGTATAATTTAGGGTTATTTTATGAAAGTCCAAGTTAGGGAGTAAAATCCAAATCTCTCTCTTTTCTTTTGGTGAAATAATATATTTTTTTACCAATTTATGTATAATAATGAAGACAATTAAGAAAATATTGCCCCTATAGGTAGTCAAGTTGGTAGAGTAGAAGAGTATGAGGCCAAAAGGTCCTGTATTTGATTTCTCCTACATATGCTCTCTCGATTGAGCCTGTCGTACAGGTTTTGCTTAGTGTGGAGTACCCGATTGGCGTGGTTTGCAAGCTATTGCGTCAATACAAAGATTTACCCAGTGCGCATCAAAAGGATAGCAGTTGCGAGTTCATCTGCTAAGAAAAAAAAGGAAATACCAACTAAACCATCATTTTTCATTCAATATTTGTTATAATTTATACGATACATACATACACACACATATGAATCATTTAAATTTAATTTAAAATTATTAATTCTTTGAATAATAACTATTACATTATAGGTTTATTTTAAATTAAAGGATGATAATCAATCATTTGAGCTGAATTTATTATTTAATTTTAAATTTATTTATTTATTTTGAATTATTAATTTATTGAATTATTTATTCAAAATGCATAACTCGTTATATACAATTAAACTATTTTTAAAAATAAAAATTTCCAAATTTCTCATTAAAAAGTTCTCCCTTTTGGCTTAATATTAATTGGGCCGTGCACGTCAAGTGCCCACGGGCGCCTGCGTTCCCGACCATGTTAAAAGACAAGAAGTCCACTTGCACCACACGTTTAATCACGTGGGGAGCACATTAAACGGTGCAGATACATTCCAGATTGTATCGATCATATCAAAAGAGTTATAGAGTAATCACGCGGCCCGCGTGACGCGGAAAACCCTCCACTTAGCTGGATTATCGTATAATGATTTGATAATAATTAACTATTATCTCAAGTCAATTCTTATTTCCTAGTCAGATATTAAACAAATTGGAAAATTCGTTTGGTTACGTAAAAAATCTTACGATCTATGTATAAATATTAAAGTTCTCATTTAATTATTTATTATATATACTTAAATTCCTTCTAGATGAACTAGGAAGTACCTTGTACATAAAGCATACAAATTCCTTTTTTGCCCACCTAGGGTATCCACCGCCGATAATGATAACTAATCCCCTCGTGACGATGGAGCTCCTAAATGAGGTTAGGCCGTTGGCTACAGGTACTACTCCATTCTTATGGGTGAGATTCGTCCTCTACACCTCATGGTTTAGGAAAAAAAATAGCTACCACTCATGCCATATCATATGGTTCATACAAATTCTTTTTCTTTTATACAAGGGTTAATTATTAAAAAAGACTAAATTTTTTTAAAAAGTAGTAATAAAATGCTTAAATTTTTAATTTTTCAATTATAGCTCGACATTAGTCTTATTATTATCTATGTTGACATGGCACAGCCACATGTCAACGCTTCTCACTAATCAAACATTTCACTTAATTTAAGAGCAGATTGTCTATTAGCGAAACAACGTCGTTTAACTTTGATAGTAAAACGACGTTGTTTCAACTAAAGTTAAATGTCCCTTCTTTCTCCCTTTCTTGTTCGTCTCTTCTTTGCCTATTAATGCTTAATTAAGCATAAAAATACCAAATAATATTGAAACAGCGAAGTAAAAAATGTCTAATTTTTTATCTTCAAATGAATCATGTAGAGTAAAAGGAAACAAATGAATCATGTAGAGTAAAAGGAAACAAGGGTTTCATAATTTTATATCCACACTAAAAGAGATTAAATTTAAAAGAACATCTTGGTTTGCCGATAAAAAGGTCTTGCATTCCATTGTACAATACCCTTTTGGTTTGCTAAAAAAAAAGGTTTGCTAAAAAAAAGGTAAGTATACAATTAAATGTATATTGAAAAGGATTAACTTTATAATTATTTTTCTTATATCCCAAAATACTAAATATTGTAGTGTTTAACTATCTATTATACATGATAGGAATAATTAAAATCTAGATTAAAAATTTTCTAATTATATTTTTCTTCAAATTTAAAAATATGATAGATGGACATAAAACCTTGTTTGTAGGGTATAAGTTGATATTTTAGTTCTGAATTCTACCGATAGGATTGAATAAGATATTGCGTTAGATCTCATGTTTTTGTTGTTGAAATTAGAAGTAATGTTTTCAAAATTGACCGAAAATTAAATCAGTAAGATATAGGGCTTGTTTGGTAAATAACTTATCAGTTATTTTTTGGCGGCTTGAAAAGTTTTAACTGTTTGATTATGTTGAACCGCTATAATTATGTTTGGTAATTAGTTATTGAGTTGGTAGATTGAACTCAATCTGCTAATTTTAAAAATGCTAATTTGAGGATCGTTTTCCTCTTGAGAAATTAAGGGATTAAAAAAATATTATATCTAAAAGTTATTACAAGTTACTCAAAAAGATAAAGATATAAATAAAAATAAAGATAGAGATAGACAGAGAGAAAGATAAAGAAAGTTAATCATTAAATTAAATTTTAAAAAAATTAAATATTTTAAATTTGTTATCACTAGCTATATTTCATGAATTACTTTTGTATAAACCCGATATTTAGTTCGCTTTTTATATCAATATTTAGTATATAATCATATTATCATTTGTATATTATGATCAATTCAATTCAATTAAATCTAAAATTAATAAGTCAAATTTAAAGTAATTATTTTTCTCTAATTTTAGATTTTAAGAGATTAATATAAACAATTTTTCAAAATAATTTTATTTTAATTTAATATATTTAAAAATATAGTTTCAAATTTTAAATTTTAAAATTAAAATTAAAATAACAAAATTTTATATTTCCTTAAATTAGAAATTAAATCGATATAATTTTTATATTCTCAATTTCATATGAAGCTTTTTAGTGTTGCATTTGGGGAAAAACTCTTACGTTATTTGACTGAACTCATTCTTAAGCTTATTTTTAGTAACATTTAGTTATCTTTCAGGTTCTTTAGCTGGCCCTCGCAAATTTAAGAGGATTTCGAGAAATTTTTAATCGAACTCATTTATTATTAAGAAATTGTATTGAGAGGACTTTTAGTATTCTTAAGACTCCATAAAAAATATAGGTGAAAATGATGATGTTGACTTCTTTTGTTTTATTTAAATTCTTATGAAAATACTAAAAAAACAGTAAGATATAAACAACTAATAATCATGTCCTTATCCAAAAAAAAATCATGTCCTTATAAATTTTTAAGTCATATTTTTATAAGTTATTTTACACATAAACAGTTAATATTAAACAACTAATTTTATCAAACATCTTTAAATAAACAGTTAATGTTCTTGGTCGGTCAAATCAGTTATATTAATCTGCTATTAACTAACCACTAGTAGAATTAATTAACAATCAATGCAAGTTACTGATTGTCAAATATAGCTATAAGTTTTAAAGTTTAAAAAGTTCTGTCGACATCAAACTGTCATATAACTGGTTAAAGATTAAATAAAATTAAATAATTTAAAAATGATTAAAAAGATTGATCTAATTTACTAAAAAAGATTTATTTTTAATTTTTAAAATATGAATTAATTAAAATTTTAATTTATTAAAATTTAATTTAAATGTTTTAAAAATTGTTGAGATTTATTTTAAAGATGTTGCTTTAATTTTAATTTATATTTTGTTGTAAAATGCACTTTATCATTGGCCGTCGACTCAATTCCTTCTCTACCACCAATATTTACCAGACTCAACCAACCAACGTCCCCATTTCTGCCACCCTCCAGGCTCTCTCTCTCTCTCTGTCTCTCTATCATCTCCGTCTTGTACGGCTGTCTCAGTGTGTGTCTCCAATGCCTGATGGCATTTGGGCTTCCCTGGTTTATCCCTTTCCGTCAATGGATGAACCAACGCCTCGAAACAGCTCTGCCTCCTCTAGCGACTCATCGGAAACACGCAGCAACGAACATCCGCAGCCACCAACGCCCTCACCACCACCAACTAACCAACCCTTATCTCTTGTCCAACCATCCCAAAAGAAGAAGAGCAGAACCAAGGTCGGTCGTGTCTTCCGCTCGGTTATTCGGTCTTTCCCTATCATCACACCCGTATGCAAAATGCCTGTTCTGAACGGGAGCTTGCAGGACAGTCGTTTATCAGGCGCTCGGGTCACCGGAACCTTGTTCGGTTATCGTAAAGGGAGGGTAAGCTTGTCGCTGCAAGAAAACTCTAGATGCTTGCCTTCCGTGGTTGTTGAGCTTGCCATGCAAACCAACGCACTGCAGAAGGAAATGGGAGCTGGGATGGTGAGGATCGCCCTGGAATGTGAGAAGAGACTCGATAAACAAAAGACGGCGCTTTTAGACGAACCATTGTGGATCATGTACTGCAATGGCAAGAAGGTCGGGTACGCAGTTAAAAGAGAGGCCACGCCGGAGGATTTGAACGTTATGGAGCTTCTCAGGCCGGTTTCAATGGGAGCTGGTGTTCTTCCGGGAAGTCCAGAGACTGAGGGACAAGATTCAGAGATTGCCTACATAAGGGCTCATTTTCAACACGTCGTTGGCTCTAAGGACTCTGAAACACTGCACATGATTAGCCCAGATAGTGAAAATGCGCCTGAGCTCAGTATTTTCATAGTCAGGGTTTGAAGGTTACCGGAGACGTGTTCGACGATTGATTTTTCCGTTCATGAGAGAAAGGGTTAATTATAGTGAGTGTATATATAGGGGAAGAGATGTAGAGAGACGAGTTAATATAATTTTGGTGGATTAAGAAAACCCAAGAGGAAACTATGACATGGAGGCCTCTGTTTACTTAACGACTTAATTGCCGTACTTAATCTTGCTTACTACTACTTTTGTGTAAGTGATTAGTGATTAATAATTACTAATAATTTGTTATTTTATACCGTAATAATATGATAATTAATCAAATTTTAAATTATTTATTCTTGGTATTTTATTTTAATCTCAAGTATAATTTAATATACTCATTTTCAAATACATTTACAAGCTATTACAACAAGTTTATATGATACTGTAAACGATAATTGAAAAATTCAACCATCCAGGCGATTCAATCTTAAAAATTTTAAATTGTTTATTTATTCAGTTTAATTTTTAATTTTTTGGTTCGATTTATCTTAATAAATATTATTGTTAAAAATTGATCAATTTACTAATTAATCGATTAATTTTTGTAAATTAATAAATTCTTCTAAAATAAAGTAAATCAATTAATTTTCATTTAATAATATATTTTTATTGAAAGATAATATTTTTTTTTCAGTTTAACTTTCAATTCTTCGATAGATAAGGACAATCTCTTTTAATCATATTTGAAATTTTTTATTTTTACTTAATCTTTAGTTAATTTTATAACGGTGTAATTTCAATTGAACCTTTCAAACCTTAATCCTCTTGTCTTATCAATTTAACTTTCGGTCCAGTTTTTTATTAACAACAGTTAGAAAAATTATTTATTGATAAATTTATATTTATTATCTTTTAAATGCATACTTTCTTTAAGAATATTAAAAATTTTATGAATACTTTTTCTTTATAACTTATTTAAGGTTGATATGCCTTAATTTACAAGTTTCCTTGTAATGACCGATTAAAATGTGTCAAAACAAAGTTGCTAAATTCTCCATGTTACATATTAGATTGTAAGGTAATAAAATTTTTTTATATAAAAAATATTCATTTATCTTTTAAATATTAAATTAAAAATCAAATCTTTAGGTATGCAACTACTTAAATTAAGCAATAACATGTAGCTTTTTTTCTTTATATATAAAAAGAGAATCATTCAAAATATCTTATTTACAACAAAATTTAAATTTATCATTAAAATTACAAAGCTTGAGCTTTGGAGCAATCGGTAAAGTTATTCCTTTGTGATCAAAAAGTCACCTTTTTGTCCTAATTTTGAAGATTACAATTTTTATCTTAATATTTAATTAAAAAATTATTTTATATTAGTATTAAAATAATATTTATTGTGTCTTCAACAAAGTATAAAATAATAACAATAAAATAACGTTAAAAATGTAATAAAATCTTCTTTTAAAATATTAAAATTCTACTTGTAACTTTAATAGATACCTAAAAGTTAAATTTTAAATTTGACATATCTTATGTGATATATACCAAGTTAAGTGCTTAATTACTAAAAATTAATTTCACGACAGAAAAAAGGATTGATCCATTTTATTGAGTCTGATTCATAGTGATCATTTATCAAAGAATGACTCTGGTAATCAAATGATTGAAGAGCCGGGAACAATTTACTTACGATACTTAGTTGACATTCATAAAAAATATCTAATAAATTATGAGTTCAATACACCCTGTTTAGCAGAAAGACGGATATTCCTTGCTCATTATCAGACAGTCACTTTCATTCACAAACCTTGTGTGGGGAGATTAGTTTTCATTTCCTATCTCATGGAAAACCCTTTTTGCTTTGCTTAGTATTTTAGTGATAGGTTCTATAGGAACGAGACGATCTTATTTGGTCAAATACCTAGCGACAAACTCCTATGTTCCTTTCATTGTAGTATTTCTAAACAAGTTCCTGATCGAAGTTATATCCTATATAATATAGGCCTTATTCACATAAATAGTGGAAAATAAACAAAAGCTTTGGAATATTATTTTTGGGCAATAGAATGAAACCCCTTCTTATCACAAA
Organism: Erythroxylum longipes; assembly: GCA_027563885.1. Taxonomy (NCBI): domain Eukaryota; kingdom Viridiplantae; phylum Streptophyta; class Magnoliopsida; order Malpighiales; family Erythroxylaceae; genus Erythroxylum; species Erythroxylum longipes. Next base: position 1,376,453 of record JAOQMS010000180.1, on the reverse strand, counting down.
CTTTTAATAATATGGTCGTGATCTATCATTATGTGCAACTATCTCCATTATAGAAAGAAAAGAGAACAGGAAAATCATATGCTTTTATGAAATTATGTGTTATGGCTCGAATCCGTAGTCAATCCTATTTCCAATAGGAGCAATTGACAATTGAATCCAAATTTTCCCATTATTTTCGTATCTATAATAGTGAGAAAAGAAGCCTCGACTCCAAGTTGTTCAAGAATAGTGGTGTTGAGTTCTTCGATCCTTTTCCTTAGGATTAGTCAGTTTTAAGGGAAGGGATATAACTCAGCAGTAAAGTGTCACCTTGATGTGGTGGAAGTCATCAGTTTGAGTCTGATTATCCCTAAACCCAATGTGAGTTTTTCTATTTTGACTTGCTCCCTACCGTTATGATCGAATGAGAATGGATAAGAGGCTCGTGGTATTGACGCGAAGGGGTACGGATGGCTATGTTTCTTGAAGCGAACTCTAAGCGAATATGAAGCGCATGGATACAAGTTATGCCTTAAAATGAAAGAGAATTTCGAATCTGCTTTGTCTACAAATAAGGAAGCTATAAATAATGCAACTAAGAATCTCATGAAGAGTTCGATCCTGACTCAGGATGAATGTTGGCGGCATGTTTAACACATGTAAGTGGGATAGGAAGTAGTGTTTCCATATGACAAACAAGTGAGTAACACATAAGAACTTACCCTTGGGAGGGGAAAAACAGTTGGAAAAGGCTGCTAATACCCCGTAGGCTGAGGAGTAAAAGGAGGAATCCACCCGAGGAGGAGCTCGCGTCTAATTAGCTAGTTGGTGAGGCAATAGCTTACCAAAGCGATGATTAGTAGCTAGTTCGAGAGAATGATTAGCCACACTGGGATTGAGACACGACCCAGACTCTTATAGGAGGCAGCAGTGGGGAATTTTCCGCAAGGGACGAAAACTTAACGGAGTAATGCCGGGTGGAAGTAGAAGGCCTACAGGTTGTGAACTTCTTTTGCTAGAGAAGAAGCAATGATGGTATCTAGGGAATAAGCATCGGCTAACTTTGTGCCAACAACCAAGGTAATACAGAGGATGTAAGCATTATCTAGAATGATTGGGCGTAAAGCGCCTGTAGGTGGCTTTTTAAGTTCGCCGTAAAATCCCAAGACTCAACCCTGGACAGGCGGTGAAAATGCCAAGTTGGAGTAAAGTAGGGGCAGAGGGAATTTCTGGTGGAGCGGTGAAATGCATAAAGATCATAAAGAACACCAAAAACAAAAGCACTCTGCTGGGCCGACATTAACATTGAGAGATGAAAGCTAGGGGAGCGAATAGGATTAGATACCCTAATAGTCCTAGCCATAAACGATAGATATTGGTTTAATTCGATGCAAAGCAAAGAACCTTACTAGGGCTTGACATCTCGCAAATCCTCTTGAAAGAGAGGGATGCCTTCGGGAACGTGGACATAGGTAGTGTATGGCTATCGTCAGCTTGTGCTGTAAGGTGTTGGGTTAAGTCCCGCAACGAGCGCAACCGTTGAGTTTGGAACCCTGAGTAGAATGCCAATGATAAGCTGGAGGAAGGTGAGGATAATGTCAAGTCATCATACCCCTTATGCCTTGGGTGACACACGTGCTACAATGGCCAGGACAAAGGGTCACGATCCCGCAAGTGTGAGCTAACTCCAAAAACCTGTCCTCAGTTCGGATTGCAGGCTGCATCTCGCTCGCATGAAGCTGGAATTGCTAGTAATCGTCGGTCAGCCATACGATAGTCAATTCATTCCCGAGCCTTGTACACAACACCCGTCACACTATGGGAGCTAGCCATACCTGAAGTCATTACCTTAACCGCAAGGAAGGGGACGCCAAAGGTAGGGCTAGTGACTGGAGTGAAGTCGTAACAAGGTAGCTGTACTGGAAGGTGCAGCTGGATCACCTCCTTTCAGGGAGAGGTAATACTTGTTGGGTATTTTGGTTTGACACTACTTCACACCCAAAAAGAAGGGAGCTACATATGAATATGAGTTCAACTTGTCGACGTTCAACTTGTCGACGGAAGTCTTCTTTCATTTCTCGAGGGTGAAGTAAGACTACGCTCATGAGCTTATTATCCTAGGTCGGAATAAGTTGAAAGGATTTCCCTTTTTCTTTTCGCCCCTATATTGCCACGCGGGATGGACATGGGGATGTAAAAAAGGAAAGACGGGGATGGTATTTCTTTCGCTTTTGGCATAGGGCAGGAGGCCCACACGATGGGCTATTAGCCTATTGGTAGAGCGCACCGCTGATAATTGCATCATTGTGCCTGGGTTTTGAGGACTCTCAGCCACATGAATAGTTCAATGTTTTCATCAGCGCCTGACCCTAAGATATGGATCATCCAAGGCACATTAGCATGGCATACTTCTCCTGCTCGAACCGAGGTTTGAAACAAAACTTCGCCTCAAGAGGATAGATGGGGCGATTCAGATGAGATCCAATGTAGATCCAATTTCTTTTCACTAGTGGGATTCGGATGGTCCCGGGGGACCACCACGACTCCTCTCTTCTTGAGAATCCATACATCCCTTATTAGCGTAAGGATAACTATCTCGCGCGCAGGCCTTAATGGGAAAATAATTGAAGATACCATTATTTCTAGTATAAAAGTTCCTATAAAAATAGGAAATGCCCTACCTTTCTGAGTGCGGTTTGAACTACTGATTTACATAATTAGAAGTAACCATTTAGGTTTACGACGAAACCTATAAATCGAACACTGGTCCAATTTGAGTACCTTTACAGGATAGACCTCAACAGAAAACTGAAGAGTAACGGCAGCAAGTGATTGAGTTTAGTAGTTTCTCATATAAAATTATTGACTCTAGATATATAGTAATATGGAGAAGACAAAATTGTTTTAAGCACCAATAGAACCAGAAACGCCCTTTGTTTCAAAGAGAGGAGGACTAGTTATTCATATTTCAGTTAATGGTCAGAGGCAAATTAAAAGTTAAGCGGTGAGAATTCTAAAGATTCCCCCACGGAAAAAAATAGAGATGTTTCTTATGCTACCCCTAATATGTGGAAGTAGTGACGAATTGAAAAGGTCTTATCAATAAAATTTCCAGTTATACGGGATCTAGGCATAGGTATATGTAGCAATTCATTTTATATATTTTTAATTACCTCCAGTGAGAAAATGATCCCACAAAAAAGTAATTCTACAGTATAAAATAACATAAAAATGAACTCCACTCATTAAAAAGATTATCTTTATCCCCTAGTCCTGAAGGAAATATAATCGATTTTTTTTCTTTTACATACTTTATATGATAAATTCTTTATTGATAAAAACTGATAAAATAATAAACATGAAAGGCTATAGTTTCAGACACTAAAATGGACAAGTATGGATCATGATCTCTACTATTCTATAATAGAATCTGTATGTCAATCCCTATATCATTTAATTAAGTTGTAGAATAAAATAGATACTCCTAAACAAATCATGTGTCAGGAACCAAATTTGAACTAGTGATACGATGATTTTCAGTCCTCTGCTCTACCAACTGAGCTATCCCTACCATTATATTGCTTTATGTCGAGCTATTTTTTTTTATAGACGAATTTTGCAAATTTTCAAATACAAATATGGGATTTACATATACTAACATATATCTATGTCAAAAGAATATTTACATATTTCGACTCAAAAAGGGTAAGGATTAGAAACTTGAAAAACAAGGATTGGGTTGCTCTATTCATATGAAAGAGCATACAATAATAATGTATTTGGTGAATTAAATGTAGGGTCTTGACAAAATTATGATTAGTTACTAATATTGGTTGATACTTTTGGTTAATACTTTGTGAAATATTCCTGCAAAGGGTTTCATTAATTCCTAATTCATGTCGAGTAGACCTTGTTACTGTGATAATTCTTAATTCATGAGTTGTAGGGAGGGACTTATATCACCATAAACAGAGACTAAAGCAAGTGTTGGATTTAAAGCTGGTGTTAAAGATTATAAATTGACTTATTATACTCCTGACTATGAAACCAAAGATACTGATATCTTGGCAACATTTAGAGTAACTCGCCAACCTGGAGTTCCCCTCTGAGGAAGCGAGGGAAGTGGTAATTGCTGAATCTTCTACTGGTATATGGGCAATTGTGTGGACCGATGGGCTGACTAGTCTTGATCGTTATAAAGGACAATGCTACTACATCAAGCTTGTTGCTGGAGAAGAAAATCAATATATTACTTATGTAGCTTACCCCTTAGACCTTTTTGAAGAAGGTTCTAATTGGAGGTAATTTAAAAAAATTATAAAATGAATTGCTACTATACCTATGCCTAGATCCCGTATAACTAGAAATTTTATTGATAAGACATTTTCAATTATAGCTAATATCTTATTACAAATAATTTCAACAACTTCGGGAGAAGAAGAAGCATTTACTTAGAAGAAAGACGCAGTAGTTGGGATAGAAAGATTTGAAATAAATCTACACTCAATGAAGGTGAAGTTTGAGAATAAAAACAATTGGTAGAAAAAAAACCCGTAACCTCTTGGGGTTATCTTGCACTTGGAAGAAGAAGTAGAAAAAGGAATAAATATAGTGATAATTTGATTTTTCGTCGCCGTATTAAATAGGAGAGAAAATAGTTGTTTCTTTGTCTTTTCAAAAAATAGGAGAAATTGATTGTGACACGTTCATTAAAAAAAATCGAATAAGTACCTTGTGTCAGAATTGAGATCAAATCTCTCGTTGTTCCTCAATAGCTTAGTGGTAAAGCGGTCAGTTATTAATTGATTGGTCGTAAGTTCGAATCTTACTTGGGGAGATTTGATTCATTTCGAATTCAAGAAGTTAGAATGAAACGGTTGGCTTTGACCGTTAAGAGTGAGTAACCCGTTCTCTGTGTCTTTCTTTCTATTGCATTCTATCTCATCATAACATATTTTGTTCTGCGACATTTGAGAATCATTGTCAATACCTCGGTGTAGGTAACTCCGGTATAATGCTTTGTTCCATAGTCTCGGTGGGGCTATTTAGAACTAGCCAATTAAGAATTTTCAGATGTACTCATACCGGCAAGTGCATCAAAGATACTATCATCGATTTTCCTAGAAATACAAATAACCTTTGTTTTTTTCATATTTGAAGAGCGTCTGGAATAACTAGTGAATTACAATTGTATCGTACTGCAATTGGTGCATTAGTCAAAAACTTCAGTTGATTGATACACGGACATACCAATTCAACATAGATCAAAGATAATTCATTAATTCAATGAAGAAAAAAATCCATTTGTCCTTTGAACCCAAATCTTTTCTTAGAATTTTTTTTGGATAAATTGTAGATACCTATCTTTCTTCCTAGATTTCCAAATATATCATTTGTTAACAAATTAAAAAAATAAAAGGGAGAGATATATCAAACATTTTGAATTTTTTATGTTTTTTTTCGTATTAAGCATTTCAAGAGAACAAAAGCATTATATCATTTCGTATCATTGCATAGCAGATCGATGAATTATTGTGCTGAGCTGGATTTGAACCAACGTAGACATATTACGAACGAATTTATAGTCCGTCCCCATTAACCTCTCGAGCATCGACCCAGGAAGAATCATTTCCATACTTATTATATTAGTAATTATATTAATAATCCATGATCAACTTCCTTTCGTAATGCCCTACCCCCAGGGAAGTCAAATCCCTATTTATAGAAAAAAAAGTCCTTTTTTCTTGTTCTTGATTTGTTATGTAGAGATTAAACCACTTTAATTTTTATTCATAATGGTAAGTTCTTACCAAATAATATCAAAAAATAAAATATTCAATAAAAATATTAATAATATAAAATTACAAGTTTTTTTTATTGTGGATAAACAATATCTCTTTTTTTTGCCTTGAAATAAAAAATTAAAAAATGATATGATCCAATCTACAACTCTGGTTGCTCGCTATTTTAGAAGTCTTGTTTAGGCGGTTCATACCATCCATACATAGTGTTTTGATCTAAGATTTCAATTCTTCCATTTTCCGCAGTATCATATTGTTCCATGTTCAAAATATAAAAGAAAGAGGTGTTTCCACAACTCTACCACCCAGTGAATTATGTTCCACTTAATCCCTCTATTTCATAGCCACATATCTTTCAGACTAAGGAATGAGAACCTTTCTTTTGTTACATGAATCCAATTTTCATTTTACTCAGGAAAAGCAATCTTTCTTCTCAACAATGCCTTTGTCATTTAATCCAATAACATTTCGTTAGATAGGAACATATTTGATAAATACTGATAACTCTCAAATAAAGTATTAAAATGGAAAAATACATTAGATAATGAACTATTGGTTCTAAGCCATCTCTAGCGGTGAATCAACAAAAAACAATAGTTACAAGAGGTTTTTCAAACCAGAAGAGATCTTTATCTATCAATATTTCTAACTTTGAATTTTCTTGATTCCTATCTAAATATAAAGTTTCATAAACAAGTCTATTTTAGATGGTTACGAATTATTGTAACTTGTCCCAACCCAAGACATAATCAAAGATAAGGATAATCTTTCTACACGGAGCTCTCTAAAAGGTCCCATGTACAAAATCAAAGAGTTACATTGACAGGAAATGGGAATTGAAAAAAATCAAAGGGGTGATTGTTTCACAAACTTTCCGATTCGTTTCTGACAAACACAAAAATAAGAAAAATTAAAAGCACCAAAGATAAACAAAATTGAGATTTGTTAACGCAGTTCGGCATATATTGCTTACGTTTACGGGGCTCTTACCTAGCTTAATCACTTTCACGAAAGTTCAATAGATTGACACAAGGGCTTTCAAAGTCGACTCACTTAATTCTTGAAACTATCTCTCAACCTCACTTCCGGTGAAAGATTTTTACACCCAGTAATACAACCAACTCATATTAACCTCAACAAAAGATTTTTCTCAACAATCTATTAACTGAAAGACAATAAATAAAAGACTCAAGTATCTAAAAAAATTATAGAAAAATCTGAATAGAGTTAAGATTGAAATAGAACAACTTTTCTATTGTTTTTGCTCCTCAACAAGAGATCTAAAAGTTGTTCACATAAAGTTAGTCCCACCGTGAGCCACTCTACAAGGATAATAGTTCAGACGGAGCATGGTACTCTTTCTAAATTCTACTACCATGTTAATAGTTAATACATAAATGGTTTCAAAATGAATAGTAATAAATGGTTTTTGGTATACAACACTCATGTCGAAAAATGATTTGAACCTTTTCTTTTCATATACTTCGTAAGCTGGGTAATTCAACCCTTCTTGTCCAATGCCAAATCGATAGCCTATGCATAAAGCAAATTCTTTGGATTTGCAGAAAAAAAAGAAACAACTTTACTGATAATTACTTGTTTGGTCAAAAGAGTCCTTAAAATATTCTGATCTTTGATTAGTAATTTATTTCAATATTTTGATTTTGGAATATGAATAGAGAAAAGAGGGTAGACTCATTCTAGTAAAAAAAGATATGGGAATTTCCCATGAGTAATTGAAATAATTTAGCATGAGAGCCAAATGAATCGAAAGATTCGTGTTTGGTTCGGGAAGAGATCATGGAAGTTTTGCAATGAATGGAAA
>JAOQMS010000180.1:1334185-1368748 GCA_027563885.1 Erythroxylum longipes | reverse complement strand
CTAACCAATTTTACTTGATTGTCTCTGGAACAAATAAAAACAAAAATAATTAATCAAGCAAAAATATCAGACGACACCAGAAATTTGTTAACACAGTTCGACACTCCTTGCTTACGTCTGCGGGGCCTTTACCTAGATTAATCTTTCACTGAAATACAATAGATTTACTCAAGGTTATACTGAGCCTACACCACTCACCCTTGACACTATCTCTTGATCTCACTACCCGTGAAAGATTTTCACTTCCGATAACACGACCGACTTGTGTTAACCTCAACAGAGGATTTTACTCAACAATATTATGACTGAAGAAAACTAAATAAATAACTCAAATGATTGGAAAAAATTTACCATAAATAAAAACACTTGAGAAAGAGACAAAAAACAGCTTCCCAATAATCGTAGGTCCTTCAAGAAAGATAGCCACTCCACAAGAATAATTTTTCAGCTTGATCAAACCTTCTGTCGAGACTCCTATAAAATTTTCAAGCAATACCCATGAATGCTATCAGCTGAAAAACACGCAAACTCTACTCATAAAACACAAGCCATGACTCCAATGAGATTTTCAAACAACACCCACGTATATTATCAGCTGAAGAACACACAACCTCCACTCACTGCACACACACACAACACTCACGTATATTTCTGCAATAGATCTCACATATTCCTCAAGTCATAAACGTGTATAACCAGCTAAAGAACAACACACCCACATCACTCACTCTATCGCACACACCTGCACCTTATACTCACAAAAAAATACTACTGGTTTTATGTGTTGTTGTTCACCAAAAGACTAACATGCATATGCTGAAAAACTAATGTATATATTTTTTATCTCCTTAAACGACAACAACATCTATTGTGAGGCAGAAAGCCTTTGTTTTTGCAGATAAAAATACCACACTTACCCTTAAACAATCCTTCACCAAATCAACTCAATACAAGATAGAATTCTATTATATCTATAAAGTTATCCAACTGGTATTTGAATTCAAACTTTGATAAAAGAATGTCAATTTAAAAATATGTCAAAATAAAATAGATATATTTAACATATATCTAACAGATAGGATTTGTTATCTCCTGTTTGCTTTTCGTGAAAAAATCTCAATTGAAGTGGAGGGGTTCTTCAAATAATAGGAATCTGGGTCAACTATTCAATCAAATGATATTGAGCATGTTTTCCATCTCTTCTAGAGAAAGAAGTGGGCTATTTCTAGACAAAATTGTGACCTATTACTAGAGAATTTATCGGGCAGAGCCAAAAGATGTGAACTGTACAAGTTAACAATAGCATTGATTAACTGAAGGAAAGGGCTCTAATGTATAAAGAAGACCTTACCGTTTAAAAAGTAACCATAGAAACGATGGAATCCACTATTTCTTTATCCGTTTCTATTTACTGCTCGTTTTTATGTTTTTGTTTGATACTTAGGATCAATACAATTTTTTCTTTTTTTTATCATATCCAATCATTGTTCACGTTTTTTCTTTTTCTTATTAATGAATAAATCTCTTTACTTGTATAACTTAGATATCTCGTATTTTTTGAAAAAGTGATTTGATTGATGGGATTTAGTATGAAACTTATGAGATCGATGAGATTGATATTCAACAATTTATTCTTAAAACGTATTGATTTGACCCCATAGTATGAGTATGGGACTTGTTATAATGGATCCTATTGATAGTATAAAGAACGGATTTGTCATCTTATCTTGATAAAGATGGTTTTCTATCTTGTCAGATGTTTATTCTAGTATCTGGAGCACGAAATATATGAAATGGATTATAAAGTATTAGAATTATGATTCATATTAAATATTCAGATCCCGTGATTGAACTTTCAAAAATTTCAAAGCGTTAAAGTATCAACTAGTATTAGTAACTAATCTGAATTTTGTTATTAGATCCTGTATTTGATTTACCAAATACATCATTATTGTATACTCTTTCATATGTATAGCGCAACTCAATCCTTGTTTTCAAGTTTCTAATCCTTACCCTTTTTAAATTGAAATATCCAAATTTTCTCTTGACATAGATATAGGTTGTCTCACAAATACAATCATACTCAATTCGATGGAATTGTTGATCTTAAAGGGAATTTTCTATAATTTCGCACGTGAGAGGTCATTTCTTGGTTTCGTTCGGTCATTAATAACTTGATTATATTTAAATAATAGTAGATAGAAACAATGCTCATAAAAAGTCCTATTGAAACTAAAAATCGTTGATTAGTTTGTATGACCATCGAGGAATTTGTTTAGTTATTTCTTTTATTCCCGTTAACTTTTTTCTTATTGTTTTATTGTGTATATCATATACAACTGCATTGAATAAAAATACGGTAGAGCTAGGATGATTATTGTATGGGGTCTAACTAATGCTAGCTGCATATGCGTGTAATAACGAATTTTAAACCGTTAACTAAAAGAGAGAATATAATAAATAATTAGAGAGTTGAAGAGGCCTTTTTTGTTTTGGAGATAGAGGGACTTGAACCCTCCCGATTTCAAAAATCGACGATTTTTTTCTTACTATCAATTTCCTTGTTGTTAATATTGTCATGTACAATGAAACTCTTTATTATTGTCTGATTAATCAGCTATCTATCAGTTATTTAGATTTACACTTATTATTGAACTTTTTATTTATTTTGTTTAGATTTAGTTAGATTTAGATTGATATATTAAAAAAATTAGATCTATAGAATCGAATACTATTTAAATACTATAATAATATATATAAACTACTATAATGAATAAGTAATGAATATAAAATCTAAATGAGGGTCTTAAACAAAGTATAAAATAATAATAAAATAACGTTAAAAATGTATTAAAATCTTTTGCAAAATATTAAAATTCTACTTGTAACTTTAATAAATACCTAAAAGATAATTTTTAAATCTGACATATCTTATGTGGTATATACCAATTTAAGTGTTTAATTACTAAAAAATTAATTTCAAGACTTTAAGAAGTTATTAATATTATTTAAAAAATAAATTAAGACGTGATATTATATATTATCTATTTGAATATTTTGAGAAAAAAAGTTTCAGGACTTGCACCATTAACCTCAAGTTAAACAACAATTTCACATCTAATCCGGTGAACAGAGTCAAACAACGAGTGCTGAACGTACTTAGTCTGTGTTCTCCATCTTATTCCCTTGCATTTTATTTATAATCTTCTAGCAGCAATCGATTACTCTGGCAATGCATTATGAACTGCAATAAAATAAGCTTCCAGCACATGGTGGGTGGGTCAGTCTCAGTCACTCGGTTTCGTGGTAAGGGCGTGATGCAGGTGTATATATAGATATAATGCGTAGTTCAGAGCTTCACTAAAACCTACACAGGTCATTAAAAATGGAGAAACTTGGTCGAGATCTGAAGAAGGGATTTCTCAGTGTGGTTGAAGCTATCACCGGTAACAAATCTGCTACAGGTAATTGTCGGAAACTGTTGGGAATAGTTCATTTAGCTAATGCTGTAATAATATTGACTGATCTGCAATTTTCAGGAGATGAAAATAAGCAAGAATCGAAGTCAGAAAGTGTTGAGGTTTGTTAATCTAAGAGTTCTTCCTCTTCTTCTGGATTTTGATATTGTAAAGCTTTTATGAGATCGTGAGAAATTGATGTGAGGATCTGGTGATGATGGAGCTTTACAGGAAGTAACTGTACAAGAAAGAGCCATTAAAGTCGCTGCGAGAGGTCCAACTCGTCCCAGTGCACCTAAAGGTGGTTCTGCTCAGACAGGTTGAACACAAGACGAGTCCTGTCCGTGACTTCGTCTGATCATAAGTAGGATGTAGAGAATAATTTGTAACAATTTACTTTGGATAATTTGTAAGTTGTAATATTTTGATTATTATTAAATAAAATTTTTAATTATAAGTTTACTTAATTGACAAATCTCAAATTTTGTATTATAAGAATTTATTAATTAATAAAAATTGATTAATTAATTAAAAAAATTTAAAAATTTAAAAAACTAAAAATTAGATAATTTAAAATTTTTACGATTATATCGATTTAACTTGTTAAAATTTTTAATCCCGGCAAATAAATTTATCTTAAAATAGGTGAAATGTTCAGTAATTAATTCTAAAATATTTAATAAAAAGCAATTTAATTAGTCAAAAATAGGCAACTCCAAAATGCAGCCTTCACTTTTTGACATGTCTATTGAAGGCGACAATAAATTGAAGACTAATCCACGCGCTTTTAGTGCAAAGCGACTGGTCGTTGAATATTCACACCTACCCAGCATTTTTGATCTCGAGAAATCGACGTCATCGATCAAAGAACTCCCCACGTACGCCGACGGGACCCACGGCGGTCCCACTCCTACATCCTTACACAAGAATCCCAGACGTGGGCTGTTGTGTTTCCAGCAGCGTTAGTTTCCCTTCTCTGGATTGGGATTCATCTCGAAGCCCGTTAACCCCTCTGCATGTAAATGGCCAGGGTGGCGCGTGTAGTCCACTGCGAGCTCGTTACTCGGGAACCGTCTGTTCTGAAGCGAGAACCTGCAGCTCCGGTTCAGGTTCCGGTGCCGAGAGTGAAGCTTAGTGGCGATCCTGAAAACACGAAGGTTTTGTTGCAGCCTAGATTGTGTACGCTAAGATCGTACGGCGAGGATCGTTTTGGGGTGGTGAAGTCGAGAAAGGAATACGGAGATGGAGCGTCGCCGTTTTTTGAGACCTTGTCGGAGTATATCGAGAGCTCCAAGAAGAGTCGAGATTTTGAGATAATTTCTGGTCGACTAGCCATGGTCAGTCCTGCGTTTTTTCGGTTTCTTCTTCAATTTTATGAGAAATATAATGAATTAGTCTGTTTTTAAATCAGATATTATTAGTTTTCTAGTTTATCATGTTGGTTATTGAAATCCAAGTTTTGTTTAGTGAGATTGAGATCTCTCAATTAATCCTTGGTAGTTGATATCCTTTGGGTGTTAGGTTGTGTTCGCAGCGACGGTGGGCACGGAGTTGGTGACGGGAAACTCACTGTTCAGGAAGATGGACATTCAAGGAATAGCAGAGGCGGCCGGAGTTTGTTTAGGGGCAGTAACATTTGCAGCGATCTTCGCCTGGTTCTCGAGCGCCAGGAACAGAGTTGGCCGTATCTTCTCCGTTAGCTGCAACTCTTTCATCGATTCCTTGATCGACGAAATCGTCGATGGCCTCTTCTTCGATTGGTCCGATGAAATCTAAACCCAAGCTCTGATTTGAACTATACAATGTTAGTTTACAGTAGTTACAGTTACACATGTTTACCCGGTAGAAGGATGGATAATGTTATGTCCTATACATAGTTTGTGCGGGAAGAGAAATTGTATACGGTATACATATACGTATATGAAGTCTCGTAGGATTGCATCAAATAAAAGAGACGCTTAGCATGTCTTGGTTGGAGTAGGGAGGACTTACATGTACTTATTATGAGTTTAATATTTTATTAATTAGTTTCAATTTTGTTATCTAGTTATAAGTTTTTATATTTATGTAATAATTTATAAATCATGTATTTTAAATCATTCACTCTGAAAAAGTTCTTAATATTTTGAAATAAAATTAACTTAAGTAATATTTATAAGTTTAATATCTTTTACTCATCTTTTAAGTGAAAAAGTTACTCCACAATATGAGATTTTTAAATTAATAAATATATTAGGAGTAAATTTTGTAACAAAAGTATATTATTATTATTAACGTTATAAAATAAACAAATGAAATAATAAAGAATTATCAAACATATAAAACTTTAAGTAGAATATCATAATATTTTTTATAAAATTTTCTCAATCCTTTTAATTAATTAAATAATCAATTAAGAAAATATCTTTAATAGATTTAAAGGAAATTTTTTGATAATTACATAAATTTTTTTTATTAAAGTAAAACTGCATACAGTTAACTTTTCAAAATTTCATGTTTAGGAGGATTTGAACTTAGCTCTCGAACGCTGTGGCCGAATGATTAAGAGCGGGGAGTGGTATGCGCTAGATCTAGGTTTGCTGCAGTCCTCGTAAGGGCCTGGGACAGCTGGATGTTTTATTTGTTAGACATGTTACTCTATTGAGCCCTCTATTAGGGTGTTGCTTGTTAGACCCTTTCGTTGGAGATGTTGCCTGCTGGACCTTCAAATAGAGTTTTAAAAAAAAAGGGATTTAAACTTAGTCGTGTACAATCGACTAATGTATATAATGTGAGTTTTTGATGACATAAATCTAATAAATTACGATTTTAATATACTTTGAGATATTAAAAATTATAATTATACATCTAATAACAAAACGTGAGTAAGAGAAGAAGTGTTTGAATTGTACAATTGTAGTAATTAAAAAATTATTTGAACAATTATAAAAATATTTTTGTATTTTTTTACTTTCTTTCATTCATTATTCACCAACAATATATATATATAATTAATAAAAATTTAATATATCAAAATTAATAATAAAGAATGAAAATCGTAATTTTGCCTCGAATTTTTGTGATGCCGTACTTGACATGGCGTGAATGTAATAAATCCGAACAGAGTGGCTTACTCGGTGGATCTCGCTCGTGCTTGTTGATTAAATGTGAGCTTCGGTTCGATACTCCAAATCTGTGTTGTATAGAGGAAAGTCTAAATTCAATACATTCATGGCGATTCTCCACTCTATCTCTACTCTCCCACCAAAGCTATTCCACTCTCACTTCTCACCTCCACTCCCGTCGTCCGTTCAATTTCCTCTCTTTAATCTCCATCGTCCTCAGTGTCCCTCCTTCAATCTCTGCTTCAAAGCCTCGGCCGTGTCGCTGGCTCTCTCCGCCGTTGGCATCGGGGAGGACTTGCCTGACGGTTATGGGGAGAATTTTCCTGAGCCCGATCCCAGCGAGAAGAGAAGAGCCGGCATTCTGCTCCACCCGACGTCCTTCCGGGGGCCCTACGGCATCGGAGATCTTGGCGACGAGGCATTTCAGTTCATTGACTGGCTTCACGCCGCTGGTTGTTCCGTTTGGCAGGTTCGAGAAATAAGTTGAATAACGTTGTTAATTCGTATTTGTAGTTTAGTTTGTTAATGAAAATTGTCGCTTGTTTTTGCAGGTTCTGCCTCTGGTTCCTCCTGGAAGAAAAGCTAACGAAGAAGGATCTCCCTACTCGGGGCAGGTCAACCGTCTTTTAATTTGTACCCAATTTCACTTAATGTTTTTGTTGATTTTTCATGTCATTGGAAGTATATGGCTAAAAGGTAAAGTTGCTTTTAGGATGCAAATTGTGGAAACACTTTGTTGATTTCTCTTGACGAGCTTGTGAAGGATGGTTTGTTGGCCAAGGATGAGCTACCAGAACCAGTGTGAGGATTTTTGTTAATAATGCGTAATGAGCTTATGATTTGTGTTGTTTTACTCTCTTTTCTTTGACATCTTATCACCTCTATCTCACTCATGCAGAGACTCTGACCGCGTGAACTTCTCTTATGTTGCTGAGCTTAAGGACCCATTGATAGCTAAGGTAATGCATGCCAGCATAACGATTAAGGCTCTTAATTCATTCAGGAGTCTGTTGACTTTAGCATCTGCTATTTTGTAGGACCTTCCAAAACCGTCGGAAGAACATAATATAATGATAACAACTTTTCATTGATTCTCCTTGTATTGACTTGCACCAACATATGTAGACCTGCATTCGTTAGCATAGGATTATTATATGTACAACTTCTGCTATTGCTATCAGTTGTCAACAAACTCGACATTCAATTGAAACATACTTGAAGGTGAATAATACAGACTGTAGGTATCAAACGTGGCTGATTTGGAAGGGACTAAACTGAGTAGATTAAGGTTTCCTAAGATAAATTAGTAAGATGATAAATTTTCTGATGACTTTATTCATGGCTTACTATTTTGGGCTGAATAACAAATACTGCTGCAATTGTGCTACTTTTTGTATCAGTTTCCTTTTATAGTGCAGGAATTATATTAGACTTCACTTTTTGTAGGCTGCAAAGAGGCTTATAACAAGTGACAAGAAGCTTAGGAATGAGCTTGAAGATTTTCAGAATGACCCCAACATTTCAAGTACGATTGATTTGTTATTGATTGGTATTGGATGCTAGGAACATGATTATACATAGTTAGTTTCACTTATATCTGCTTGCTTACTTTTGTCAATTTTTATCCTTCTGTTCAGCCATTACTGGCTGTAGCAACCCTTATACCTACAACAACGCCCATACATTTTTATTTGTTTGTCATATTCTTTACATTGTATCGCAGGTTGGCTTGAAGATGCAGCTTATTTTGCTGCTATTGATGATTCTTCAAATACATTAAATTGGTATGACTGGCCTGAACCTTTGAAAAATTGTCATCTTGCAGCATTGGAGGAAATTTATCAGAGTAAAAAGGATTTTGTAAGATCTGAATATTTTCCCTGTTTTTTTCCTTGCAACTTCTCCTTTTCTTCAGTTTCTGTACCCGATCCTAGGAGCTATCTAATTATTGATTATTTATTACCTCCACAGATAGAAGTATTCATTGCACAACAGTTCTTATTTCAAAGACAATGGCAGAGAGTTAGAAACTATGCGCGGGAAAAGGGAATCAGTATAATGGGGGACATGCCTATTTATGTAGGTTATCATAGTGCTGATGTTTGGGCAAACAGAAAACAGTTTTTGCTGGTGAGTATCTTTCTTCGTTGAAAAGGAAAAAATATCACTTATTTGACAATTGTTTTCCAAAAACTTCATTTTACACTGCTGAACTTTCCTAGTAAGTTCATAAGTATAGGATGCTGGCCACTGAACTTTCTGCTTTTTGCCAGGACAGGAATGGTTTTCCTCGTCTAGTGAGTGGTGTTCCCCCTGATGCTTTCAGTGAAACTGGTCAGCTATGGGGAAGGTTTGTCATAAACCACATGATTGGCAAGAAAATGAAGTCTATATTCTGTTAATGGAATGAGATATCCAGTCATCATAAATATGTTTACCCTGTACAAATAATTCTGTTGCACTTTTCTTCCTGCAACTTTGCCCTCTTTACTTTATTTACTAATCCCAAGAGACGACATGTTTTAGTGGATGACAGTTGATAGCGCTCATGTGTTTTATCCTTTTCAATTGTTCACCTAAAATTACTTGATATATCCTAAATTGCATATTTTCATGAAATCAATTGTTACGTGGTAACATTTCAACTTAGGTTCCAAAACAGCAAATAAAATGGTTTGGGTCAAGTAAATGGTTTTTAGATGATATTTAAGATATTTGGTGCATCATCTTTTCAGTTTTATCTTGTTTGCTTTGACAAAAGCTTTAATTAATATTTCAGATGTGTTTGTGAGCTTAATGACTGACTTCATATCTGACATGAAGCCCTCTGTACAATTGGAAAGCTATGGAGAGAGATGGATATTCATGGTGGGTACAACGCATACAACGGGCTCAAGATCTGTACGATGAATTTAGGATAGACCATTTCAGAGGTTTTGCTGGATTCTGGGCTGTTCCTTCTGGTGAGACAATCTCTGAGACATAGGGAAAGGGTCAACTGAGCCTCTAACGATTACTATTAATTACAATATGACCCCTAAATTTTTCTAGAATGTGCAATTAATCCTTGACGTTATAGATTCTGATAATTTGCCCCTTATTTGAAAGAATTATTATCATAAATTGTTATATTTTGATGGGTGTTATACACTTTCTATTCAAATAAGAGCCAAGTTATTTGATTTTTTAAGGTTGGGGAGTTAAGGTGCTCTAAACCTTATTTGCTATATTATATTTGAAAGTGAACTTTTAATGGTTTATTTGGCTCATTTTCATCGAGAGTCCCATAATTAAAGTTTCTATATACAGAATTAATTTTGGTAAGTTTCATAATATGCAGAAGCAACAGTTGCCATGGATGGGAATTGGAAGGTTAGTTCTCTTTTATTCTGTGTTTTCTTTTTTCTTTTCTTGTTTCTTTTGAACTTTCTGTCATCCATTCGTGATTCTTTTCTATGGCAGTAGGCAGGGCCTGGAAAAGCCCTATTTGATGCCATTTTCAAAGCTGTAGGAAAGATCGGCATAATAGCTGAAGATTTGGTATGTTCCATCAGATTTTATAACCCTATTTTATCTGAACTTACCCCTTTTAGTCTTGATGCATTGGTGACCATACTTTTGAAATCTTGTTACGGGCTGGATTGGATAACTGTTTAGTTATGGACACAAGTTTCATTTTATTGATTGATGTATTTGTTTCAACATCTATATTCCTAAGATTTTAATTTGCTGCATCTGCCTCATAGTGCAAAGGGAATTTGTTTAGAGATAAAATTTATCTCTGCCCGTCTTTCATGAGCATTGTTCTAATGATTGCACAACATTGCCCTAGTCATCAATCTTCATTTTCTTTTTTCATTAACAATGTTTTATGGTCATGATATGATGTTGAAGGCAAATGATAGTCGATCTTGTGGGAACTCAACACATACATAATTTAGCAGTATGATTCAACCCATTGTTAAGTACCTTAATTGTCTGAAGGAAAAGAATGTTGTGTTATTATGGGCTGATATGCGAATAGATGTTACTGATTTTAGTTTTCAAAGGTACAAGTAACAAACCTATTATTGCTTAACATTATTGGAGAAAACAAAAAAACTCATTCTGTGGTATATTTGTTTGGTCGGGAGTATTTGAACTCTTAAAGAAGACATTTTGGTCAAAAAAGTAGACAGGTTGCGGTGTTCAATTGTCCACTTCCATGTTTTGATATGAGACCAAATTAATTCCACCTTTAAACTATCTTTGAACTCATTTTATATTATTTAGAACTATATTTTATTTTATTTTATCAATGAGTGAAATAATTTTTAGTGCTTACGAAATGCACTTGCTGCGTTTGGTTTGGTAGATAGATTTGGAAAAAACAGCAGTTAACCACAAAAGCTTTGCAAAAGACCATTCACTTCTTTGTTATTGACTTGGAAGCACATTTTTAGTTTCTCAAAGCTTCTTAGTTTAGAATTATTTAATTTTTTATGATAGAAATGAAAGATGTAGGTAAGTTATAATTTCACAGGTAATAAGCTCTCTTACAATAAGGATTTTAAGGGACCATATAAATAAATGAAGGAATTTATTTATTCTTTTATATACTTCTTCGTCTGTCTGAAGATTAGCTGTGAAAGTTCTGTTGCATACATCTTATTTAATTTTTCTTTTTTTCATTGCTCATGTCTTGTGTGTTGCCTTATTACAGGGTGTTATCACTGAGGATGTAATTGAGCTTCGCAAATCCATTACTGCACCTGGGATGGCTGTGCTGCAGTTTGGTAAGAAGGTTTTGTTTTTGTCTTCTCATGTAATGAATTCACAACTATCCTTCATGAATTCACAACTATCCTTTCATGCCTATTGCCTTAACCTTTATGCTGTGCAATACTGTAGTTACATTTTATTACTCGTTGACCCAGGTTTTGGAAGTGATGCAAATAACCCTCACTTGCCCCATAATCATGAACGTAATCAAGTTGCATACATTGGAACTCATGATAATGACACGGTAATAGTTTCATCTGTCTGGAATGTTCTTTGATTGTTTCCAGATTCTATAGTGTTGGCAGGTTTAATAATTGATAATTCCATGCACCCGGACAGAACTCCTCTGTGAAAATTTGTTTATGAAGGTGATGTATGACAAGTCATAATTTGGGGACACGAAATTGTGATTGAGTTGATCTCGAGTTCCTTATTTTTGTCTTAAAAACATAAAACACATGCATTCTAATGACTGTTTGCTTTTCCATAACAGATCCTGGGCTGGTGGAATGCTTTGAATGAAGCCGAGAGGTTGAATGTGAGTGTTTTTGCCTGTGTTGTAAACATGAAGCGCACAACTCTGTGTATAATGAAGCTGAATGTTCCTATTGTACCTGCCATTTTTCACGGTGTTTTTGTTACTCAGGTGCTCAAGTATCTTTCAGTTACTGAACAAGATGACATCTCGTGGGCACTTATCCGAGCTGCAATCGCATCAGTTGCCCAAACTTCAGTTCTAACCATGCAAGATATTCTTGGACTTGGGAGTTCGGCTAGGATGAACATTCCTGCTACACAGGTAGAAGACATTCTTTACAATATATGCATTGCTATAAGTAACAGTCTGTTTCATAGTACACCAGCGACTTTGTGTATCTTTTCAAATAGTAAGGTAGCTTCAAGGATTGTCCAGCAGAAACTATCTCGACTCCTGTTGAAAGTTTAGATAGGGACTCATTCTCTTGTTTCTACCCAAGCTCTGTCTAGCCTGATGAGACTCCTGAAACCACATAAACCTCTGTCTACTTTAGTATACTACTCTTGAATCAGAACTTGCATGATCTCCTGAAATTGCGCTAAATATGTCTTCTCCTGCTAAAAAACCACAGTTGCCCTCAAACCCAAATTTCCCTGCAAGTTTACTTCATCACCTTCCCCTCATAGTCTATTCATAACAATGGAAAAGGAACAGGACCAAGACACGACAATTGAGATTATTACCATCAAGATTTGTGATTGTTTCAAGTAATATACAGTCATTTCAGCTTCTTCTATCATCATCATCATCACATGATATGGTTATCGTTTCCTGATGAGACTCCTGAAACCATGTAAAATTCCGTCTACTTTAGTATACTACGCTTGGATCAGAACTTTCATGATCTCCTGAAATCGCTCTAAATATGTCTACTCCTGCAAAAAAAACACAGTTACCCTCAAACTCACATGTCGCTGCAACTTTACTTCATCACGTTCCCCTCATAGTCTATTCGTAACAATGGAAACAGAACAGGACCAGGACGTGACAATTGAGATGATAACCATCAAGACTTGTGATTGTTTCAAGTAATTTATAGCCATTTCAGCTTCTTCTATGATTATACCTTAAATTGTTTTGCTGGATACAGTTTGGAAATTGGAGTTGGCGAATCCCTAGTTCCAGGGGCTTTGATAGCTTGGACAAAGAAGCACAGAAGCTCAACAATCTCTTATCCACATATGGGCGGCTTTAGATGAACAGAGAAGAGGAGGAAGCTACCAAGATCTTACTTATCTTTTGGAATAAACGTTTGATCTTTGCTTTGTATCTATGAATTATATTAGCTTTTGTTTGCTTGGACAAAAGGGGTTGGAATCTATATCCAATCCAAGCCCCTTGTGCAAGAATAGTTAGCTAAAGCAATAAAATTTGCCACAATATCTTTATTTACTATTTTTTAATATTTTAAGAATTGCACCAAAAACTAGAGTAAAAAAAATGAAAAGTTTAAAATTTAAAAGTTTGAACTGATAATATATTGTTATAAAATTTGTTAAAAATTAAATAAAATTAAAAAATTCGACTGAGTGAGACTGTTTTTATTTTTTCAAAAGTTGGAGATTTAGTTGAATAAAGAAAATATCAAATGAAAATTAATTTTTACTTATAAAAATTAATTAGTTTTTAAAAATTGATTAATTGAATTGATCGGTTTTTAATAATAAAGATTATTAAATAAAATCAAATTAAAAAATGACGAACTGAACTAAAAAATTAGATGAATTAAAGTTTTTACTGTTGAATTGATTGAATCATTCAACTATGATTTCTTTATTTTTAACGTAATAAAAACATTATTTTAAAATATTTTAATATTATACTATAATTTTTTAAATGACTAAAATTTATAAAAGAGTTATGATTTTTTATTTAAGGATAAATATAATTAAAAAAACTCTTTTTGATATTTTTAATTTTAACATTTTTTTGTTATGTTAAATTATCAAAAAGCATAATATAATTTTAAAATTTTTAATAGAAGTACCTTTCTTTAGATTTTTTCTTAATTATTTTAATTCATCACATCCTTATTTAAGTATATTAAAACTTAAATTTAAAATAAAATGTATGATAAATGTTCTTTTTTAAACTTAAAATATGTTTTTAAAGTATTTTTATTTTTTAATATAACTTTATTTTCATTTAGAAATAAATATATTTTAAATACTTTTCTTTTCGTCATAAAAGAATTTGTGAAATGGGATCGAATAATTAAAAATCACTATTTTAAATTTTAATAAAATGAGAAAAAAAAAAGACTTGAAATTATGTTTATGCAAGAATGACTCGAGAGTAGGGACTAGGAAACTTCGTCGTCATAATGAACACAGTTATGCTCAGTTCAGTAGAATGAGAAATCGCCGGAGATTATTTTACCAATTGGCATATTACCGGCAGACCACAAGCAAACAAGGCTTCCCATTTTCTACTTCTTCAAACCCATCACTTGTTCATTCTCATAACAAGTGTCGAGCAGCTGAAACAAGAAGACTACAATTAGCCTACCTGTTGCAATTATCCACACACAACAAATTCATATCCCACCCGAAACAAATCCATGCCCATTTTTTAGTTTCGGGTTTGGAGTCGAATGTTTACTTTTCCAATGTTCTTTTGCGTTGTTATGCAAGTTCCGGGTTTTTGTTTTATGCACGTAAGTTGTTCGATAAAATGCCTGAGAAGAACTCGATTTCTTGGTCTTCCATGGTTTCTATATATAGCAAGTATGGTTTTTACGAGGAAGCGTTGGTAGTGTTTTTGGAATTTAGAAGATGTTGTTTCGGCTATACCTATGAGTGTATATTAGCTAGTGTTATGAGAGCTTGTGCAGGGGTGGGTGGTGATAATAGAGGCGATAGTATTGGTAAGCAAGTGCATGGATTGGTCACTAAGGTTGGTTTTGATCAGGATATTTATGTGGGTAGTTCCTTGATTGATTTTTACGTGAAGAGTGGTGAAATTGATGAGGGGAAAGTGGTATTTGATTGCTTGTTGGAGAAGAGTATGGTTACTTGGACTACCATTATAACTGGCTATGCCAAAAATGGGAAGAGTGAGAATTCATTGCAACTTTTTAACCAAATGATGGAAAGTGACGTTGTTCCTGATAAATATGTGCTCTCCAGTGTTTTGAATGCTTGTGCAGCGCTTCAATTTTTTGAGGGAGGCAAACAAATTCATGGTCATGTATTTAGGAGAGGAATAGAAATGGATGTTTCAGTGAGTAATGTGCTTATTGATTTGTATATGAAATGTGGTAAAGTACAAAATGCTAGGAAAATATTTGATTTGATGATAGGAAGAGACGTTGTCTCGTGGACCACAATGATTGCTGGGTATATGCAGAATTCTTTTGATGCAGAAGCTATTGAACTATTTTTTGAGATGACGAGTTCAGGTTGGAAGCCAGATGAGTTTACATGCACTAGCATACTCACATCTTGTGGTTCACTTGAAGCTTTAAAACAAGGGAAGCAAGTGCATGCTTACAGTATTAAGACCAATCTACAATATGAACTTTTTGTAGGGAACAGTCTGATTGATATGTACGCAAAGTGTAATTCCTTGGCCAATGCAAGAAGAGTTTTCAATAACATGACTGACCACAATATGGTCTCTTACAATGCGATAATTGAAGGATATGCAAGGAATAACCAATTGTCCGAAGCTTTGGATATGTTTTACGAGATGAGGCTTAAGAAGATACGACCAAGCCTTTTGACATTTGTGAGCCTTATTGGCGTGTCCGCTGCATTATCAATCTTGAATCTGACCAAGCAAATTCATGTTTTTGTTGTTAAACTAGGCCTATTTTCAGAAATATTTGCTGGCACTGCCCTAATAGATGCCTATTCGAAATCCTCTTCTATACCGGATGCTAGACTAGTATTTGATGAGATGAAGGAGAAGGATATTGTTGTCTGGAATGCTATGATTTTTGGCTATATTTACCAATTGGAAAATGAAGAGGCTCTTAAACTTTACTGTGATTTACAGTTATCAGAACAGAAACCCAATATTTTCACTCTTGCTGCCCTTATTACAGCAAGCAGCCACCTAGCAAGTCTCCAACGTGGACAACAGTTTCATGGCCATCTTATTAAGATGGGTCTGATACTTGATCCAGTTGTTCTAAACTGCCTTATGGACATGTATGCTAAATGTGGAAGCTTTGAAGATGCTTGTAAGACATTTGATTCAGCTATTGATAGAGATATTGTCTGTTGGAATACCATGATCTTATCATACGCACATCATGGAGAAGCTGAAGAAGCTCTTGAATTGTTTGAAAGAATGAAAGAGCTGGGATTAAAACCTAACTATGTGACATTTCTGGGTGTGCTTTCAGCTTGTAGTCATGCAGGGTGTATTGCCGATGGTTTTTTACACTTTGAATCAATGTTGAGGTTTGGTGTTGAACCTGGAATAGAACATTATGCTTCCATGGTTTCTCTTTTGGGCCGTGCTGGTAGAGTATATGAAGCAATAGAGTTTATTGAGAAAATGCCAATAAATCCAGGAGCAGTGATCTGGAGGAGTTTGCTAAGTGCGTGCAGGCTCTCTGGTGATGTTGAAGTGGGAAAGTACGCAGCTGAAATGGCTATTTCCATGGATCCAACCGATAGTGGTTCTTATGCTATGCTTTCCAATATATTTGCATCCAAAGGGATGTGGGAAGATGCTAGAAGTGTAAGGCAAACAATGGATCTTAATGGGGTAGTGAAAGAAACAGGTCATAGTTGGATAGAATTGGACAAAGAAGTTAATGTATTTGTTGCAAGAGACAGAACTCATGATACTGAACATATCTGTTCACTTCTGGATAACTTGATACCGCAAACTGAACTGCCAGACTCTGTTCCTGATAATATTGCACTTATAGTGAATGGTTAACTGTAAAATGGTCCACTTTCTTCAGGCTGGAATGGGATCTGGTATTAAGAGGGAACTCTGGTGGAGACAAGACATGGCGGATCATACTCTGCGTGTAGGGTTGACTATACACCAACTACAGTTTTTTGTGAGATAGCAGGATATATAAGTTGAGTACCAGTTTATTTCTTTGGTCAAAATCATTACAGGTTCATACTTCCTTTGGGAAATCCCATCGCAGGTATTGAACGAGGTAAATTTTTGTTTCCAGTATAGTTTGTTCACGCAGAGTAATAACAAAATAAGTCATAAGAAAATGATACTTATAAGGATAGAAGTTAATAATGATGAATATGGATTAGGGGCTGTACTATTTAATTCCTTTTAATCTGTAATTATCTTTCTAATCAACAACATATCAAGGAACAAGTAGAACTTGTGTTAGTTAAACTTGGTATGGTGGAAGGGATAAAAATCATCGTACTCAACGAAGACAATACATCTTTCTGCATTTGACTGGTCTTTTTTACAAACTTTTTGTAGGACATATAAGCAATTAACCAAGTTGGAGTAGTAAGGCACTGTCATTAGAATTTAGCTCTTTATCACGTTGAGAATGGTGCCCTTATAAGCATGGTTAGCCTGAAATTCAGCAATTTCTCCTCTAAGATCAAGAATGATGAATGCTTATGAGGGATTATGCAGCTTGCTCAATTGCTTCAATGCATTGTAGTACAGTTGCCTTGTTTGACATAGCTGTCATTAAAGCTTCATGAAGGACCTTGTTGGTTTTCAGGAGAGATGCAGAAATCAAAACCTGCATTACATTATCGCAGCATTAGCATTCTGATCATAAAAGAACAGAAAAATGTAAACAATGATACCACTTTTTTTAATTACATACAGTGAATATAAGATGGTGAAAGTTGCATTAATAGTGTTCTTCAAGCTTAAAATATCTGGTAATAGAAAAATTGAACAAGAAAAATGCATATCAAGGGAAATTGCATTCCTAGTCAGAGTAATTACTTACAGCCCATCTAGTAAGGTTCTGTTGCTGATCTTTGCTAAGCTGTGGTTTGCTTCTGTTTATGAATCTCTGCAAAACAACAGAAAATCTAGATTACTAGCACCTGTAGCTTCAACAGCTTTCCAAAACTTGACTTCCATTGAAGTATTTTTCAAACCTGAAGAGTGAAGAGATCAGCTGACTGACCAACCACCTTGTCATATTGCAGACCTTCTGCAGCAAGTCCAGCCATCGCAACAACTGCCAACCTGATAGTAAGTATCAAAGCTTGAGAATCTTATGCTTATTGCATTTATTCTCATTTCCTTAGTGTAGTTGATCCCAACCTTTCGTATTACCTAATGTCTGTGTCTGTGTCTGTGTGTGCACCTACAGTTGGGTATGTCTGTCTACACATGTATATGCATTTAAGACACGGGAGCTGGATACTTAAACTTCAGATCCCTCAAAAAGAAATATTAATGGATTTTCATGATAACATTTAGATTAAGGCATTCTCAATGCCTACCTGTCAAGTTCCTTGGAATCAAGCTGCCCACTATAAATCAACTTTTCCAGTCTGTCATCAATAAGATTGACATGCTCTTTGCCGATATCCAACGAGTAGCCCAAGATAGGGAGTCCAAGCAGATAAGAAACTGAAATTTCAAGAAGCAATGTCTTATGAATGCAGCCAAATCGAGCTTACAATGTTGTATGTTTAAATCTCGAAAGGACAAGGTAATACTTAAAAAATGAGCTGCTTCATGCCGAGCTATCCTCTCCTGGTAATCAGGGAAGAAAGATGAAAAGCCGCCAATTGCAGCTTGAAGAAGCCTACGAGTATTAATATTGATCATTAAACCATCAGTTCTTCCTCTAAACGATGAATGTCAAGAGATACAGTGTCCAAGCTTTTATGTAAGTTATGACAGAGCAGGAAGCTGTTACCCAGGTGAAATGCTACCAATAGCCAAGACTATCAACGAAATGCTTCCAATAAGGTATGGCACAAAGAATCCCCAGTCCTGCAGTAAGCATCATAGCACATGCATTACTTATTTTCCTGATTACTTTGTTAGGTATACTTAGTTTTTATCAGCATTTTCCCCTATCACATGCATACATATTGGCTTAATCATCTAAAAGCATGAATGAATTGGACAGCTGAAGAATGCACATTATAACCATAGCGTGCTCAGATCTTATTACTGTCACTTGACACACTAGCACATCGAATCCAGAGTGACCATTTAATTGTTTTTTATTGTATTTTGGTATTTTACTACGTTCCTAAAGATGAATTATCAAAGATTGACTGGCATTCCTTACTTATGCTCATGTCAGTGTTAGGCTTACTGATGCAATCCCTTACCCCTGGAAGCTGACCAGCAAGCACTCCCAAGAATCCTGTTGTTCCAACCACTGTGAAAAGAAAAGCCGCCTGTATTATTAAAACAAATTAACTGTAGCCTTGGAAGATTGAAACCAGCCTCCAAAGTATGACACAAAGGTGATATTGAAAAGAAAAGCCGCCTGTATTACTAAAACAAATTAACTGTAGCCATGGAAGATTGAAACCAGCCTCCAAAGTATGACATAAAGGCGATATTTACACAAAGCTGAGTCAAGCAAAGTCTTTTTTTCCAATATATAAGCTATCTTCCTTGTAATGTGAAAAATCTTCTATTCTCATGCCTCAGGTTATGACTGGAGTATCATTGAATCTTTTCAGCATTTTGTGGAGAATTTTGCTTATACTAGATCTCTTTTTCTAAGAATAGCAGATATGATACAGAATCTGATTGAGCATAGAGCTCCAACTATGTATTTGTTCGCCAGTTTAATGATACTTACATCATTTCTGACACTAGGGATTGCGAGGTTCTCCGCATTTTTAATTCCAAGACTTGTTAGCTCCCGAAGAGATGTCTAATACATGAGATTTAGAAGTCAAAAGTTTGTTCTGTAAACTAAGTAAGAAGAGAATGTTGTACTTAGAAGAAGAAATGGTTGGTCTCAATTATCAACGTGTCATCACAATCATGATACTAATAAATTGCTTTCAATTAGAGTTAAGTGATAGATTCGATTCAATAAGGTAATAATACGTCATTGAACCCTAAAGGTATAGGTTGAAATCGACCGTCCGAAAAGAGACGTATGGTTGAGAATTCCATCTCTTTGCCCAACCTACTTCACTTAAAGCATCAAGAGCCCCTTTAACAGCAGCACTATCTTTCTGCAGAAAGTAAATAACTTACAGGATCAGTTGGTTATGAAAACTTGGTTTGTCCTAAAAGCTTAAACCCCAAAACCAAACCAAGAAAACGAAAGCTGTGCATGGCAAGCAATCATCAGCACTAAAACAACGAACAAGAAGAAGTAAAAACCTTAGCTAGAGCAGATTGAAGGGCACTGAGATTGACCCCAGGTGTTGTGGAAGACGAGGAGGATGCTCTAATTTGGAATTTGGAAGGAGCAAATGCAAATGAAATTGCAGAATGTAAAGTGAACATTTCTTCCGACAAAGTGTGCGAGTGTGTGTGCGTTTGTTTGGGTTAGGAGAAGAATTGAAGTTGGTTGGTGAGATAACTGTTGTGTGGGCTTGGCGCCAGGATCAGTTTCATACCCACGTGTTGCGACATCAACCAATTAAGGCATACACTGAACATGCCAAATACGACGGCGTTTGAATCGTCTGTTTCGGCTGAAAACAGAAAAAACAAAAGACGTTGTTGAGAGTGGGATTTGAACCCACGCCCTTTCGGACCAGAACCTTAATCTGGCGCCTTAGACCAACTCGGCCATCTCAACAGTATTGTTAGGGACTCTCTTTCAAATGTTGAAGATTTTAAATCTTTTGAACTGCTTCTGTTAATGACAATGGAAGATTGCTGATAAGAAGTGGAACAAAAACATTTCCGTACTACATTATATAGTCCTTTTTCCTCAAACTACTCAGCTTTTACAGTAAATTATAGTTCTTTGTTGTTCTCTGTCTTTCTATTTTCATTCCTATTTGAATGATACATCTTACAAGATTTCAAGATACAAAGGATGAATACAAAGCTATAATCTTTGGATCTGACTGAAAGGAAGCAAAAAGTACCTACATAAAGCTTTTGGATGGTCTCTGTACCCATCTTGCTAATTCCGTTCTTAAAACATTCAAACCAAGAAATAGCAATTCTGTATCCATTTTTGTCATGAATTGAGGAGGATACACATCCCGGAACCCATACAACCCGGTAGCTCTGCTGGATGCACTCATAAATTATCCAAATCTTGCTTCAATGACCAAAAATATAACTTAGTAAAAAGCCCTTTGAAGTTCAGGGCCAGAGTTACGGATGTCAGAAACTGCAAACTTTTCATGGTCAAGGGGATATACTGGGAATAGCCCCTGATAATTCATGCTCATCTGATGTAGCATCGGCAATTCTGTTATAGCCTCCATTTTCTCATGAATTGAGGTGGATAACTCGGTAGCTCTGAATGCACAACTTTGCCGCTCTGGTAGATGCACTCCATAAATTATCAGAATCTTGCTTCAATACACAATTCTGACCAAAAATATAACTTAATACCAAAAGATCTTGGAAGCTCAAAGTCACATATTCAACGCTAATGACATAGCAGATGCTAACTGGAGTTCAAGTTGAAGAATTCTATAACATACTTAACAGCCCACAAATTGCAAGTAATATCACAACCAAAACAAGAGATGAGAACATCATAAGAAGGCAATTCAAACTAGAATCTTATTAATTTCGAGTCTGGATATAACTACTACAAGAAAAGGAAATTGAAGCCGAACAGACTAGTAATAAGGATAATTGATACAAATGCCAACACCTTACAAGTGTACCCACAAAGAACCACACTTGAGAGACACAAAGCATATTGATCGGCAATTATAATAATACCTAATTGCCCATAAGTTCGTCTCTTAAACGCCATATCGCAAGTATAAAGCAGATCAATATCTTTAATCGTCTAACCCGCGTTTGCTTGTTTAAAGCTTTAAAATTTCCCGCTGAGAACTCATAACCCTTCCTCTTGAAAAAATAAAGGTAAGAGCATGGAGTTCGTGAACAGTAATCCAATCAACCCACCAATAAACCGTTGTCGCATCACTCCACTTTCCCCCTCTGACTCTTCACCAGAAAACCGGGAACGGGAAGAGAACTCGGCGGAGGAGAAGCCACGACCGTAGATCCAGCATAAACGCCGTCTATAAATCGGTTAATCTCCCGTGCCCTAATCTGTTTCTGTACGATCTCGGGGTCGGGCCCAAGCCGATCCGTGGACCCCAAGACCAGATCGGGGTACCTCGGTCTCCGCTTATCAGCTACCGCGCGATCTTCAAACGACCCCAACGACTCACCGCGTTTGAGGATCTTAACCTGGCCCATCACGAGGTTCTTGGCGGGAGCCTTGGATACCATAGATTGGCACGCTTTGGTGCGATTGAGGTTCTTGGAGGCAACAGTACGCTTTCTTCTCCGAGATGCGGCGGATAAATTAGGATTATGATGAATCGGCATCTTGGTTAGGGTTAGGGTTTCGTTGCGTGAACGGGCACCACCCGCAAGGCAGTCTTGTGATCGAAGATTTGAAGTGCCCATCCTCTCTCTCTCTCTCTCTCTCTTTAACGCCCTTTCTCTCTCTATAACTGTTCGAATACGTTGGATTAGACGTACGTGACTGGTGGTATTTATAGAGGAGGTTTCGTCAATAACGAGTCGGTGATGTCTTTCTAATTACCCGAAATGCCACTTAGTTGCAGTTTGGTATGTAAGAAGGGGTTGGGGGCATTATGGGGAAAATATTGACGCTAACTTCGTGGCAGTTGCTTTAGGCCGACTTCGGTTGAGGCGGTTATTTTTTAGTTTATTTTTAAAATTTCTAATTTTACTAAATATCTACCACTAGAGATCTTGGACTTGGGCCAACAAAGAGTGCAATGGACCTTCATATATGAATGACGGTTTGCAATGAAAGGCCCACTAGGGTTTCTTTTTTTTAATTTTAAAGCATTCAAGAAATTCAAAATTGGCCTTTATTAAATAGGCATGATATGTACATATTTTTTTATACAAATGGAAAAAAAAAGACAGAAAACTATCTCAAAGTTCGGTAATAAGCAACGCCCTGCTTATCCTTTCGAGTAAATTCTTCTGTTGCTGTTGAAATCTCCAGTAGCCAATAAAATTCTGATCTAATAAGAAACGTAAATTTGGCCAGACTATCTGCATTCCGATAAGTGTGATATTAAATTCGATACTTTGGTCAGATATTTAACTTTTACTAATGGTTGAAGATACTTCTTCCAACCAAACAAGTATGATGGGTAGGTCAGGTTCCCATTTCTCATTGTCTTGGGACGACGATAATGGAATATTTGACCCTTTGGAGGCCGTACACCAATTTCATTCGCAGGCTCAGCTTGAGCTTTCAGATTTATGATTTGTTTGAGATGTGTGCCATTTAGGAACTCATCCTAAACAATATGTATCACATTGGATATCCTAAGCAAACATTATGATAAATAATAAAAATCATAATTATTAAAAAATTTATTTAACGAGGATAGTCACTAAATACTAGTACTTATTGAATATATAATGTAAATAATTTAATTTAATTTAATAATAATAATCGAATAAAGTGTAAACTAAGAACATTATTTCCAAAAGGGAAGATCCATATTGATTTTGTGCACACCCTCTAAGAAACACACGGTACATCTTTTAAGATTAAAGTCTTAACTATTATTATCTCTGTATATATAAAGGGCAAATCTTAGTGTACAAGACTCTCCTTTTTACGAGTTCCGGAATACGGTCATTAATTATTCATGAGGTTATTTCCGTGACTCGAAACTAGGAACTTTGAGACAACCAAATCCAAAATATATAAACTCAAGTAATGATTTAAGTTATAAATCATTGAGAAATGATGAAGATTAATACAATAAATGTCTATTATAGCGTACTTTTGATAATTCTAACTTAGACTAATATATTAAATTATTAATTACTTAAAAATCATATATAATAAAGAAAAATAAACAACAATATTGTTATGTCCCTTTCGGCTTACTCCTTTTTACATGCAATGTCTCTTTTATTTAGACAATAAATGACATTGAATTCAAAGCTTCACAACTCTCAATGCGTTACTTGAACATCAAGTCTAGTCTGGTCGTCTGGTCTTCCATATTCTACTGCATCTCTTTCTCTGTGTTCTTCTTAATCTTATATTATAAGCTCGCCGATTTTGGCCTTTAAATCTATGGTCTCTCATTCAATGCTCTCCGCTGCTGTTTCTATTCCTCCTCTCTCTCTTCATCTCCAATAATCATTTTTCTTATAACGTAACCTTCCAAGTTTAAAGAGCCACATTGCATGCAAAACCACAATAACCGACTTTCTACTCCACGCGAATCTATATATGTGTGTGTTTGTGTTTGTGTGCATTAGCTTCTTCAAACCAACTGCTTACACCATAATTCTCTCTTAAACTCTCTGTTTTCGATCCCTTCTACTGTTATTGATTAGTTTCTGAAACATTCATGATGTTGTGTAAGGACACAAGCTGGTGGATTTTCACACTACCGGCATTTCTCGGGTCCAAAGCCCTTGTAGATGGCTACTTTTTGTGTCTACTTGTTGTGGTCTGTGTATCTCTTACATGGGCATTTTCTGTTGCGGGAGTTGCTTGGAGAGATGGCAGAAACCAACGAGGTCTTGTCTCAATCCCAGGGCCTCGAGGTGTGCCAATCTTTGGTAGTCTCTTTACTCTGAGTAGGGGCTTGGCTCATCGTTCGTTAGCTGCTATGGCGTGGAGTCGAGCCAACACTGAGCTCATGGCGTTTAGCCTAGGAGCCACTCCTGTGATTGTGGCTTCTGACCCTCACACTGCCCGAGAAATCTTGACTTCTCCTCACTTCGCTGACCGTCCGATCAAACAGTCGGCTAAGTGCCTCATGTTTAGCCGAGCCATAGGTTTCGCACCTAACGGTGCTTATTGGAGGCTACTGAGACGGATCGCTTCCTCACACCTCTTCGCTCCCCGGCGCATTTTGGCCCACGAACCTCTCCGTCAGCTAGAGTGTCTCGACTTGCTGCGAAACGTAGCGAACGACCAGAAACAAAACGGGCTTGTCTCGTTAAGACGACACCTTCAGCTCGCTTCCTTAAACAACATCATGGGAAGTGTGTTTGGAAAGAGATATGACCCTTTGGATGATAGTGAAGAGCTCGAGGAGCTTAGAGATATGGTAAGAGAAGGGTTTGAGCTATTGGGTGCTTTTAACTGGTCTGATCATTTACCATGGTTGAACTATTTCTACGATCCATTTCGTATCAATGAACGTTGCTTGAAACTCGTTCCCCGAGTCAAGAAGTTCGTTAGAGGAATTATCGAAGAGCATCGTCTTAATATGAATAAGACAAGAAAGGAGTATGAAAATGGTGATTTTGTTGATGTTCTGCTATCTCTTGAAGGTGAAGAAAAGCTCCAAGACGATGATATGGTTGCTGTTTTATGGGTAACTACGCCATAACCCTAACTTGGACCTGTTTAAGTGTAAAGATTGACTCTGTTTTTGACATTGCAGGAGATGATTTTCAGAGGAACTGATACTACAGCTCTCTTGACTGAGTGGGTTATGGCGGAGCTGGTGTTACACGCAGATGTCCAACAAAAGCTTCGAAGAGAACTTGATGACGTGGCGGTTCAATATGGAAGCTTAAGGGATTCTACGTTGGCAAAGTTGCCATACCTGCAGGCTGTGATTAAGGAAACCTTGAGAATTCACCCACCTGGACCACTCCTGTCCTGGGCCAGGTTGTCCACTTCAGACGTCCAGCTTGGCAATGGAATGTTGATTCCCGCTAACACGACGGCTATGGTCAACATGTGGGCCATCACACATGACCCTCAAGTGTGGGAGGACCCACTAGAGTTCAGGCCGGAGAGGTTCATCGGCGCTGACGTGGACATAAGAGGTAGTGATCTCAGGCTGGCACCGTTTGGAGCTGGTCGTAGGGTTTGTCCCGGAAAGAGCCTAGGGTTAGTGACTGTGGCACTTTGGGTGGCTAAGTTGGTGCACCATTTCAACTGGGTTCAAGACCAAACGCACCCAGTTGATCTAAGTGAGGTCTTGAAGCTCTCTTGTGAGATGAAGTACCCATTAAGTGCTGTGGCTACGGAGGAAGGTTGTGTCTCATTCTAGGGTTTTAATTATTCTAGGTGGCAAAACCAGACACTTTGTTTTCCTTAGGGTTTCTCTATTTTTTGCCACATTTTCCAAATTAAAAATTGTACGTTTTGGTGATGATTTTGTTGAATTCTTATTATGGTGTGAAAGCATAAAATGATTTTGTGATATGTTATATAATAAGCTTATGATAAAATACTTCACCATAAATCTTTAGTTTAATATTTTAATACAACAATAACATTAACATACAACATAAATTCTACTTAGACGTAAGATTTGAAAGTTATTATAATATGTAGCTTTACTCCTAAATAGTAAAGAGAATATTTCTAAATAATTCAATATTTTAATAAAATAGAAAAATGTTTTAGTAATTTTAAAATAGGTCCTAGGTTTTTACCTTCAGAAGAAACAAAAGCATCGTCGTCGTCTTCTTCTTCTTCGTCATATTATTATATACGATGTCTGGTCTAGTTTCAAGATAAACAAGTTGGAGGATTGAAGCCGAAAGGCAATCCAGCCAGGTCGCAGTATTTGTCAGTAGACTCGGTACTACGGCAAGACCATAGATTTGTAAGTTGTAACCCCAGAGTACTGTGCTTGGTTTCCTTCTTTATTTTATTTTTACTGACAAAGCACAAAGTTAATCGGAATAAAAAGTTAGACTTATCAACTCTCAAGTGTTTTACATGTCATATAGAGCAAAGCAGAGACTCCAGAGAGAGTGTTAGAGAATTTTACGTTGAATTGGGTTTATAAGTAATAAGGTTAATCATTATTAAAATGATTATAATTATTCATTTTTTTAATAATTAATCCTTGTTAATGAACTCTACATTTTACTCTTATTAAAAATTCTAATATAATGATTATAATTAGTCATTTTTGGTAATAATTGATCTTCGTTAATGAACTCTACATTTTATTTTTATTAAAAATTTTAATATAATATCAGAGTAGGTTTTATCCGAATTATTAATTTTTCGATTATCCGTCTAAATGTCCAATTTCAGCAGCCCAGTCTAATTACTACTGTATTGATTTCAAGTGATAATCAGATGTCCAGTCCCAGTTATACCTGAGAGGAAGTGTTAAAGAATCTCATATTAATTAAACATAAAAATATTAAAGAGTTTATCAATAATACGAGTCAACTATCCAAATTATTAATTCTAATCATTTTAGCAATGATTTACTTAAGTTTAATTCTTATCGATAAACTTTACACTCTACTTTTATTAAAATTTATAACAAAAAAATCAAACATAGTTAGTGTGAATGATTCAGCACTCTCATCTCTTAACTAGAAGTCTCAAATTTGAGTCCTAACAATGAAAATTCTATTTGTCCGATACTTTATCTCTTATAAGTTAATTCGGTGCAAGCAGATATTAGTTTGGAAAAAAAAAACGCCGGAGAGAATGAGACGGGTCAAGCATCAAGAACATGCAAAACCTCGTGAAAGTATCAATTATACGACTGATAAATTTTCTCTGTCATTTTCCTGAGAAACAAACAGAGGTATATCATATATGTGATCGATCGTCAATTCTACTGAAGCTCCTGTACGTAAAGCGTGCGGTGGGATAGGTATCACTACTGCAAAAGCCAGCTAAGCTACTCTGCTCTGTAAAAAAGAACTAAAAAAGAGAGAGGAGAGAGCTGATGGATGTTGACGGAGGACGGATACCAACAATTAATGGCAAGAGTGAAGTGCGTGCCAATAGCTGTTGGGTCGTCGTCTTCAGTTCTCAGAACTTTATCAGAAATATTAAAGAAAACCATTTTGGTTTGGACTTTGGAGTTCGTACTTTCAAAGTACAGGTATGGCATGGTAGGAACCAGACAAAAGAGTAAAGACCTCTTATCAAAAATGAGAGGATACGGGTGAAAAAATAGGCCAAATGTGTATGTTGTAACACATAATATAGATTTTATTTTGTCAAAGTTATTCGTGAAAGGATTAAAAATAAAATATATGAAATTTTTTTTATTTTAGTTCTATCTTAACTTTCTAAGTAATTTTTATGGTTAAAACGAGCTCCAATCTTTTAGGACCTTCATGGAAAACGTTTACCGATACGTGGTTAATACATTTCTATAATTTTCTCAATATGTAAGTGATCTTAACGTGTTAGAGGATCTGTATGCTTACAAATAATATGAACAACTGTAAGAGACCTTAACTTTTATATATAGCTTCCATATCGAGCTTCCCCATCACAAGCTTGATATGGTCTGGTCCATACTAATCGGGATCTATTTTTCTCCAGGACTTTGACCCATTGACTTAGATCATTTATTGGGTCACTCTATCACCCTTATCCGGATCAAATTACATAACTTAACAGATAAGTTATTGAAAAGTCGAAAAATACAATTAATAGTTGTCCAACATAATGAAAAATGACAAAATTATCTAACATTCTTTCCCTTGAACAATCATTAATTGCGGTGTTTACTCAAGTTTAAAAATAATTTGAAAACTCGGTAAGTCACGCTACTGTATTGATACCAAATTTAAAAATTAAAAACATTTGATCCAAAGGTAACGAAAGTCTAACATTTCGTCCTGCAAGGCTTTCGATATCGAAAATTATCAAACACACGTGTCATGTGTAACACAGGTCTAATATAATCACGAATATCTAATACCTTCCTAATATGAATGGAAAAATAGAGTGTGTCAAATTAGGATGATACCTGTATGATCTAATACGTATAATCTTTATTTGTAGGTCTCGATTTCTCCAATTTATGCTAAACTGCAGCAAAGAAATCTTGTTTTCTCTTAGTAAATGCTAAACAACATTATAGAAAACCTTTATTTTCTCCAACTAAATGCTAAACTGCATTAGAGAACTTTTATGAGATTGTATCTTATATCCTCCTATGTCATATCAAATTTATGGATATACGTACTAAATTGTATGTGTTTAAATGACATAAGCTCAAGGTTAATATTTATATATGCCCGATGACTTTTAAAATGCTTAAGATCAACACAAATCTTAAGGCTTTCATATGTATTATGACTATACACAAGAACAGTTATTACTAAAGTTTAAAAAAATGACCATCTATATTAATAAATAACCATAATGTCATAATACATTAAAATGTACAGACATTTAAGGAGCAAATACAATGATCCCTAACTACTGTTGTCTAAGGACTTTAACCCGCCCATACTGGATACATGTTTAACAAACACTAGTAGGCGAAGTCCTTTAGTCAATGGATCAACTAGCATCTCCTCAGTCTTAATATGCTCCACTTTAACGTCACCTTTCTGAATTAACTCCTTTATGGTCAGGTATTTGACCTCTAAATGCTTAGACTTTGTGATATTCTTGTTGTTATTACTGAACAACACTGTAGCAAGATTATTACATTATAACCGAATGGGTCTAGCTATTAATCTACCACAGATAACTCAAAAATCAAGTTTCTGAGCCAAACTACCTGTGAAGCAGCTCTATAACATGCAACAAACTCTGTATGCATGGTCAAGGAAGTTACCAGTGTCTGCTTGACAATCTTCTACACTATTACACCATTTGCTAGGATAACAATGTACCCTGAACTGGATTTTTGATAATCCGGACACATGGCAAAATCATGTATACCCTGTGAGATTTAAATCATTGACTTTTCTGTATCTTAACGTATAATCCTTAATACCCTTTAGGTATCTCAACACTCGTT
Source organism: Erythroxylum longipes (assembly GCA_027563885.1). Classification (NCBI taxonomy): domain Eukaryota; kingdom Viridiplantae; phylum Streptophyta; class Magnoliopsida; order Malpighiales; family Erythroxylaceae; genus Erythroxylum; species Erythroxylum longipes. The sequence goes on along the minus strand of JAOQMS010000180.1, from coordinate 1,339,062 downwards.
TAACTACATTCCAATGATCCACATCTGGGTTTGCCAGATATCGACCCAGCAGTCCAACAGCAAATGCAATGTCCGATCTAGTGCACAAATGGGCATACATCAGGCTACCAATTGCACTAGAATATAGGACATTCCTCAGTCTCTCTCTCAACTTCATTCTTTGGACATTGTGCCAAAGATAATCTATCGCCATGAGAGATAGGTGCTACAACAAGTTTACATTCAGCCATATTAAACCTTTGTAGCACTCGTTCAATGTATGCTCTTTGTGAGAGGCTCAATGAGCGTTGAAATCTGTTCCGGTGAATTTGTATATCGAGCACAAAATATGTTTTACTTAAATCCTTTATGTCAAAGTGTTTAGCCAAAAACTGCTTTACCTCATGCAACATGGTTAAATCATTTAACACGAGCAAGATATCATCCATGTACAATAATAGGAAGATAACTTTGCTCCCTCTGACCTTATAGTATAAGCATCTTTCAACTTTATTTTCCACAAAGCCGAATGAGGTTAAAACCTCATCAAACTTTAGGTACTGTTTTCTGGAAGCTTGTTTCTATTAATTTAGTCAACTTACAAACTTTGTCAGTTGCATCATGATCCTAAAATCCTTCAGGTTGCTCCATAAAAACCTCTTCATAAAGTTCACCATTTAGGAAAGCGGTTTTAATGTCCATCTGATGTAGCTCCATGTCATAATGAGCTACTATTGTTATAATCACTCTAAATGCATCTTTCGAGGATATAGGAGAAAAGGTAACATTGAAGTCAACTCCTTCTCTCTGAGTGAATCCCCTGGCAACTAAACATGTCATAAACTACTCAATTTGACAATGTGTGTCCTTCTTGGTCTTAAATAGCCACTTGCAACTGACAGACTTGCAATGTTGAGGTAAATCAACAAGCTCCCATGCTTTATTATGCCTCATAGATAAGATCTCATCATTTATTGCTTCCAATCACAAGTCTGCATGGGGTTTAGAAACGACTTTTGTAAAAGTAACTGGATCGACAATATATCCTATATCATAGTGTTGTTCACTCAAATAGACTATATAGTCTGATGAGATAGCAGGTCGCCTCACTTTGGTGGATCTGCGTAACTGCATAAGTTCTTGTACCTCAGAAACTTCTTCCTGAATAGGTATAAGTCCCTGTGCCTGCATAGACATAGTACTCAGATCTTCATCTACTAGACTCGACTGTATGAGGAACGGATATGAAATGATCGTAGTATATGTCCTGTTATCTCCTGGAGGATGTAAAGATCCTCCCTCATCATGGACATCGTATTCCAGAAACTTAGTCATATGCGATTCCACTATTCTTGCCCCTCCTTCTCTACGATAAAATATGTAGCCCTTATAGTGATCGGGATAACCTACTAAATAGCAACAAGTGGAACGAGGTTGCAATTTGCTTTCATAACGATTATATAACCTTACCTCAATATGGCAGCCCCACACACAAATGTGTGTAAGGCTTGGCTTCCTTCCAACCTAAAGTTCAAAAGGCATTTTTGGTACTTACTTACTTGGGACTCTATTCAAGATATACAATGTTGTCTAGATGGCTTCACCCCACAGGTATTTGGTTAGGTTAGTTATGCTCTCCATTGACCTCAACATTTCCTTTAAGGTGCGATTATGCCTTTTGACCACACCATTTTGCTCAGGACTTTCTGGCATAGTGAACTGAGTCACTATTCCAACTGATTCCAAATACCTGACAAACGAACCCTTTTCTTGTCCTGCAACCCCATGTCTATCCTAGTATTCTCCTCCCATGTCAGACCTGACTATTCTTATTGATTTTTTCAATTAGTTCTCAACCTCAATCTTAAAGATCTTGAACTTATCAAGAACTTCAGACTTTTCTTTGAATAAGAACACATAGTCATAGCGGAAATAATCATTTATTTGGGTGTGCAAGACTATGACATAAGACATGTTGTGGATTCAGTTACTTTTATAGAAGTTATTTCTGGACCCCATGCGGACTTATGGTAGGAAGCAATGAAGGATGAGATGCAATCTATTAGGCATAATAAAGTATGAGAACTTGTTAATTTACCTCAACATTGCAAGCTTGTCAGTTGCAAGCTGTTTAAGGCCAAAAAGGACACACGGGTTCAAGTTGAACGGTTTAAGGCGTGTTTAGTTGTCAGGGGATTCACTCAAAGAGAAGGAGTTGACTTTAATGTTACCTTCTCTCCTATATCTTCGAATGATGCATTTAAAGTGATTATGACAATAGTAGCTCATTATGATATGGAGCTACATCAGATAGACATTAAACTTTATGTGGAGGTCTATATGGATCAACCTGAAGGATTTCAGGATCATGATGCAACTGACAAAGTTTGTAAGTTGACTAAATTCATATACAGTTTGAAACAAGCTTTCAGATAATGGTACCTAAAGTTTGATGAGGTTTTGACCTCATTTGACTTTGTGGAAAACAAAGTTAAAATATGCTTATACTATAAGGTTAGGGGGAGCAAAGTTATCTTCCTATTACTGTATGTGGATGATATTTTGCCCTCGTCAAATGATTTGACCATATTGCATGAAGTAAAGCAACTTTTGGCCAAACACTTTGACATGAAAGATTTAGTTGAATCATCTTTTGTCCTTGGTATACAGATTCATCGGGACGGATCTCAACACTCATTGAGCCTCTCACAAAGAGCATACATTGAGCGAGTGCTACAAATGTTTAATATGGCTTAATGTAAACCTGTTATAACACTTATCTCTCCTAGCGAGAGATTATCTTTGGCATAATGTCTAAAGAATGAAGTTAAGAGAAAGGCTATGAGGAATGTCTCGTACTCTAGTGCAGTTAGTAGCCTGATGTATGCCTAGGTGTGCATTAGACGGTCATTATATTTGTTGTTGGACTACTGGGTTGCTAACCCAGGTATGGACCATTGGAATGCAGTTAAACGAGTGTAAAAATACCTAAAAGGTACCAAGGATTATACGTAGACATACAGAAAAGTCAACGATTCAAACCTCGCTGGATATATAGACTCCAATTTTTGCTATGTGTCTAGATGATCGCCAATTCATTTCAGGGTATATTTTTATGTTAGTAAATGGTACATTATCGTGGAAAAGTATCAAGCAGATACTGGTAACTTCCTCAACCATGCATGCAGAGTTTCTTGCATGTTATGAAGCTGCTACACAGGCAGTTTGGCATAGAAACTTGATTTCTGAATTGTTTGTGGTATATTCAATAACTAAATGGGTTATATTATGATAATCTTGCTGCAGTGTCGTTCAATAGCAACAACAAGAATATCATAAGGTATAAGCATTTAGAGGTCAAATACTTAACCATAAAGGAGTTAATTCAGAAAGGTGACGTTAAAGTGGAGTATATCAAGACTAAGAAGATGTTAGTTGATCCATTAACTAAAGGACTTCGTCCACTAGTGTTTGTTAAACATGTATCCGGTATGAGTGTATTAAGGTCCTTACATAGCAGTATTTACGGATCATTGTATTTGCTCCTTAAATGTTTGTACATTTTAATGTATTAAGACATTATGATTATTTATTAATATAGATGATCATCTTTTTATCCTCAGTAATAACTGTTCTTGTGTATAGTCGTAATACATATGAAGGCCTTAAGATTTGTATTGATCTTAAGTATTTTAAAGGTCATTGGGTATATATAAAGATTGACCTTGAGCTTATGTCATTTAGACACATACAGTTTAGTACGAATATCCATAAATTTGATATCACATAGGGGATATAAGGTATAATCCCATAAAGGTTCTCTAATGCAGTTTAACATTCAGTTGAAGAATATAAAGGTATTTTCTAATGGTGTTTAGCATTCGGTGAGAGAAAATAAGGTTTTCTCTAATGTTGTTTAGAATTTAGTAAGAAAAAACAAGATTTCTTTGCTGCAGTTTAGCAAATGCAGTTTAGTATAAAGTTAGAGAGATCGAGACTTACAAATAAAAATAATATGTATTAAATCATACAAGTATCATCCTAGTTTGTCACACTCTATTTTCCTATTCATGTTAGTAAGGTATTAGATATTCGTAATTATATTAGACCTGTGTCACACGACATATGTGTTTTATATTTTTTGGTATCGAAAGTTTTGTAGGACAAAATGTTAGACTTTCATTACTTTTGGATCAAATATTTTTAATTTTTAAATTTGATACCAATATAGCAGCATGACTTAATTGAGTTTTCAAATTATTTTTAAACTTGAGAGTGAAAACCGCAATTAATGATTGTCTAGGGGGAGAATGCTGCACAATTTTGTCCTTTTTCATTATACTGGACAACTATTAATTGTATTTTTCAACTTTTCAATAACTTATTAGCTAAGTTACGTAATTTGATCCAGATAAGGGTAATAAAGTGATCCAATAAATAATCTAAATCATTGGGTCGAATTCCAAGAGAAAAATGGATCTCGATTAGTGTGGACAGTACCCATATTAGGCTTGTGATGGAAAAGTCCGATATGGAAGCTATATATAAAGGTTAAAGTCTCCTGCAGTTGCACATATCATTCGTAAGCATACGGATCATCTGACCTGTTAAAAGCACTTACATATTGAGAAAGGTGTAGAAAGGCATTAACCACGTATCGATGAACGTTTTCCACAAAATTCTCAAGAGATTGGAGCTCGTTTTGGCCACAAAAATCGCTTCAGAATTCAAAATGAAACCAAAATCAAGTATTCCGCATTTCTTTCATTTTTAACCCTTTTATAAACGATCTAGGACACATAATAAGGTTTATGTTACGTATTACAAAAGTTATATAATATTTTTATATAACAATTAGACATCAAATAAGTGATCATATATTTATTTACATGGTTATC
>JAOQMS010000180.1:1270543-1292566 GCA_027563885.1 Erythroxylum longipes | reverse complement strand
CTGGTTTTGGAAGGAACAAAAATTTTATGTCTCTGTCTCCGGAGTCGGGACAGAAATTGGTGAGGACAGCAAGCAAATAGGTCGGAGACAGAATTTTTCTGTCCCTGTCTTCTATCCCCACCCATAAAGACAGCAACCAAACGTAGGGTTATAACCGGTGGTTTTTGGGTGCTGCAAGGAGTACATGCATTGTTCTTGAAACAAATGTTGTGGAATTCGATAATACTTTTTAATTTTATTTGATTACTGAGAATTGAAGATACTATTTCACTCATCGGAACTTCGGCGGGCAAGAAACCAATGAATTTAACTTCATGATCTGCTGCTGCTGATATTAAGTGTAGGCATCAGTATGAATACTCATCTGAAGCTCAAAAATCTGGTGACATTGGATCATCTCAGTGTGAGGGGTAACAATATCCGCTACTATATCCTTCCCGACAGCTTGAATCTAGAGACATTGCTAGTTGAAGAAACACCCAAGCTTAAACCTAGGAAGCCAACTGCCGGTATGTCTATTCTCATTTTATCCAACTTTGATTTTATATTTCAGGCTCACCTTTCTCTCTCTGTTGTGGTGCTTACCCTTTTCTATGTTTGGTGAAATTCATGGAGACATGTGGGTGGGGTCGGGGTCGAGAAGGGGGGACATGGGCGAGGCCGGTAATTGTATTTCAATGTTTCTAACTTTTGTAGTAGCTACTAATGTAAACACTTGTATTGTAATGAGGATCTGTTATTCAAGACAAGAACAGGAGTAAAACATCAGTTGCTAGTCTTCCTTCTGTGATGCTTTGCTTTATAGAGGTTAAAATTATGGATTTCATTCTGGAGTTCGTTTTTGCCAAATGCCACCTAGTAGTGAGGAATTGATGAGCTTATGCTATGAGACTGCTTCTTTCATATTTCTTCAGTTAAAATGCAGCCCCCAAGATCTACCACCACTAGTTATACTCTCATTCTTATATAAATACCATCTTTAGTCTTTATTAGGTAGATGAGAGAATTTAATTAGTCTAGTACTTCGCATTGCGATTGAATCATAAGAACTTGCATTTTATAACCAGAGAACCAAAAGAGCATAACTTTTAGGAAACAGTAGTAATGGCGATCTGCTTCAAGTTTTAATGGCGATATGATCCAAGAGAGAAGAGCGAGAAAGAGTTTCATAGATTCCAGATTTTGGCGTTTTTGGGTTTCGTGGTCATCTAGTGTTTTTAGCTTTCTTAGTTCATTTTTCTTGTCGTCTATTTAGTGTTCCTCTCCTGTGTTGTTTCCTTTCCGTTTAAGGAGGAAAACAGAGGAAGAGAAACGTATAATTATATATAATTTGATATAGGAAACTGGCAGACATTATACAGTCTTTATTATGTGGAGAGGAACTTTAGGGAGTTCCTCTCCATATATCAGAGGTGTTATGGCTGACTTATTTTATATATTATGCTCCATATCGTTGGAGGAGACAAGTAGATACAGGGCATTTCTGCATCATTTTATTGATTGTCATTGGATTTCGTATCTTCACTTCTTTTGCTTCATTAAAGTCTAAATTTTCTTTTACAACTGTCAAAGTTAGCCGATTTCTGGCTAAAACCGAGAAAGGAATTCTGGAATCACAAAGGTCCAATTTGAGTTACTTGAGGAGCAGAGTCGTTGAGCTTCAGACAAACTTGTGAATATTGTTATTGCAAAAGTGAACTGCATTTGTTCTTTACTATTGTTTGAACTGTTCATCTCCAGTAAGCCTAGAACTTTGTCCATATACTTTGAGACATACTCATCAAAAAGATACTTTTCTGTTTTTCCTAGCATTCAAATAAACTTGTGTTAGCTTCCTTCACTTCAAAACCTTCAGGGCATTAGATACCTTTAACTAATCATTCTATCAATCGGACAACGCAAATGACTCTGAACATGGCAGTATAACCTGAAGTTCTAAATTCATTTCATTAGAACAAAAATCAAACAAGATCCTATCGTCGGAATATGCAAATCGATAAGGATATTTACTTCACAAGTCCCTCAACTGCTTAACAATTCGAATATCCAGTAACCCAATTGAGCAAAAAAAAAAAAAAAAGCCATGAAGAATGGTAATTTGATTCTTATTCATATGGTCTACATCATCCAAAATAGTGCTACAAATAGATTAAGCACACCTATTCATCATGTCTCCACTAAACAGAATTAAAATGGTAAAGTCATCTTCCTTAAAAACCGATCAAACTCCATTCTAGATTGAGATGCAATGTCTCCATGATACAGAGTTAAACTAGAAAAGCCATCTCCCTTGATAACATATTAAGTTTCGCTCTCTTGAGATGCAACTGCCATTGTTGTTTGAATTTTATATCTGAGACCTACTTTGCTTCTTCCTTGCATTGTATATATCCAACAAACACGGGACTTTGACCCTATACTTCAACACAATCTGATTAGTGAAGCACTTTTCACTTTTCACTTTTCACTTTTCAGTAATAACCAAGCAAACTTCCTGTTTCCTTTGATCAGATTCTTAAACTTCAAAACCTTTAGAACATTATACCTTTGAAGAATCCTTCTATCAATAGAAAACGCTAATAGATACGGACATGCAAATACATCCTGAGGTTCCAAATTCATAGAATTCACATAGAAATCCAACATGCTCCTAAGTTTATCCTCAGAAGTTGCCAAAAAGTACAGTTGCTTCTTAAAAACTGAAACAATTTCAACATCACTCATCCCCAAACCGTTTAACATCTCAAATTTCCTCTTCTAAGTGGACTCTATCATGCATATCCTCACAGTAACAGCACACATAAACATAGAACTCTCTGGTTCAATTCCCATTCTTTTCACATCATTGACTGCATAAACCATTATGTCGAGACTGTGTGTCATAAATCTAGCACTCGTGATTATCATCTTTGTTATACTTGTTACAGGCAATCCCTCCTTCACCAGAAAATCCACATTTGGCTGCATATTACTCTCCAGATCAAAACTCAACAACCAAAAAGTACGCTTAATATTAGTCACAACTTTCTCATCAATGCCAAGCCACAACTTCAAGAACTCAAACGATGGTTTGATAAATCTATCTACATTCCTTCTTAAAATTGCAGGATTCGATAGAATGAGCTCAGGTTGAAGCTGACCCACAATGCCATTTTGGACAAGGAAGTCCATTTTAGTCTTGAGTCCATCTACTTTATATCGCAAGATTCCAGGTCTCTTTCGATCAATTTGGTGATTTGGGTGCTGCTAAAATCAAAGCACTTCAATAATTCAACCAATGCTTGAGATTTCTGGTCTCGTGTTTCGTCAAGTTGGAACGTTTTGGAAGCAGGAATAGCAGATTCTAAGGTAAGCCTAACAGAGTCCACCAGAAACTTACATGTTTACGTCGCTCTAAGCCTTCATATGTAAAAGAAAAGAAACCTCACCTAGGCTGGGAGTTGTCATTCTTATAATAAGCTTCTCGTACTCATCCATTTACGTACTGAACACCATTGTCGTACTTTCTCTTCCTTAAATTTCAAAAGAACAGAACCATAACCGAGAGCTTCAGAAGATAATTATATGTTTATCTTCCTCTGTTTGTCTCCTTAAACCGAAAGGAAACAACACAGGAGAGGAACATTAAATAAGCGATGAGAGAAACGAAGGACTAAGAGAGCTAAAAAGACCGGACGACCACAAAACCCAACGAAGCCAAAATCTGGAATTTATGAAACTCTTTCTCACTCCTCTCTTTGATCGTGTCGCCATTAACGACACATCAACGGGGAACTTAAAAGCCTCTCTCTCCCCCCCCAAAACGTCGTCGTGTTAATAATCAGATTCAATTATGCTAATTACGCTGACATGTTTGATTAATAAAGTTTCTTTGGACACGTGATAATGTCACGTCAACAAAAATAACGTTGAAATTAATGTCAGAATAGAATTGAAAAAATTAAAAATTTGAACATTTTATTGCTACTTTTTAAAGTTCAGATCAGATTATAATTAAAAAATTGAAGAAAGTTTAAACTGATTTTAGTAATTAACCCTATTTTAAATTAGATTCAAAATTTAAATTAGCTTAATCTCAAATTTCATAATTAGTTCAAATCGATTAAAATAATATATAATATTGAACACAAGCTTGTTTTAAAATGACTATCTCAATTGATTAAAAACAACATTATTTTAATCTAAACTAAAAGTGCATTTTTAACCTTAACATTTACGATAGAATATATAATAAATCTTCACATTTTGCACATTCAAATTGCATTTTAACATTTTTAAAACATTCAAAACAAATTCTAACTAGATGAAAAAGGTTAATTTCTTATCACTTAAATATTATTTACGTCAATATTAACGTGATATTATTTTTTATTTTTAAATAAAAGTAAGTTCTACTATATGACAAATAAAACTTATTGTTTAAAATAGAAAATAGGTCTTACTATCACATGACAAGTAAAATCCAGCATCTAAAATGTGTATAATAGTGTGCCCACTTTTTAATTAATTTTAAAAATTTTAATTAATATGATAATAAAACTTATTTTTTATAAAAAATATATTATATTACGTTAATATTAACACAATATTGAACAGTTGGAAAATGTTAACATTCAATTTGAATGCTCATATTGAAATTATATCATATTGCACGAATCCGGAGAATGGCATAGGTGGAGATTGAGTGGCTCCACCAGCCAGTAGACATCCACGATAATTAGGCATATGATCTGCCTGCTATGCTGGTTTTTCACATAGATTAGATGAACCTGGAAACGAGTTTGGTGCCTCTTCTCGTCCTGTTCACAAGACCAACTAGGACAAGAAGCATATGGACAGATACATGCAACTCCAAAAGCAATGTCTTCACTTGGCCTGCTTGATATTTTCTTGGCATTCCATTTGCTTTCTATCATTCCGGAGAACTGACAGTTTATAGGAACATAAACAGATTTGTTCCTACGACGGAACTAAAACGTACCAGAAAAATAAATACAGCCCTGAAGTTCTGAGGCACATCATGTTTGGCAAACTAGACACGTCCAAACTGAGGTTAACTGGTAAAACTTGATTTGATCGAGCATGGACTTGGTCTAGGGGACTAAGGGTCTAGTACAGAATATTTCATTTTACCAAGACTATTCCTGGTTGGAACATTTGCACTTTATGTATATAAGACAAAAAGCAACGTCTACCAAATGCTTCAAAACGTAATAGGGAAGGCTATTGACTGTTCCAGAATTCTACAACTTGGTGATGAACATAATTCAGCACAAGGTAAACTAAACCAGATAAATCTCTTGAGCCTATCATTAAGAACATTGTAACAAAAAGCAATATCCCAAGAGCCTAAGCAGTACAGAACATTAAACAGAGTAAAAAAGAGCAAGTAAACAATTATTAGCCATCATATGCTCCCTTTGAAAATTGGTCTTCAGGGTAAAAGATGGCTACTACTTGATTGCCACCAAATTTTCTTCCGTTCATCCCTGTTCGAGCGTTCGTGGCGCCGCCAATATCTGCATACTCTAAGAAGACCTGAAAATGACATAAATTCACACTTGCAAATTCAGCTTGGAGAAAAAGAGATGTAACCAAATGTCATCACATGGGAAAATGGAAACTGAGGAAATCAACTAACCTTGCCAACTCCAGGTGCAGAACTACCATCTGGATTTGGGCGAGGGATGACAACATTCACCAGTGCACCTGCATATAACATGTGAAAATATGCAAACCCAACAACTTTGAAGACCATTTTAAACAATTCTCAATCTGATATAGTATGGTATGGAGTCTTCCATCTTTTTGAGTGTTAGGCCTGATTCTTTACAGCGGAATGTGATATTACAAAAGGCTGTACAACAAATATTTAACAAAGACAGGATAATGAAAATGGATTAATATGCAAACTTCTTAACTGGAAAAAGCATTCAGAAGTGCAAAATTACAACCATATATCTTACCAAACTTTGCACCCTCGGTCTTCATGTCTTCCAGTATATCTTCATATTCATCATCATCATTAAGTTCATCAGCAGTAACTACTTGAGTTAGACATACAACTTTGGTGTGGGCTTGTTGAAACATAAGCCTCTGCAGAGGAAAAAGCATGCATTAGAAACTACTCCATATACACAAATTCTTTTATAGGACAACAGAAAATGATAACTACAACGATAAGTCAAATAAGGTTGGAGTTTACCTGCAATGCAATCTGCTGCTGGGCATGCAAGAGTACAGATTCCTGCTCAGGATTAGGTTGACTTGCACCCTGGTTTGCCCGCCTGACAGTAAGAGTTTTATCACCCATCTTTATTCCATTAAGTGCAGCACAAGCTATGTCTGTAACCGAAAGGTCTTCATAGACACAAAAAGCATAGCCCTTTGAGTTCCCGGTTTCTCTGTCCTTGACCAGATCAAAACCTCGCAAGGGACCAAATGATTCTAACAACTCCCTAACCTGGGCTTCTGTGAAGTAATAAGGTAGCCCACCCACAAAAATTCGATCCGGACCCTCGAGCCCACCAGCAGAGCCAGGTGTTAATCCAACTGCAGCTAAGTTAAGGTTCGGATTAGGTTGGCTTGGACCAAGTGTTGCCGCAAGAGATGGATTATAATCGCTAGGCCTCCTGACCTTAACAGGTGCTCCCTGCCAAAGTCAAATTTGTAGAAGTAAAAATTACACATCACATGAAAACTTCTAAGATATGTTGACCATAAAAGCAAGAAAATCAATGATTAAGTCTTAGAACTGATATTACCTCAAAGATAATACCATCTAGGGCCATTGCATTGCTTGCCTCCTCAACAGATCTCATCTCCACGAATGCAAACTTTTTTTCATGATTAATATATACATTCACAACAGCATCACCTACAAACAACCAAGCAAAAGAAAGAAAATTAAAATAGTAACTGTTGGATATTAAACACACCACATCGTTCACTAACAGAAGGATAGCATACCTGGGCCAGCAGTGTTTCCTCCAATAGCAGCCATAACCTGGCTAAAATATGTAGCTACAGACTGCAAAAAGCAAGGAATTAAGTTCAATAACTAGAAGAGAATTGAAAGAAAGACAATTAAGATTGTGTTAAAATGCCTGTTCGTTTGCTGTAGGGTGAAGCCCTCCAACATAGACCCGCCGAGCATGCCTAGTGGCCTATACACGTACACAACAAAAGTAAGTCATGGTTAGATGCCAACTTAAAACTAATTAGGTGTGAACAAGGAACTTGTTCCGCAAAGCATACAGAACAAATGGTTAATCATCCCAACCTGTTGAGTCATAGCCTGAACAGGCATAACAGGAAGAGCACCAAACTGCTACAGGCAAACAAACAGCAGAATATTAATCCCAATCAATAGAAACAAGTAAATATGTTCAACAGGAATAACAAATCAAACCTGGGCTGTCCCCATAGGAAACATGTTGGGAAACACTCCAGAAATCACAGGAGCTGTCCCTGGAATCTGACCTGAAAACAAAAATAAATGGCTAGAATCGGAAGAAAATTACTTCATATCCATGTCGATGGACTAACAGTTACTGAGCCTCCCACTGCCTTGCTATCTACTGATGTATTAGATTCTATCCTCTCACAATCAACTTTACCAAAAGAGATAACGAGAATACATCGCATATTCGAGTTCTGGTTGAAATATTTACAAGACTACCAAAAAATGCAATAGTTGCCAGTTGAAGACTGAGAAGAACCATCAAACCGGTGCATTCCTCCTTGTACATTAAAGCAACAGAAGTCGGCTCACGCCCATTTCAGCACAGTGGGGCAAGTAGCCCAACATTGCCTTCTCACAAGAAAATATAGACACAGGAAACAAACAAACAAACAACAACACAAAAAAAGCCAACTCTCTCAGTTCCAGAACTATTCATAGAAGTAATAAAAACAGTAATACAACCAGTCCATTCAGAATCTAATCTGTAAAAACCAAATTTGATATAAAAGACCATACTTGATGTAGGGCGAACACAAGAATATGCCTATTATTTGATAAAGCACATTTAAATTGAAAAAATATGCTGGAACTTTCAATTATGTAAACCAAAGGAATAGATCTAAGAAACAATCTGGAATTATAGAACTCACTCCTAATCTAAGAATCACTTTCAAGGAATGAAAGTTTCACACTCAGACATGAAAATATCATAATTCAACAGTCTCTATTCCAAAATATAAATAAACATTGACAAACAATTCAAATCTCGTTGCAACTCTACTTTGACTACCTTTAGTTGAACTCTTAACTCTAGAGAAATTAACTTAAATTAATGTATTAATATTAACTAATAGTCAAAAGGAAAGAATAAATAAGTTAAATATCTTGTCTCCATCAAACTTGCCAAAATCCATCGATATTGCTCTCCAAAACGACATTATGCAATTTGGTGGGGACTTTCCACACTACATTAAGCAAAAGAAGAAGAAAAAATGGGACTTAAATGGTAGTCAAAGTGTGAAAAACAATCAATGTACCTGCAACAGCAGCTGCAGGTGGTGCACCAGCGATAATTGCAGAAGGAGGAGGAGCCATATCAAAACCACTAATCCTTTTGCTGTGTGGAGAGAGAGTTTTACCAGCATAGAAGGAGATTGGCACAAGGAAAGAATAAAGAAACTAGTATAATGACAAATACTCAAACATCTTGTATGGCGTAAAATACCTCTTGGAGGGTGAACTGGACCGGGGCTCTGCCTGTTGTTCAGATTTATCCAGGGAACGAGATTTTGATCGGCGCCGGCGCTTCTCTTCTCTATCTCTACCATAATCTCTTCGCCTTTAAAGATTATATTTATTAAAATTTCAATACTGCATTCAGTGGATCAACAAAACATATCTAGAAAGCTACATAAAGTTAACTCAATCACCTGTCATTATGACGAATTTGGTGATAATCATCATCGTCTCTATCTCTGCCTCGTTCCCTACGATCTTTATGACGTTCTCGATCTCTATTATGGCGATCTCTTTCCTTGTCCCAGTCCCTTTCTCTATCCCTATCCCTATCCCTGACTCTATCCTTGCTTCTCTCTCTATCCTTCTCCCGGTCTCGGTCACCCTCCTTATCACGCCCCTTCTCTCTATCCTTCCCACGACTTCTTGAAGACTCTCTTTCATATTCACGAGATCCATGCTGCTGCAATTGTTGAGTTAGTAATCACATCAAGGGAGTAACTACTCAACTACTAAATATTCTGCAATAGACTTAGTAACGATGGTTGTATTGAAAACAGTAGCAACAGTTTAATTAAAAGAGTTGAAAAAATTACACACCATACCTAAATATCACACCAAGAGAAAATTCTATAATACACTAAGTATCAAGAGAACTGAGAATAAAGTTTCCAAAACACTAATCGTGACAAGAAAGTTTCGATTCACAGAAAAATAGTTCCTCAAAAGTAACAAACGCATCCTGCTATGTACATGATGACAAGCTAATGCATTGGATCAAAGACTAAAAAAAACAAAAGAACTTTTGATAACCCAACACATTTATGAAAAATAATACAAAACTAATCAAAATTTCTATGAGAAACAACTAAGATGTTACAAACAAGTCCACAGAGTATACAACCAAAATAATCTCTTAAAACAAAACAAAGAATTCGAAACACAATAACAATTCGCCTTTCTCTATATCAATGAAAAGTTAAACAAGAAAAAAAATAAATCAGGTGGTTTCATAAACCTGAGACTTGGCTTCGTGGAGGGCATCGGTGCCACCATCGCCATCGTTTTCGTAACCAGATCCATTCCCTTCATATTTTTCTCTCTCGTAGTCTGTCATCTTCTACTTCGCTTCAATTCAAGCTTTTTTTCCCTGACAAAGTTTGCTTCTTTCAATCCTACTAAAAGAAAAAAAATTCATCCAAAACTACTTATAATCACTACTTCATTTAATCTGTAGTTCAGCTAAATACTACCGTAGAGCAAAGGCAAGCATCTCAAAAGAAAAAGACGAATAACATATATCAGAGGCAGAAAAAAGATAACTTTGAAACATCCAAAAAACCAAGCTTTCAAAGCCTCAACTTACTGATTAAATAGAAAAAATCAAATACAACGACACAAATTTAACATATGACCACCGGTGGGCATTCAAGCTTGAAACCACTTCAAGCGATCTAACAATTAGGGGAAATCGGACAAACGTGTGGGTTAGTAAGGTGTGATTTAGGTATTCGAACGACCAACAGAGAGACGGTGAATTAGTGAAGAGCTATACTCTATTAGATATAGCGATATAGGTCGAGATGGCCACCTCCCTTTAGACCATTACACGATGTATTTTTATTATTTTAATTTATTTAAAAATAGAAAATATTTTAAAATAACTCTTTAATATTTTTATTAAATTAATTCAATATAATTTTCACTAAATTTGATTAAAAAATTATAATAGTATAACCAAAAATAAATTAATTAAAATATATTTAATGTTAATTTTACTTAAAATAAAATTTAAGTCAAAATGTAAAATATAACACAATATAGATTTTTTAAATTTAAATAAACTCAAATTTAAATAATAAATTTGTTAAAATTCTAGTAAATTTAACGAACCAACTATTATTAGATATATTTAAAAAAAATTAATTAGAATTTTCTTTTTTTTGAATTATTTTTTGTGGAATTTTTTTGACTATTTTAAACGATGATCACTTGTATTAAATAAATTATTTAAATTACTAATTAAAATTTATTAAATTGATCAAATAGTTTCCTCAACACACCAATTCTAGTAAAATACATTTCAAGTGGGAATTATCTATAATATAATTCATTCAAATAAGCCATACGACTGAAGCCTGAGACCACCATTGCAACCTTTAGCTGAAACCTGCATTTCTTCTATTGATAACAAAATATTATGTACAATGGTCAAGTAACTGGCTCAAAAATAGGCCATCGAACTCGAACGCAAACTCGAACGCTCTTTACATGGTGAAATCAATTGATACAACTTGGAAGTTTAAACTTCAATTCCATCTCTTGGAATTCTTCAGCCCTTTCGATTTTTGTTTTGCAGCCTGGAAGGCCTGCATTTTTTGTTTCTTCCGAGCTTCCTTCTCGGCCTATTGTAGTATGCAACAAGAGCTTTTGGATTAAGTACACATACTAACAAGCTATAGTGTAGTGTACTGCAATTTAATCATACAGAAGAAACTTACTTTTGACATCTTGGATTTGGCCTTCACTTTTGGAGCCTTTTCCTCGAGTTCTGCCTCGCGTTCGAGTTCTTTTTCCCTTGCATCGAGGTTTTTCTCAAGATAATACTGCAAGTCCAGCAATTTTATGTCAAAGAATTGTTTGCATCTTAAGATTTCAAGATGAACAGAACCCCAAACATGTTTCTGATATATCATCAAGTTACCAAGTTTTTTGCACAAGTCAGAAAAGCAAGAATTTTTATCGTGTCGCAAAACAAGTATTCAAACATATTGGTGCCACATATCAAGTCTCCGTTCGTATGTTGACCCGACAACCATCGGAACTTAACAAGTATTCAAACCTATCGGTGCCACATATCAAATCTCAATTCATATGTTGATTAATAGAGAAAAAGAAAATGAGGGCCGGAACTTACATTATAGTCTCCTGCATAATCCTGTAACTGGCAATCTTTAACTTCCACTACTCTATTAACTATTTGCTTAATGAAGTACCGGTCATGAGATACCGTGATAACGGTGCCCTTGTATTCTGTTATGGCCTCCTGATTTAGCAAAACATTCTCGTTAGCACATTTCTTGTAGAAAATAAAACATAGATACTAAATATAGTTAGCAAGAAACTCAAACCTCAAGCATCTCTTTTGAAGGTATATCCAAGTGATTAGTCGGTTCATCCAAGACAAGCAAAGTTGACGGCTTTACCATAAATGTGCAAAAAGCTAGTCGTGCCTGATTAGGACAAAGAGACAAAATTCAGATCGAACATGTTGAACGGGAATAATCAAAACATTGGTAAGCTTAAATGCAATGGAACTGATATGGAATATGCTTCAAACATCATTTCTGATTCATTAATCCCAAGCTCAAAGAAGAACTAACCTATTCAGCAAAGACAGGAAGCTTAACAAAAAAATAAATCAACAGATAGCTTAAAATGGTGTCTGATACAGTAAGGGGCACAACGTAATTCACGTCAACTTATAACATTCATTCTTTGCTTAGTCGTCCATTGAGTTTGTACCAAAACAGAGCATTATATAGTGTAAAAATGCATTGCTTTTAGCAATGTTATTCGCGTTTAAATTGTTCATCTGTCATAAAATGTTCAGTACTTTACAGTATCTAATCCAGTATATCATCCATTTTATTCCTTATCTTGCATCCCATCAAGTACCACCAAGTTCAAGATACCGTATGCTAAAGTAAGAATTGGGTTCAGATACACAGCACAAAGTCGAATAACATAAAATTTTCCCATCTCGTGGATATCACTAAATTAAGTCAAATTTTCCAAGTGGAAGGTACAATATTATTCTGTTTGTTAATTAACCAGTAAACTTGACCGATAAATTCATAAACATCTTTATGATCTACATTTGCAAACAACACAAGAAATCCATCTAACTAATGAGGATTCATGGAAAGTTCAACAAAAAAGTGTTTTTCTCTACACAGAATTCAAAGGTAGTGTTACAGGATCTTCTGATAAATAGTTACAGAACCAGTCATTAGGACTGTGTTTGCAAGAGAAGAATGCAATGGGAGGAAAAGGAAAATGAAAAGGGGGGCAGGAGACCATCAAACAACAACTCTTAACAAACAACTCAAAAGCATTATAGAACCCCCGGCAGCTCAATATTGTAAAAGTTAAGAGTTGCAGAGATTTCTGTTCATCAGAGATGTACCTTCTCACCGCCACTTAAAAGGGACACCTTTCTATCAAGCATTTCAGCTTTGAAGTTGCAGCGCCCAAGAAGTCCCTTTATGTCATCAAGCCTCCAATCCTGTGCAGCCTCTACAACTGTTTCAATCACTGTTTTCTCTAAATCAAGCGCCTCTGCCTACAAGA
The DNA here is from genome assembly GCA_027563885.1 of Erythroxylum longipes. Taxonomy (NCBI): domain Eukaryota; kingdom Viridiplantae; phylum Streptophyta; class Magnoliopsida; order Malpighiales; family Erythroxylaceae; genus Erythroxylum; species Erythroxylum longipes. The sequence goes on along the minus strand of JAOQMS010000180.1, from coordinate 1,279,512 downwards.
CAAGTTGATCAAACTAGTCAGAAAGTTTCTGTAAGGAGTTCATAAAGCGACTTTCCAAAAAAAAAAAAAAATTTCAGAAAGTGGCCCAAAACCCTGTAGTTAAAAGCAACAAATGCCTAAGATCAAATGAGAAATGGCACCTAAGTTGTGCCAATTGCACACCTGATTCTGCTCAAAATAGTTTGGCAGTACATTATGCTCGCCTAGCACAATTTCACCTGCAGTTGGCTTCTCCATTCCCATGATCAGTTTCAGCAAAGTACTCTTCCCACAACCATTTGGGCCAATAATGGCAATTTTTTCACCTCTTTCTATTGTAAGATTCGTCCTATTAAAAAGCACCTGTATATGCAGATATTAACATAAAGTAAATTTAACAGCAAACGTAATGGGGGAATTACTCTTTTCTCAGCGATGCAATGTACCTTGTCCCCATAGGTGAAATTTAAGTTTCTAATTGCAACAACAGATCTTCCACTTCTTCCACGCTCTGGAAATCTGATTTTCATTTGCTTATGTTGAAATGGCTTCTCAATTTGATCCTCTTCTTGAAGCCTCTCCAGCTTCTGTTCACCAAAATCAGAATTTCCAAAGATAATTAGATAAGCGTATCTACGTCTGAGCCAAAAACACAAAACTGCAGAAGAAATAGAGACTAAAGAATCATTCTCAAAGTGATGAAATGTGCATAGCAAGTTCACAGAGAAAAGAATAAGACACATAAATTTAATTATGCTTAGTTCATAATTGACAGCATCCATTCGGTCGAACAAAAACCAGATTCAAATGAACAATGATTAAAGTTGTTCATTTGAAAGTTACTACTATATGATTGCTGTTATGCTAATGCAATTAGAAATGTAGCCTATACATACAAATAAGTTAGGATGCGAATCCAATGCATCAATCCCAGTCATGTACAAAAGAAATATTGAATAAATCAACTCTATAGCAATCACACAGCATAAGTATAACATCTCATTCATTTTAATAAAGCTGGAACTGATTGATGAGGATGACGGTATAACTACTTTCTTGTATGCTGCCAACAGATGAATCATATAACCAAGAAAACAATGCCACATTGTTCCTCAATGACATAAACGTGGATAAAATTGTTTGGGTCCTTGCACCTTCTCGGCAGAAGAAGCACGGCCAGAATTTGCTCCCGCACCTAATCTGTTTATTAAGTCTCTCGTGTGCTCAATTTCCTTTTGTTGTTTTTCCCATGCTGCATATTGCGCTTCAATCCATGTTGCCTTTGAGACAATATACTGAGAATAATTACCCACATAAGTCCTGGATACTCCCATATCAGTTTCTACAATTTTTGTACATAATTGATCAAGAAACGCTCTGTCATGAGATATGATGACCATCGGCACATCCTGTTTTTGCAGATAACTTTCAAGCCACTCAATTGTATCCAGGTCAAGGTGATTAGTAGGCTCATCCAACAGCAACAAATCTGGATCCTGGCAATATGTGTTTGAACACGTTAAACCATAGCATATACATAATTAATAGAGAGAAACTGTTTCTTAGAACAAGAAAAGGGATCCGCCAATATCAACTCCTCTTATGAGTTAGGGTTTTCTTATTTCAATCCTCTTGCCTTCATTTTTGCTATTGAATTCCTCCTATTACCAAAAACATGGCAATGAAGTCCTAGCACTTGGTTATAGACATGTTACACACATAGATCATGAAATTTTATAATTGAAAATGAACCGGTTAAAGTAGTGCAAAAACAACCCGAAGTAAGAGAATTGTAGTAGAAAAGTAGGATCAGTATCAAGAGATAAAAAACATCACTTCCTACTGGGAGACCAAAACTTCAGACAAAGAAGAAGCTTCTGAAGCAAACGATGCAGCACCTATTACATATATATGTAGTGAAACCATAACCATCATGGCATGCTCTTAGTCAGGAATTAGTCAGAAAAGAAACCAGAAAGTAGTAAGTAGAAACATAGTAGCAACAATTTATATAGACTATACCTGAAACTGCAATAAAACCAAGCATATCATTGAAAAACAATGGACAAGTTACACACCTGCAGCAAAATCTTCCCAAGTGAAATCCTCATCTGCCAGCCACTACTGAACGAGGCCACCAACCTCTCTGAATCCTCAGGCGAAAACCCGAGCTCAGGCATCAACTTGCTGATCTTAGCATCAATTAGGTCCAAATCCACAGCCTGTGCTCTTTTCTGCAACAAATCAAACTCATCCAACAATCTTCCCATCAAGTCCAAATCCTCCACAGCCCCTTCTATTGCCTTTTGCACCTTCTCCAACTTCCCTGCAATCTCCATTTCCTCTTCAAAAGCACTCACAAACTCCTCTTTAACAGTCCTGCTCATCGAAACCTCGAATTCTTGACTCAAAAACGCAACTTTCATGTTGGGTTTCGCTTTGATCACGTTACCCGAATCAGGCTCCTCTTGTCCCGTAATAATTCTCAACTGGGTCGTTTTGCCTGCCCCATTTACGCCAACAAGCCCAACTTTTTCCCCTTTCTTCACTTCCCAACTCACGTCCTTCAACACCGTAACTCCTTTATAACTCTTGCGTATATTTTCAAGCTTCACACCCGACGAAATACCCGACGCCCCGCTGTTTGATTGCTTATTCGCGCGTTTTTTGTCGAAATCATCCGCAGAATCCCTTGAAAACAAAGACTCAACATCAGTCTCCGGCTCAACAACAGAGGTTTCAACGGTCGCAGTGGACAAGCTCGCATCAATTCTAGATGTCCCTCTTCTGGGTTTCCAAAAATTCGCGACCTTTATCCCACTGGTATTCCTTCTAAAAAGTTTGAGGCTTCGGTGAGGCGTGAAATGGGGTGACAGGGGAGATATCCTAGCATCGAATAGAGATGAACTAGTGAAGAAGGTCTGAAGGGCTAGTCGGTTGAATTTAGTGGACAAGGCCATGTTTGGTTAGTTAACACAACAAAAAATCTGAGCAAATTAAACTGGAAGTACCAATATCTAGGACAAACTAAGCATATACTGGTAATGGGTTAGCATCAAACGATGTTGAAATGAAGGAGGAGAAGACTAAACTAAGTAAACAATAGGTGAGCCTTCCTGTTTCTCTCACAATGAAAAACAGAGTGAACAGATGAACTCTGTTTCTTGAAAGGAAATGGCCATTAAGTACTTCGATTTTAGTTAATATTTACCCATTTTTTGCAATTCTTTTCTGTAAAAATTGAAGCTTTTGTTTTTATATATAATAATGTTAACTGAAAATTTTATTTTATTATTTTCTTGTGATTTTTGTGGCCTTGGAAAACAGATAACATTTTGTGGGAAAATTTCGAGTTCTGTGGTGAGGACTTTTGGAATATTATTCTCACCTCTGTTTTCAAGCCACGTGTATACCAAAATGTGACTCTTACCTTAGCCACGTCCACTAGAAGCTCATACCCTTCTGTTCAATTATTCTTCATCCAACTCAATTCACCTTTGATATTTGGATACAAATGTTGAATTGGGTTGGATTGGTTTTGGACTCAAGAATCTTCTTAGTTCCATTGATGGATTGGACTCACATTCATGCATAACTTGATCCAATCTGCAATTTTGTACTCTCAGGTTAGGTATGCGTTTTGGCAAATTAAATTAGGTTTAGTCAATCAAGTTTAGGTGTAAAAGGTCGGTTTAAAATCTAATTTGAACGATGTTGTTTTAGTTTATCTTCTCAAATCAATATCATTTTTGGTATATAAATATGAAAATTTTAATATTAAAGGAGTTGTTTATTAAAAGGGTCAAGTTTAACTGAAGATGAACTTGATTTGACTTAATCTGTTGTCAAACTTATAAATAATAAATAGGATAGGGATTAGGTCATGATAGTTTTTTTAAGTTTCATTAAATTTGATTTTAATATATTAATTTTAGATCATCTTATTTGATTAATTTGTTATAATCATTTAAGTTAACATATGTTGAGCTTGATTTTGAGTTTAAATTTAAATTTAAATTAATTTGTTAACTTTAAGATGGGTCAAATTAAATTTCATCTAATTTATTATTTTTATTTATGAATCTTTGAATAATAAAGTTTTGAATTTTGAATTTTAGGATAATGTTTAAGACAATTTAATTTATTAAAATGTACAAATATTGAAACTGAAATCAATTTCCTAGCAAAAATGGTAAAATAAAATGTACTTTCTAATTTTAAAACAAAACCATTATATAAAATTAAATTGCAGTTTCTAACAAGCTCCACATGTGAGCGCATTTTATTTCCATATAAGATATACTACTCACTTCTAACAAGCTCTGCATGTGAGTGAGTTTTATTTTCATATAAGATATACTGCTCACTTCCCACTAACTTCTTTGAGATTTGCAAATCTTGCAACTCATTTGTAATATGCATTTTATAACCAAAATCAATCCATCATATGTTATGACAAACTTCAATCGTATTAGATTCAAAGCAAACTATTGAGATTAGATTGTCTTTCTTTTCTAATCATTCCTTATGTTTAACACAATCCTTCTTTACGTGTCCTTTTTTCTTGCAAAAGAAACACTTGAATTCTTCTTAATGTCAACTTGGGCAAGTATTTGACCTTTTTCCTTTGAGTTGACTTGATTTTTCTTCTTTTCTTAAACAAGCAGATGTGCACTATGCTAACTCTCTACCTGTTCCGTTAACAATTTTCCTTCCTCTTGAAAATATATGATCATTAATTCATTTATTGAACATTTATCCTTACGTGTATTATAAGAGATTTTAAAGGGTCTGTAATGTGGTAGAAGGGTGTTCAAAATCTAATGCACAAAGAAAGAATCAGACATTTCAATCTCGAGTTTCTTTAACTGAGCCGCAATATCCCTCATCTTCATAATATGCTCACTCACACCTTTAACACCAGTAAGCCTTGTAGGTGAAAACGTCATATTCAAGGTACTTGCAAGTACTTTGTCTTAAGTTTCAAATTGCTTATAAGTAACCTTCAGCAGAGTATGGACATTGTCGTGTTGTTATACAGAACCACGAATGCCAACAGAAATTTTGGTTTTTATGAACAACACACTTAGGCAATTAGATCGCTCCCAACATTCTTAAGGAGCAATTTCAACTGTAGCGCTAGCCTCAGTTACCTTGGGGGGTTCATCTTTCTGGATAACATAATCAATGTCTATCCACACGAGATGAAGAAAAATTCTCTCTTTTCGAATCTTATAGTTTCCACCCCTCAACTTAGGAATTTCACAACTTGTAAAGAAATTAACAATTTGAATAGCTACATAATTTAAACATGCATGCTACTTATCAATAAATTGAGGGTAACAAATAATATATATGTTGTATCATTGTAAACATATCTTAAAAGATATAAATCAAATGACATAAAAATTACCTGCGACTAAATCTTTAATTCAAACATATCTATGCTAAACTTTATAATAAAATTATCAATTATATTCCAATTCCCAAAATTCTTGTGTGATAAAATTTATTATACTAAAATAATTAACTACAATTAAATGCCTAAACTCTTTATATGATTAGGTACATAAATATATAATTTTAATAATTAGGTTGCTATGGTTGAGCCCTAATAATTAATCATTAAAACAAGTTATACAAAATTATATTCACAATCCAAAATATAAACATAATAATTATGTGGATAAAAATTGATAACCTAATTCATGTTGAACATTTATACAAATATAATTTCAACGCATAATAAATAAAAATATCATCCTCAGTTCAGTTGACAGAAGCTCACTATGTGCCCTATGTGGGTGTGGGTTCAAGTCTCAATCACTGCATCAGAGTTTGCTTTTAAATCAAGACACAAAACGATGTCGTTTGCATTGAAATTGAGATTTTTTATTTTTTTAAAAGTTTGAATTTGGAGCAGAGTAATAGGTACCGTTCCGTACCGGTCGATACCGTACCGGCCAAAAAATAGAACGGTACAGGAGGTAGTAGTACCGGCCCTGAGTATAAGGCTCGGTACCGGCTGGTACTCACGATACCTGACAGTACCGGGCTGATACCTTAAATCCTCAAAAATTGAGGACTAAATTGAAAAAAAATCCTAATACTACCCCCCCCCAAACCAGATGCGTCTTCTGCTTCTCTCTTTTCACTCTCAGCCTTTCATTTTTCTTCATTTTCTCTCTCACTTAGTCGCTCCTCCACCGACTCATCCTCTCCTCTCGCTGTTCTCGTCATCCTCTCCGATGGTGCTTGGCTGCTCCTCCACCACGCGACATTCGTCACCTCCGGCTGTTGCCACCTCGCCCGCTCCACGCCTTCCCCTGTCGCAGGTCGCCAACTCCACGCAAACCACGCCTCCACCTGTCGCTACCAACCACCATCTCCAATGACCACCAACACCAAGTGACCACCACCACTTGTGACTTTGTCTTTGTGTTGTGACTGAGGAATGAAATTGATGAGATTGTGAAGGATTTAAAGTTGTTTGTAATGGAGACGGATTGAAGTTGGTAAATTGTTTGTGTTTGAGAATTGAGACAAATTTGTGGTAAATTGTTTGTGTTGGAGGAAGTTGACAAATGGTAACAAAAATGTGAAATTTGTGATTGGTTATTGGTTCAGTTGGAACTTGGATTATGGTTTTGTGTTTTGGTAATGAAAAATTGAAAACATGAAATTTGTGTTTGATATTGGTTTGGTTGGTTGGTATTTGGTAATGAAAATAGGTTTGGTAATGGGTTGGTATTTGGTAATGAAAATTAGTTTGGTATTGGTATTTGTTAATGAAATTTGGTATTTGGTTCATTTGTTAATTGTTTGGTTCATGAAAATTCAAAGTCATATATTGCAATGTATTGTGGTTAATTGTAATGGTTTGTTGGTTGATTTGCTTAATTGGTTCACATTGAACATTTTAAACAAACAAATTTTATTCACTAAATTTGAAAATAAAAACAGAAAATTAAGAAGGTTCATTCATGCTTTGCTAAACCCCATCATATTCATAAGAAGATTTATTCATGCTATGCTGTAAGTGCAATTACATTACCATTACTTGAAGAAAAGATAATTTGTTTAAACATATACAAAAAAGAACCTAAATTGAAAGAGCTCAAATGACATCGTATTCATATAGAAGAAAGATAACAATTGGAATTGATTACTTTAGATATATCTAAAGTTTGATTTGTTAAATTTTTGATTAAATTAAAATTTTATTATTTGTTCAAGAAGTCATTATTAATTGCAATATTTAAGGTATATACTAGTTTTTAAATTTCAATTTTATTCTAATAATTTTATCCAAATTTACAATGAAATATTTTATTATCCCTAATCTTTTTAATTCATCTTAATTATTATAAGAGCCTAATAGGACAATTAGTAAAAAAAAAACTATGTGCTAATGGTTTGGGAGGTTCTTTACATATCATTGCTAATTTTGTTGATAAAACTAACATATTTATATGTTTGTTATAGATAAATGGAAGGAAGCTCAACTACTCCTGATCAAACTACTTCAGGAAGATATAATGATCCAACTTGGGCTCATGCTGCATTAGTCCCAGGCCAGAAAAATCATACAATTTGCTTGTTTTGTAACAAGCATTTAAAAGGTGGAGGAATCACTCAATTAAAGAAGCATTTAGCTGGGGTTAAAAGAGATGTAGAATCCTGTAAAAAAGTAAGTCATGATGTGAAGTGACAAATAAAAACATTGCTTGATGAATATTAACGTGAGAGAGATAGAAGGGAAAGGTTGAATTTTGAAATTGATAGTGAAAGTTTATTTTCTAGTTTTCGTAGTGATTATAGAAATGTTGAAGGTGGTAGTAGTAGTGGTACTGGTAGCGTTCCATCTTAGGGTCAAGAAGAAGTAGGCAGACTAGTTTCTTTGCACTACAAACAACCCCTGGGTCCCAACCTTCAATTCGTAGTGCAATGCAATCAAGAGATGCAGCTCACAATGTCGATATGGCAGTAGCTAGATGGTGGTATGATACAGTTTCGTCATTTAATGCTTCTCAATCTTATTATTATCAACCTATGATGGATGCAATAGCATCTTATAATCCGAGATACAGAGGTCCTTCGATTGATGACTTAAAAGGTAAACTTTTGAGTTGTTCTGTTTATGAAATTAGAAGTTATTTGGTTGAAAGAAGAGTGAATTGGGGTACTTATGGATGTTCAGTCATGTATGATGGTTGGACGAATAGGAGACAAGAGCCTATTACTAATTTTTTGATTTATTCTACAAATGACTCTATGTTTTTGAAATCTATTAATGCATCTGGCCTGATTAGAAATGCTAAGACTTTTTTTGGGATATTTGATGAAGTTGTGAATGAAGTAGGGCTAGAAAACATTGTTTAGTTTATTATTGACAATGATTCCGCTTATAAAGCGGCAGGAAAAAGGTTGCAGAATACATATAATTTATTTTTTTGGACTCCTTGTATTGCATATTGTATTGACCTAATGATGGAGAATATAGGGGATCTTAGGTATTTTCCTGTTATTGATGAGACTATGCAAAAAGTTAAAAAGGTAACAAAATTCATTTATAATTGTGCATGGGTGTTGAATTTGATGAGAAAGGAATTTACCAATGGTAGAAATTTGTGTCACCCTGCTATGACAAGATTTGCAACAAATTACTTACCACTTCAGTCTTTTGTTTCGCTGAGGAAAAAGTTAAGATAAATGTTTACAAGTGATAAGTGGGTTGCATCTCAGCATGTTAGGTCTAATGCTGCAATGGAGGTTTGTAATATCGTACTAGAAGATAGAGAATTTTGGTCAGAATGTCAATTTGTTATCCGAGTTTGTAAGTCTTTGGTGAGGGTGCTTCGGTTGACTGATGATGAAGAAAAGTCAACAATGAGTTATATTTTTTATGCCTTCGAGAGAGCGACGGAAGCAATCAAGGCTAATCTGAAACATAGGCCTTCTTTGTACACGCCATATCTTTCAATCATTAA
>JAOQMS010000180.1:1227775-1240928 GCA_027563885.1 Erythroxylum longipes | reverse complement strand
TGAATTTGTTAAGGTGCATAATCATGATTTTGTTAAGTTGCATATTATCCAGTAATTGCATGCATAATCATGAATTTCATAAGTTGCATAACGCATGCATATTAACATGCATAATCATAAGTCATCTGCGTTAAATGCAGACCTTGTCTGCATTAAACGCAGACGACGTCGTCTGCGTCTGCGTTGAACGCAGAACGTTGTCTGCTTTAGCGCAGTCGACGTCTGCGTTCGCAGATGATCACGTCTGCAAATCGCAGACGTGGTCTGCGTTTCTGTGTTTAAAATAACAAAGAACAAATAGACAATGAAAAGATATACATGAATGAGGAAAAACGCAGACAAACGTATAGACGAAAATATGAAAAAAAAAACTAACCTGATCTGTCTTGAAAAGAAGATGAGATGTTGCTGTGTATTGTATAGGAGGAGAACTGGAGAAGATAGAGTTTTGTAAATAGAAGAACTAAAAGTAACGTTTAAAATTTGTTATATACGTAAGTGACGCGAAAGTTGCTACCCGACAAAGCTAAAATGAGGGGCTTTTTAAAAAAGCTCCAAATTTGAGTTTTTGGAAAAGCTGTATTCTAGCTTTTAAAAAAGCTATTTCTACTCTAAAAGTACTTTTGAACTTTACAGCTAAACAGTTATTTTTTTCTTAAAATAGCTTTTGCGGTAGAAAAAAGTGCTTTTCCACCTACTAAAAGCTGAATCAAACGGAGGCTAAGACTGACAGTGGAAGACTAAAACAATGTGAGGATTTTTGGAATATTATTCGCAAGTCTTCCACTGTGAGGATTTTTGGAATATTATTCGAACCTCTGTTTTCAAGCCACTTGTATACCAAAAGGTGACACTTACATTAACCACGTCCACTACAAGCTCATGCTCTTTTGTTTTGATTTCGTGGTCTCGGAAACAGATAATATTTTGTGGGAAAATTTCGAGTTCTGAGGTGAGGACTTGAAGAATATTATTCTCACCTCTGTTTTCAAGCCACGTCCCACGTGCATACCAAAATGTGACTCTTACCTTAGCCACGTCCACTAGAAGCTCATACCCTTCTGTTCCATTAATGGATTGGACTCACATTCATGCATAATTTGATCCAATCTGCAATTTTGTATTCTCAGGTTAGGTTTGCATTTTAGCAAATTAAATTAGGTTTAGTCAATCAAGTTTAGGCATAAAAGGTCAGTTTAAAATCTAATATGAATGATGCTGTTTTAGTTTATCTTCTCAAATCAATATCATTGTCGGTATATAAATATGAAAATTTTAATATCAAAGGAGTTGTTTATTAAGAGGGTTAAGTCGAATTGAGGATGAACTCGATTTAACTTAATCTGTTGTCAAACCTATAAACAATAAACGGGATAAGGATTAGGTCTTAATAGTTTTTTTCAAGTTTGATTAAATTTGATTTTAATATATTAATTTTGGATCATCATATTTGATTAATTTGTTATAATCGCTTAAGTTAAAATATGTTGAGCTTGATTTTGAGTTTAAATTAAAATTTGAATTAATTTGTTAACTTTAAAGTGGTAAAATTAAATTTCATCTAATTTATTATTTTTATTATGAATCTTGAATAATTAAGTTTTGAAATTTTAATTTTAGGATAATGTTTAAGACAATTTAATTTATTTAAAATATGTAATCTGTAGATTGTTAAGAATGATAATAGCTAAAAAAAACAGCAGGAAATAGAAGAAGTGTAGATTATTATGGTTAGCATTCAAGACTGATAGACATTTGGAAGACTTGGATGAATTATTATTATTATTATTATTATTATTATTATTATTATTATTATTATTATTATTATTATTATTATTAGTGGTAGTAGAAATAGTAGTAGTAGTAGTAGTAGTAGTTTGATGATTGAACCAACTATATTTAAAACAATTTTGAACTGCCAATAATAACATAAGTTTTTAATGAAATTATACTATTTAACTATTTATGGTTGCAAATCATTAAGAAGTTGGTACATTTGTTACTAATGCAAGTTTCTTTCTCTTTTTGTTTATTTCATCATATGGGACACTTAGTTTGAGACAATATATAGGACGTTTAGCTGAAAATTGACCCCTTAAATGTTAGTAAAAATACCCAAATAGGAGTCACAACAAGTCATATTCGGGTGAATTGAATTGTGAAAATAGGGTTGGTAATGTTAGAGAATATATAAAACCAATTAAGTTGACCTCACACAACAGCTTAAGCTATTGTGGTGAAATGGTCGCTTAACATGGTATCAGAGCCTCTATGACCAAGTGGTCATGAGTTCGAATCCTACCACTCACCTATAAAATTAAGCACAAGGTAAAGTAGGCCTGTGCAAGTTTCAAGCCCAAAGGGCTTTCACTTGAGGGTGTGTGTTAGCGAATATATAAAACTAATTAATTTGGTCTCACACAACAGCTTAAGTTATTGTGATGAAATGGTCACTTAACATGGTATCAGAGCCTCTATGACCAAGTGGTCATAAGTTCGAATCCTACCACCCACCTATAAAATTAAGCACAAGGTAAAAGTATGCCTGTGCAAGTTTCAAGCCCAAAGGGCTTTCACTTGAGGGGGTGTGTTAGAGAATATATAAAACTAATTAAGTTGACCCCACACAACAGCTTAAGCTATTGTGGTGAAATGATCGCTTAACAGGTAATAGGCCGAGTTGGGTTGAGCTGAGCTTGCCCAAGCTCAACCTCAGTATGATAGCATTCTGCTAGGACCCAGGTTTAGCCAAAGGCTTGATTGGTTCGAATAGCTCAAAGTTAGATTTGACTTAGCTTCACCTAATTTTATTTTTATTTTTAACAATAAAAATAGAAAACAACGTCATTTTTGACAAAACAATGTCATTTTTTTTCACAGCTATTGGGCTTTAGGTCAAGTCGAGCCTGGATAGCTTGAACTTGAGGCCCGATTTTTTAAAAAAATTAGGCCTGATGTTTGGTCAAACTGTATATAACATGTTAACTTCAAATCAAGTAGGCCTAGGCCAGGTTGACCCTGAACCTAATTGTTAAGCCTATGTGGACCAAATATAAATTATATAGATTCTATCTATTATTATTTTTTATGAATTTCTCTTTGATTTGTTGGTCTGGTTTCCCTTTATGTAGTCCATACAAGTTTTAAAATCAATAAAATTCAAAGTATTAAGTACTTTATCATTTACCGATCTTTTAATTATTTCTATGGAGATATGTCATAATCTTCAGCGCTACAATGTAGAGGAATTCTCATTTATAACATAACATTTTGTTCCAACATAAACATGTGTTGCATTGTAACCGATATTATCTTGTAAATTAAAATGGAAAAGGCCATCAAATAATGTACCATTTCTAACAATTTCAATTTTATACTTAAACTTTAACAATTCATTTGAAAAATAAAAGCAATATCCAAAATGTACAAATCTTGAAACTGAAATCAATTTCCTACAAAAAAATGGGAATATAAAATGTATTTTCTAATTTTAAAACAAAACCAGTACATAAAATTAAATTGCAATCTCTAACAGGCTCCACACGTGAATGCATTTTGTTTCCATATAAGATATATTGCTCACTTCCCACTAACTTCCTTGAGCTTTGCAAATCATGTAACTCATTTGTAACATGAGTTTTACAACCAAAATCAATTCATCATATATTACAACAAACTTCAGTCATATTAGATTTAAAGCAAACTATTGAGATTAGATTGTCTTTCTTTTCAAGTAGTTCCTTATGTTTAACGCAATCCTTCTTCACATGTTTTTTTTCTCTCTTGCAAAATAAGTACTTGGATTCTTTTTAATGTCAGCCTGGGCAAGTATTTGACCTTTTTCCCTTGAGTTAACTTGATTTTTCTTCTTTTCTTGAACAATTAGATGTGCACTATGCTAACTCTCTCCCTATTCCATCAACAATCTTCCTTCCTGTTGAGAACATGTGATCATTAATTCATTTATTGACCACTTATCCTTAAGTGTATTATAAGACATTTTAAAGGGCATGTAATGTGGAAGAAATCAAAACACCTCATGTCGTCAATTTTTTTACTTCAAAAGTTTGCATTTTTAGAATTCTTCTAAGTTCTTAGTTCCAAAATCGATGGCGTATATTTTGAGAAGAGAAAAGAAGTTTAGGGACCCCAAAAATCTGCCAGAAAAAACATATATCAATGTGCTCTCATCAAGCACATTAATTTTTACCACAAAAACAGAACATTTATATCCATTAATTACATAACGTTAGACTATTTATGAGTATTAAAACTACCTAGAATATGGAAAATTCTCACATGAAAAAGGTGCTTAAGTTACGTAATTTGAGTCTATTTGGATCATCAAAAGAAATATCATTTTAATTTTATTTTCTAATACGACCTCATTGTGGCATTGAACTTTTTAAACTCATCATTTAAAATATTAAATTTAAACGACATCGTTTTAAAAAGTGAATTACACATCTTGATTGAGTTCAATCCTGAAGTCTAATCAACTCAAACTCAACCTATTAATTTTGGGTCGAGTTAGACAAAAATTCATTTCTAAATATTTCTATTTTGGTCTTCTTTTTATCGGATGAGTTTAGATATATGTACCTAAGTGATATTTATAATAATTAAGAAATTCAACCAGTACTACAAGAAAATATTGAGTTTAATGATACAAAAAGTGAAATTTTTAGACTTTTTTTGCGTCTTAAAAATAATTTTAGACGCTTTATAAAGCGTAAAAAATCATAAAAATTATTTTCGACAGTTTTCTTAGACACATAAATGCGTCAAAAAATATAGATATTTTTTTAACATCTAAGCATCGAAAAAACAAATTTTTTACGCATTTAAACGTCGAAAATCTATTTATACATAGATGCGTCGAAAACATACATTTACGATAATTTTTTTAGACACATAAATACTATTTTAGACGTTTTGTGCAAACTTTTAGATGCTTTTTTCTATCAATATATTTCACTTTTAGACAATTTTTTACATTAAAAAATTGCATTTAAAAAAAAGTTTACAATTTACTTTTTACATTTTTTAAGATAAGTCACAATTATGCTTGGTACTATAGAAGTGAAACGAATATAGCTCACTCACAACGTGTCCTTTGTGGGACCAAAAAGGCAATAACTACTAAATAGGTTGCACAAGCGCATTGACAATGACAGGCACGACAAACTATATGCAAATCCAGATCAGATCCAGTAGGAGAAGACGCAAATGTACCATTTGCCAGAAGTTGAAATAAAGACAAATACTATTATCGAATGTTAAATCCTTTAAAATATAATCCATAGAGTGCAGACAACTAATGAGTAAGCTTAAAATACAGGACGAATAGTATCGCCAAGACAAGGGCTGCAAGCAAAGAGCTAATTATCCATTTGTTTCTGTTCATCCTTCTCGACATAGTTTTTTGCTCCTCACAATATTGTCATGGAGCTACACAATTGTTATGAACAACGTGTCAGCTCAGTACAGGAGGAATTTATGGCTGACCGAGCATTAAAAATAAAACATACAAGCCTTTGTACGGATACATTGTGTCTGTGAATTTGTGAGGGACTAGAAGGCATATCGTGCTGTGAGCATGCAAAAGATGTAAGGATTTTTTAATCAAACATGTGGGCTTATATGTGTATAATTGTGTATAAAGGCTATCATATAAAGTTAAGCCCAATTAATTAAAGTGGTCTAATATGGTTATTGTAATTTGGGCTTTATGTATCTATCTTAAGTGTGGGTTTCATATGTGTAGAGACCGGGCTATAATTTCTAGTTTTATGATGGGCCAAACTAGAAATTAGATTAGGGTTTCACCCTAATAAAAGTGGTTATGGTCTCCAAATTAAACGTACGCTTAATTCTTTTCTGATATCCCATCATCAGAGAGAAAACAGAGAGATCAAGAGAAAACTCTGGTGAAAACGCTACGTTCTAATTTGAAAGACAAACCGCAAGACTCCACTCCAGATTTTACAATTGATACAGGTATGCTTTCGCTTTTATTCTATTCTTGATGATTTGATATGAATAAATCCTGGATTTTAAAGAGATTAAAATCCCTACAAAAGAGACTGAAGTTGATGATGCAAATCTTGGAGGATTGAGACACCAAGTTCTTCTGTTTCCAACATTGTTCTTCTACTTTCCTTTAATCATAGATGCGAATAATATCAGTCAGTTTGCATGTGAAAGAAAAATCAGTTTGATAACATATGTAACTAGATTAAGCAAAGCCAGAATATTGGCAGAATGTCAGAGACTTCAAATGAGAATTAACTTCATAAAAACTGCATTAAAGGCATCCTACAGCCAAAACAAGAATTCATTCTTAGATTCAGAGATAATCAAGGTCATGAATATAAAAGATGTTTTTGAAAAAATTTTCCAAATTCCAGATTAAAAAAAACAATAGAGACAAAAACAACTATTGAAAAGAACATTTTGGAAGCAAATCAAGCCTCAAATTGAGCAAAACCATAACAAAGCGAAGATTCTCATTCCATTTCCATTTTCTCGTACCTTTCTCAGAAACCAAACAGATCTCCAATCAAACACCAAGCATATAAGACGATAACCAAAAGACAAGTATGGACAGACTAGTAAAAAGCTGTAAAATGTTAGACAAGTTGACTGAAACAAAAAAGATGTAAGAAATTAGAATAAAACTTAACCTGTGCTTTACTTGTCCCTGAACTTATCTATAAATGAGCAAAAACGATCGAGTTTAGCCAGAATCTAGTCATTCTTTGTATTTACATCCTCATTTTGTTTCTCAAGCATATCATTTCGTTTTTTAAGCTCTTCATTCATTTTTCAAAGTTCTTCTCCATTTTTCTCTAGTGCCTCAGTTTTTTTCTCAAGTGCTTCATTCCTACACTGGAGTTGGGAAATAATCTCATCATTTTGTTTTACAACAACATTTAATTGTGTTTTAACATATCCCACTTCACCAGAGCTACCACCAAAACTATCACAATAACTTGCCTTCAATTGACCTTTAAGACCAAACACCTTACTTTTAGTAACTTGAGTTGTTGCCCCTTTAGTAACTTGAGTTGCTCTTGCTAGACTTGATTTTGGAGGAACTTTTATAACTTGGGATTTTCATTGACGGAAATGGTCCAAATGATGGAGCAACATGTTTTGATGGTTGAGAGGAGTGTTAGAATAATACTGATAAAAGTTAGTTATCAGTTAAAGTCAGTTATCAGTTAGCTGATCAAGAATAAGAAGGTTAGTTAGAAAGTTAGTTATTCACAGCTTGTATATATTGGATTGATACAATGAATAAAATATCATCAAGGATCTTTTTGCTCTATTAGATTCTCTCTTGCTATTCTCTCTTACTTTCTGTCATGGTATCAGAGCAATTCACGTTATGTTTCCACGCACTTCTTTCTGTTTTCTAGCATTTTCATGCTAGTCAACCAAGTTTCTTACTTTTTCTTTGATTTGATTAGTCGACTTCTTTAGTTTTGTAATACAATGGCAACCAATGCCTGGAATATTGGTTCTTCCATATCAAGGCCTGAGGAAAACATGGCATCACCTTATTATCTCTCTGCCAATGAATCTCCGAATTTGGTCTTGGTGTCTTCAGTTTTGAATGGTAACAACTTTCATCAGTGGCATCGTGCGATGTCTATGGCGCTTCTTTCTAAAAATTCAGTTTGTTGATGGCACGATTGCTGTCCCAGCAGCATCAGATTCAACTTTCTTGGCGTGGCAAAGATGCAACAACATGGTTATCTCTTAGATCATTCATTCGGTTTCTCCACAAATAGCACAATCTATCATTTGGATAGACTCTGCTTTGGAAAATTGGAATGATTTGCGATCAAGATTTGCTCAAAGCAACTTCTTCAGAGTTTGTGATCTGCAGATGGAGTTATACAGTTTACATCAAGATTTGATGGTTGTTCAAGAATATTTCACTAAAATGAAAATCTTGTGGGATGAGTTGATGATTCTGCGACCTCTTGCAACATGCAGCTGTGCTGTTCAATGTTCTTGTAGCCTTTACAGAAAAATAAGGGAGTATTATGAAGCCGATCATGTGCTCATTTTCTTGAAAGGCTTAAATGATTCTTATGATCATGTCAAGTCTCAAATCTTAATGATGGATCCTTTGCCATCAATTAACAAGGTGTTTTCATTAGTAGTTCAGCAAGAACGAAAAATCTTGCCTACTGTTCACGTCCCAGAAACGAATGCTTTGGCAGTCAAAGCTTCTGGTTTTGTTAAGAAGTTTAACAATCAGAAATGACCAGTATGTTCTTATTATGGAAAAGAAGGGCATATCATAGAGAAATGTTACAAGATACATGGGTACACAGTTGGTTATAAATCTAGTTTTAAGAAATTCAATGCTAACTGCGTTGAAGATACGGATGTTACAACCTCTTTGGCTTCTGGCTCAACTGAGCAACCTATCAGCAATTTGGCTTCTGGCTCAACTGAGCAACCTATTAGCAATTTTTAGTTAACTAAACAACAGTATGATCAGTTGATGGGGTTGTTGCCACCACAACATCATGTGAATGCTGTTCAGGCTCAACCATCCTCAAACTCTATGGCTTTTTCTGGTATTCCTTATATCAATTCTTCTCTTGAGTTACATTTCTCTTTAAATGTGCTTCAAGAAAACAGTAATAAGTCTAATGAATGGGTAATAGACATAGGAGCCACTGATCATATAGCTTGTAATCTAAACTCTTTCATTCAATTTTATCCTGTTCATAATGTTTTCGTTTCTTTGCCAAATAATGCTAAGGTTATGGTGACACACATTGGCACTGTAAAGCTTCATGATTTTTTATTTTTGTATAATGTTTTACATGTACCTAATTTCACTTTCAGTCTTATTTCTGTTGGGAAGTTGACCTCTGATATTAATTGTTGTTGTATTAGTGTTACTAATGCTTGTCTTATTCAGGAAATCCTTCAATGGAGGATGATTGGAATTGCTGAAAAATCCAATGGCCTCTACAAGCTTCAAGCTAATTGTTCTATTTCTGATGTTAGTTCTGCTATTGTTTCTACGGTGTCTACACTTAGATATAATGCTGATGAAAGTGTCCTTTGGCACCATAGATTAGGACAGCTTTCCTTACCTAGGCTAACGATGTTGATTCCTTCTTGTAAATCTGTCAATCCATGTGATGTTTGCTATATGTCTAAACAAAAACGTTTGTCATTTCCTGTTAGCAATACTACTTCTCATTCTATATTTGATTTGCTGCATATTGATATATGGGGAGGAAACTTTGCCCCTACCTATAAAGGACATTCTTATTTTTTAACTATAGTTGATGATTTCAGCAGATTTACATGGATATTTCTCATGAAGAGTAAATCTGAGGTTAGGCAAATTGTGCAGAATTTTGTCACATATGCACAAACTCAGTTTGGAATATCTATCAAATGCATTAGATCAGACAATGGACAAGAGTTTAACATGCCTAATTTTTATGATTCTAAAGGTATTATTCATCATACTTCGAATGTTTATACACCTCAGCAAAATTCTGTTGTAGAGGGAAAACATCAGCACATTTTAAACGTGCCTCGTGCACTAAGATTTCAAGCCAATCTTTCGATAAGCTTCTGGGGTGATTGTGTTCTTCATGCAGTGTTTTTAATAAATCGAATACCTAGTCCTTTGCTTAATAATGCTTCACCTTTTGAAATTTTATTCTCTAAACCACCTGATTATAATAGGTTGAGAGTTTTTGGTTGTTTGGCATATGCTTCTAACCATTTTTATATTCAAAATAAATTTGATACAAGAACTGTCAAATCCATTTTCTTAGGTTTTTCTCCAGGTATTAAAGGGTACAAATTGTATGATTTAAATGCACATAAGGTATTTCATTCTAGGGATGTTCATTTTCATGAATTTATTTTTCCTTTTCTCACTTCTACTCAAAATTTGCAAGCTACTAATTCCCAAGCTGCAAAAAATTTAGTTCTTCCTGTTTGTGTTTCAACAGCAGATCTAAATAATGGGTCTGACCCCTTGGAAGTGCAAATGCAAGATTTGGAGGTCAATCCTAATACCAATAGTTCCAGCAACACTGCAAACGTCATTCTTGATCCTTCAAATTCAACTGATCCTATCCGACATACGTCAACCATTCCAGAAACGTAACATTTGAGAAAAAGCACTAGAATCAAAACTAAACTTGGTTATTTGAGAGATTTTCATTGTGCATAGGTTTTCACTAATTCAGTCAAAATAACCAGTCCATATTGCCTAAGTCAAGTCTTTACCTATGATCGTTTATCAAGCACACATCAAGCCTTTGCTGTTTTGTTGGATCATGAAAAAGAACCGAAGACTTATAGAGAAGCTGCACAAAGTTCGCACTGGAAAAAAGCAACGCAGAATGAAATTACTGCATTACAAAGTAATAATACATGGACGATTGTTGATTTACCAGTTGGAAAAACAGCTATAGGCTGCAAGTGGGTGTTTAAAGTAAAGAGGAGAGCTGATGGGAGTATAGAAAGATATAAGGCAAGGTTGGTGGCCAAGGGTTATACTCAACAAGAGGGGGTGGATTTCATGGACACTTTTAGTCCTGTTGCAAAGATGACAACAGTAAGGACTTTATTAGCTGTGGCTGTAGCTAAAGGTTGGTATTTACATCAATGTGACGTTAATAATGCATTTCTTCATGGCAACTTAGATGAAGAAGTATATATGCAACTGCCAGAGGGATTTTCACATGGGACAAATTAGGTATGCAAATTGAAGAAGTCACTATATGGTCTGCAATAAGCAAGTAGACAGTGGAATGCTAAGCTTACCGAGGCTTTACTTGGCTATGGTTTTTCTCAATCTTCTACAGATCGCACTCTATTCACAAGGACTAATAGTGAGTCTTGTATGGCCTTATTAGTCTATATCGATGATATTGTGCCTGCTTGCAATAATTTGGATGAAATAGTAAAGGTGAAGGATTATCTCCACAGAGAGTTCACTATCAAAGACCTTAGTGAACTCAAATATTTCTTAGGACTTGAAGTAGCTAGGACCAGTAGAGGTATCAATCTCTGTCAAAAGAAATATACACTTGATTTACTTTAAGATGCAGGGTTCTTGGACAACAAACCTTGTTCTACACCTATTTTACCTGAAACTAGGTTGTCAAAGGATAAGGGGATACCTTTAAAAGACATTACCGAATATAGGACAATAGTGGGAAAGTTACAATATTTAACTACGACAAGGCTAGACTTAAGCTTTGTTGTACAACAACTTGCTCAATTTCTAGACAAACCGACTGATCTACATCTTGCCGCAATACATAGACTGTTGCGATATTTGAAAGGCAGTATTAGTCAAGGTCTGTTTTTCCCTACTTCCAGTAATCTCAAGTTACAACTATATTCAGATAGTGATTGGGGAACTTGTGTCGACACCAGGCGGTCAATCACAGGGTTTTGTATATTATTAGGCAACGCTTTGATTTCTTGGAAGAGTAAGAAACATAGCACCATTAGTAGGAGTTCTTCAGAAGCAGAATACAGGGCTTTGGCAACTACAACGTGTGAATTACAGTGGCTGCAGTATTTATTGGCTGATTTGAAAATTCCTGTTAAACTACCTATTCCTTTGTTTTGTGACAACTAATCAGCTATTTATCTAGCATAGAATCTAGTGTTTCATGAACGCATGAAGCATATTGAAATAGATTGTCATGTTGTCCAATCGAAGATGTAGTCAGGTCTTATAGTGCTGTTACCCGTATCATCAAGAAGTCAACTTGCAGATTGCTTCACTAAGGGATTATCATCTACAGTATTTTCATCTTCTTTTAGCAAACTAGGAATATTAAACTTATATTCTCTAATTTGAGGGGGGATGTTAGAATAATACTGATAAAAGTTAGTTATCAGTCAGCTAATCAAGAATAAGAAGGTTAGTTAGAAAGTTAGTTATTCACAGCTTGTATATATTGGATTGATACAATGAATAAAATATCATCAAGGATCTTTTTGCTCTATTCGATTCTCTCTTGCTGTTCTCTCTTAATTTCTGTCAAGGAGAATGGATATGCTACTTGTGTTTTTGATGGTTGTGATTGTAATGTTGGTTTCTTTGATGGTTGAAAAGATGATGACACACCCATTGGTCATTTTTTGGCGGTTGATAAGGAATAGAAGAGCTTGGTGTTGCTAATTATGTTTTTTGAGAGGGTGCAGAACCTGAAGGTATAGGAGTTGTTAGACCAAGTAAAACCCGTGTCCTCTTACTTCAGAAATTCATGATCCTCCACTAAGTAAAACCTGTCCAAAAAATAGATAATCACTCAACATAAAAGAAAGGAAATTATGAAACAATTATGCTACAGTGAGACCAGTAGCAAAAATAGTAACAGCAAAAATTGGTAATGGCGACTTGCAATTTATGACTAGCAACAAAAACAACCTGGACAACATGCAAGTTCATGTATAACAGTTGGTTCTACACTATTTCAGAGTCCAAGATACCGATACATACCAATAGATTCTTTCCATATATAAAAATAATCATATGAGGTTTTACCAGCCTCAATGTGACAATCTCTTTTACTAATATCCTTTTAGTATACAAAAATTTAAATGGCTCATAAAGATCAAATGGTAAGCCACAAACTCCGTTAGTTACATGAAGAGACTAAACAAAAGGGAATGACCTAGTGCATTCTTAGTAATCTAATTTTTTTTGAAAGTGATAGTTAGGAACAACTCGTAACTACCTAGGAAAACAAAAACCCAGCCAAACAATGAATTATTAGGACATGGTAAGTGTTAGACCCCTAAGTCCAGAATGCGGGTTCGTGCGAGTATTGGCAAGCCTTGACCAATGCTTGGCACGCAGGTCGGCACGAGGAAGGCGTGTTGACGACGGAACAAAGCGAAGTATTACGAGTTGGCGAACTAAGTCATGTGAGATCCGAGGGTGCGTGAAGGCACTTGACTTCGGCAAGGTAAGTCGGAGGTATGTAAAACATGCGAGGTTTTATACTAACTTGGTTTGTGACTTGTATTTAGTTATGCAGCAACAAGACTATACCATAAAGTGAGCTGGATCATGGAAGACGGACTTATCCATGCACGTGCATTAACGGACTTATGTGCGGATAGGCCT
>JAOQMS010000180.1:1215353-1225401 GCA_027563885.1 Erythroxylum longipes | reverse complement strand
TGAATTTCCTAAAATTTCATTCAACCCAATTTCAAACACTGTCAACTAGCGTAGAATTGAACTTTCTCATAATCCCTATGGACACGACTCGGTTCTTACCAATTTATTACTCACTTCGACAACCGTACACTTGCGGTTCAAGGAGAATATGTTCTCATATTTCTGCAGAATGATGAGCAATAGGTGCTCTTTATACAGAGTGTGCAATCATTGCATTCATCCAAAAAATAACCAGCAGCGTAATCAACTCATAAAATGACAAAAGGGAATAAAATGACGTGGAGGTGGAACCGGGGCTGTACAATCTGGTCCACAAAAGAATGAACAAATAACTGATTCTTAATTAATTGCTAATTAATTCTCCTCTTATAGTTTTGTCCCATTTGGATTTGCATATAGAGGAATCGTAGCCGAGAGTGCATAATCTATCGGAGACGATCTTTCTCAACTCTTCTTTTCGCTTCTAGTGCTTATTCTTGTCTGACGATCACCGACGTATCGGCTAAGAGGTTCCTCTCTAAAATGCTAGCACACAAAATCAGACTCTGGATAATCAAACATAATCAAATTCTTTTGTGTTAATGTGCGGTGTTCTGAATCAACTATGATTAAAGTTGAGAATTCTTTTTTTAGAAGGAAAAACACAAAACTTGAGAATGTCAAAGCAGTCACCGTACGATCCGTTGCCGATAAACTCACTGTCTTCATAGACGTCACATTCGTCATGGGAGCTGCGATTGTTGTAAGCGTTGAAGCAGTTAGAGCGATTCCGAAGCCAGAGAGAGCAAAACCTTAGAAGTGAGCTGAAATTGCCGCTCTCTATAAAATGTTAGCAATATATATGTATCTGTGAAAGAATTCTAACCGTCGGATAAAATAGATGAATGGGATGGACGAACACGACGTCCAACTCATTCGTCCTTAGGAAGTATACTTAATAACATTTTGTGGGAAAATTTCGAGTTCTGTGGTGAGGACTTTTGGAATATTATTCCCACCTCTGTTTTCAAGCCACGTGTATACCAAAATGTGACTCTTACGTTAGCCACGTCCACTAGAAGCTCATACCCTTCTGTTCAATTATTCTTCATCCAACCCAATTCACCATTTGATATCAACCCAATTAACCGTTTGATATCAACCCAATTCACCATTTGATATCTGTATCAAATGGTGAATTGGGTTGGAATTTTCTTTTCAATGTTGGATTGGTTCTGGACTCAAGAATCTTCTTAGTTCCATTAATGGATTGGACTCAAATTCATAAATAATTTGATCCAATCTGCAATTTTGTACTCTCAGGTTACGTATGCATTTTGGCAAATTAAATAAGGTTTGGTCAATCAAGTTTATGTGTAAAAGGTCGGTTTAAAATCTAATTTGAATGATGTTGTTTTAGTTTATCTTCTCAAATCAATATCATTTTCGGTATATAAATATGAAAATTTTAATATCAAAAGAGTTGTTTATTAAGAGGGTCAAGTCGAATTGAGGATGAACTTGAATTGACTTAATCAATAAACCAGATAAGAATTAGGTCTTAATAATTTTTTTGATTAATTTGTTATAATCGCTTAAGTTAAAATATATTGAACTTGATTTTGAGTTTAAATTTAAATTTGAATTAATTTGTTAACTTTAAAATGGGTCTAATTAAATTTCATCTAATTTATTGTGTTTTTTTATGAATATTTGAATTTTGAATTTTAGGATAATGTTTAAGACAATTTAATTTATTTAAAATATGTAATCTGTGGATTATTAAGAATGATAATAGTTAAAAAAACCAGCAGGAAATAGAAGAAGTGAAGAATCTTCTTCACCTATGTTTATTTATAGTTAGCATTCAAGATTCGTAGGCATTCAGAAGATTTGGATGAAATTATATTTTTAAATAATAATAATAATAATAATAATCATTGTTTGATGATTGAACCTAACTATATTTAAAACAATTTTGAACCGCCAACAATAATATAATTTTTTAATTAAATTATGTTATTTAAATATTTATGGAAGTTAGTATGTTTGTTACTAATGCAAGTTTCTTTCTCTTTTGTGGTTATTTCATCGTATCATTTCCTAGAAAAATCAATTTCCTAGAAAAATGGAAATATAAAATGTAATTTTCTAATTTTAAAATATAACCCGTACATAAAATTAAATTGCAATCTCTAAGAGGCTCCACACGTGAGAGTAATTTGTTTCCATATAAGATATACTGGTCAGTTCCTACTAACTTCTTTGAGTTTTTCAAATCCTACAACTCATTTGCAATATGAATTTTACAACCAAAATCAATCCATCATGTGTTATGATAAACTTCAATCATATTAGATTCAAAGCAAACTATTGAGATTAGATTGCCTTTCTTTTCAAGTTATTCCTTATATTTAACACAATCCTTCTTTACGTATTCTTTTTTACATGTAAAAGAAGCACTCGGATTCTTCTTAATGTCAGCTTGGGCAAGTATTTATCCTTTTTTCCTTGAGTTGACTTGATTTTTCTTTTTTTTTTTGAACAACCACATGTGCACTGTTCTAACTCTCTCCCTATTCTATCAACAATCTGCCTTCCTCTTGAAAACACGTGATCATTAATTCATTTATTGACCACTTATCCTTATATGTATTATAAGAGATTTTAAATGGGCTATAATGTGGTAGAAGGGTGTTCAAAATGTAATGCACAAGGAAATAATCAAACATTTCAACCTCGAGCTTCTTTAATTGAGCCCCAATGTCCCTCTGCTTCATAATGTGCTCAATCACACCTCCGATACCAGTGAGCCTTGTGGATGAAAAGTTCATAATCAGGATAATTGCAAGTACTTTGTCTTAAGTTTCAAATTGCATATAAATAATCTTCAGTAGAGTATGGACATTGTCATGTTATTCTATAGAACTACGAATACCAACAGAAATTTTGATTTTTATGAACATTATACTTAGGCGATTAGATGGCTCCCAGCATTCTTAAGGAGCAATTTCAACTACAGTGCTAGCCTCAGTTACATTAAGAGGTTCATCCTTTCAAATAGCATAATCAATTTCTATCCTTTCGGATAGCATAATCAATTTCTATTCACCCGAGATGAAGAAAATTCTCTCTTTTCAAATCTTATAGTTTCCACCCCTCAATTTGGGAATTTCACAACTTGTATTAAAGAAATTAACAGTTTGAATAGCTGCATAATTTAAACATACATGCTACTTATTTATAAATTATTGTACTAATGTAAACATATCTTAAAAGACATAAATCAAATGACATAAAAAATACTTGCGACTAAATCTTTAGTTCAAACAGAAATATGTTAAATTTTATTATAAAATTATCAATTATATTCCAACTCCTAATACTTGTGGGAAACTAAGAAAAATAATTTGATAGTTTATCCTAATTAATTATTCAAATATAATAAAAATTCTTGTGTGATAAAATTTATTATACTAAAATAATTAACTACAATTAAATGCCTAAGCTCTTTATATGATTAGGTACATAAATATATAATTTTATATAATTAGGATTACTATGGTTGAACCCTAATAATTAATCATTAAAACAGGTTATACAAAATTATATTCACAATCCAAAATATAGACATAATTATGTGGATAAATTGATAACCTAATTCATGTTGAACGTATATACAAATATAATTTTATGCAAAGGAGGTATTTAACCGTAAGTAAAGGAAAAACTGTTGTAAAAAGGCTTCAATTATTTTTAGTGATTTAAAATGAACAAGGTTGTTCTTAACATTTTATGAGCCCCGAGTAAAGTAAAAGAAAGATTAATATTTTATTTTTCTTTTTTTTAACGAGGGTTAAGGATGAACTGTCGTAAAGAATAAGCAGAAGTAAAATATGAATCTTTTGTTGCTCTTTACGAAAGTCAAAAATAGTCTTTTGATCCTTGTGAAGAACAAAATGGGACAAAATATGGGCTATTTTTATTACCTATTTTGTTTTTCATAAGAGTGAGCTCTGGGCAGGCACCCTTTCTGTTCTTGCCCAAGGCCAAGGCTGAAAATGAATTAACTTTATAAAAATACCACTTGATTAAAAAAAACTATAATTTAAGCATATGTATCTATTTATAACAATAGAGCTCGCATTATGGTTGAATATCACATTAATACTTTATGCTATGACAAATAGATTAATTATTCAAAACTTAGAAGACAAATATAAGAAAGAGGAGCTTCAGCTGACTCAAACTTGAACTCGAAATTGAGATTTTTTATATTTTTTTTAAGTTTGAATTTGGACTCTTAATTTGCATACAAAATTTCTTCATTCCATAAGCTAATAATTGGTAACTTTGATAAAGGGTTACATTACTTTTTTAAATTAAATAAGTGACCATAATGAAATACTCAAACATTAACTTCTTTAAATATAAGTCTCCACCTACTCTATCGATAGTAATCGGTCCGTC
This sequence comes from Erythroxylum longipes, assembly GCA_027563885.1. Classification (NCBI taxonomy): domain Eukaryota; kingdom Viridiplantae; phylum Streptophyta; class Magnoliopsida; order Malpighiales; family Erythroxylaceae; genus Erythroxylum; species Erythroxylum longipes. The sequence goes on along the minus strand of JAOQMS010000180.1, from coordinate 1,220,952 downwards.
CTAAAGTCAGATTCGGCTCGATCGGAATTCCATTGACCCAAATGGCATTGTTTTAACTTTGACTTGGAGGTTGCCTTGGAGGTTTTCGCGTTCCTTTATCATTTTTAACCATTAGTCACATTAGTAAAATGTTAATTAATATAATGTTTAAAAACTTAATAACTTTAAAAATTAAATACTTAAACCTTTTTAAAAAGAATGCTTTAATTCGTTATTCCTTTTATGAAATAATATCCTATAATATACACGTAATGTATTATGTAAGTAACAAATCTTCGTATCTAACTTTAGAGATCTTTTGTTTTTAAACTTGATTGCATGAAATAAAAAAACATTAAATAATTTTTAACATTTTTTAAATGTATATATAACTTTTAATATAAACATATATTTGAAAATAAATTTTATATTATTAAAATTTTATTTAAGTTTTTAAAAAAGGTAAATACGAATTCATACGTTTAAACTAAAATTTAATAAAAAACAAAAATCGAATTTATACCTTTTCTGTTTGGTCCTGACGGTGCTAGTGGCTTGGACTCGGTCACGAACTCTTTTGATTTGGTGTATCCAAGTTCTCGCGTAAGTAAGCCGCCATTAATCTTCTTCAGAGTAACCATTGCTCTTGCTTCCACTGACCTGCAACTTACAATCATGAGTATTATCAGAAGCAGAGTCACATAACTTTGATTTTCCATCAGACATATATAAATATATATAGCGATATGCTCTATCTCTGGACTGAAATACCAATATGGAGAAAGTAGAGTAACAGAAGAAAGGTGTTGTGTTTTATTGTTCTGGTAAGGTGCTCTTTGCATATATAGAGACCAGGCAGAAGGGTAGTGAGTCTCTACGAAACTTCATCAATCAACATATTTCCACGCAAGGACTTTCACGCCAAAGACTAATAGTGGAAGACTAAAAGTCTAAAACAATGTGAGGATTTTTGGAATATTATTCGCACCTCTGTTTTCAAGCCAGGTGTACACAAAAACGCGACACTTATATCGGACTCGGATTCATGCATTATTTGATCCAATCTGCAATTTTCTAGTCTTAGGTTAGGTATGCATTTTGGCAAATTAAATTAGGTTTAGTCTAAACTTAACGAGTTGAGCATAACTGATGAAGTTTAGGTCTAAAAAGGTCGGTTGAAAATTAAGATTAAAATGATATTATTTTAAGAAGTAAAACTAAAACAATAACTCAATCAAAATCTTAGAATCAAACTCAATCAAACTTTAAACTAATCTCCCGCTGTCTATTAAGATGGTCAAGTAGAATTGAAGATGAACTCAATTCGACTTAATCTATTATCAAACCTATAAGAGATATACAAATAAAGGATTAGGTATTTTTTTTTCAAGTTTGATTAAATTTGATTTTGAATCATTATATTTCATTAGTTTATTATAGTTCGTTAAGTAAAAATATGTTAAGCTTGATTTTGTGTTTAAATTTAAATTTAAAGTTAACAAATTTAAATTGGGTCAAACTAAATTCGATCTAACTTATTATTTTTATTTATGAATCTTTGACTATTTAAGTTTTGATTTTTGATTTTTAGAATAATGTTTAAGACATATTTAATTTATTTAAAATATATATTACAAACGATAATACTTAAAAAAATTTAAAAATTAAAGTAGTTTAAGCAGGGCCGGCCCTGGGCAAGGGTAGCCTGTGCACCCGCCTAGGGCCCATCTTCATAAATAGTAAAATAAGGCTCATTTTTACTCTTATAAAAAATAAAATGAAAAAAATATGACCCATTTTTACTCTCATAAAAAATAAAATTAAGTAAAATATTGCCTCACTTTTGACTTTGTAAAGAATAACAAAAGACCCATATTTTGCTTCTTTTTATTCTTTATAAGAGCCGAAAAATAGATAAAAATAGGGACCATTTTTTTAGTTTACTCAAGGCCTATAAAATACTAAGAACTACCTTCAGCTTAAGACACATTTAATCACTATTTCTATATGTAAAACAATTATTGAACTGCAAATATTAATATAAAGTTTTTAATGAAATTATACTATTTAAATATTCATGGGTGCAAATCAGTAAGTTCGTACGTTTGTCACTAATGCAAGTTTCTTTCTCTTTTTGGTTATTTCCATATCAGACGTTTAGTTTGAAACAGATATATAAGATGTTTAACTAAAAATTGATCCCTTAACTTAAATGTTAGTAAAAATACCCAAATAGGAGTTGTAACAAGTTATATTAAAGTGAATTAGATTATGGAAAAAGGGTTGGTAATGGCCCGGGTTTGGTCGGGATGAGCTTGCCCAAGCCAAAGCTCAATATGATAGCTTCTACTAGGACCCAGGTCTAGCCCGAGGCTTGATTGGTCCAAATAGCTCAAAGTCGGACTTGATCTAACTCGGCCTATTTTATTTTATTTTTAACAATAAAAATAGAAGACAACGTCATTTTTTACACAACAATGTCATTTTTTTATATAGTTATTGGGCCTTAGGTCAGGTTGGGTCTAGGTAGCTTGAATTTGAGGCCCAATTTTTTTTAAAATTTAGACGTAGGGTCTGGTCAAACTATACATAACCTGTTGACTTCAGGTCAATAGGACCATGTCGAGTTGACCCGAACCTAATTGCTAAGCCTATGTGGACCAAATATAAAATATATAGATTCTATCCTTTTTTTTAAAAAGAATTTCTCTTTGATATGTTGGTCTACTTTTCCTTTATATAGTCCATACAAGTTTCAAAGTGAGTAAAATACAAAGTATTAAGTACTTCCTCATTTACCAATCTTTTAATTTTTTAAATATACATGCCATTTATCAATAAATTAAGGCTAACAAATAATATATACGTTGTACATATCTTAAAAGACATAAATCAAATGACATAAAAATCACTTGCAGCTAATTTTTTAATTCAAAAAGATTTATGTTAAACTTTATAATAAAACAATCAATTATATTCCAATTCCTAATACTTGTGGGAAAATTAGGAAAAATAATTTGATATTTTATGCTAATTAATCATTCAAATATAATAAAAATTTTGTATGATAAAATTTAGTATACTAAAATAATTAACTACAATTAAATGCCTCAACTCTTTATATGATTGAGTATATAAATATATAATGTTATGTAATTAGGATTGCTATGACTGAGCCCTAATAATTAATTACTAAAACATGTTATACAAAATTATATTCACAATCCAAAATATAGACATAATAATTATGTGGATAAAAATTGATAACCTGATTTATGTTAAAAGTTTATACAAATATAATTTCAACGCATAATAAATAAGAATATCATCTTTAGTTCAATTGACAGAGGCTCACTACGTACCCTATGTGGATATGAGTTCGAGCCTCAATTCCTGCATCGAAACTTGCTTTTAAATCAACACACAAAATGACGTTGTTTAGTGAAAGGATCTTCTTCAACCTTTAATAGGGTCATAACGTCCCCATTTGTATCAAACTAAACCAGATCATAAAAACATCGCAAAAATTGATTTTTTAAAGGTAGAAACACTTCAAAACACTTGATTAAAGATTTTCTTCTTTAATCCGAAGAAAAACTTTCAAAAACAACTCTAAAATGAAATTTTAAATATGATTTTTTTTTCCTAAAATTCAAAATTTTTCAAAAATTAAAACTAGACAAAGGTTATTGTGCTCTGATACTAAATGTAAGTCAATTCAACATATATTTAACGGTAATGTAAGTTAGAATAACAAATAAATTAAATGTGGAAGAAATCAAGACACTTCATGCCATTGATGTTTTGACTTCAAAAGTCTACATTTTTAGAATTCTTCTAAGCTCTCGGTTCCAAAATCTATGGTGGATATTTTGAGAAGAGAAAAAAAGTTTAAGGACCTAAAAAATCTGCAAGAAAAAACATATATCAACATGCTCCCATCAAGCATGTTAATTTTTTACCACAAACTAGAACATTTATATCCATTAATTACATAACGTTAGATCATTTATTGGTATTAAAATTATCTAGAATATGGAAAATTCTCACATGAAAAAGATGCTAAGTTACGTAATTTGAGTCTATTTAGATCATCAAAAGAAATATCGTTTTAATTTTATTTTCTAATATGACCTCATAGTGGCATTGAACTTTTTAAACTCATCATTTAAAAAATTAAATTTAAACGACATTGTTTGAAAAAGTGAATATGAATTGCATATCATGATTGAGTCCAGTCCTAGAATCTAATCAACTAATGAGTAATTTACGATAAAAATTGTAAATTTTGTTTTTTATTATTTATAACATTGATTGATAGTAATCTGCACTATTTTGAAAATAATAAGTACATCAATATTCAATCCTTCTAACAATTTAAGGAATAATAAGTACGAAAATATCACCAATAATACTGAATAATAATATAATAAAGCCTCCTGAAAAGTACATCTGAAGAACAAAAGTGAATACAATTTCTGACTGATAAAATCAAAATTTCCCCTTTTTCTTTTTGTTTTGCCGCAGCCTCCCACTTTTGTCTCTTTTAATTGGTGCTGTGGGGCTCTCTAACGGCAATTTATATGTTGAGTTTGCTTACAAGTAAAAATGAAATTGAGATATCTATAAGAGCAAAGTTCACGCAACGGAGGTATTTAATGGTAAGTAAAGGAAAAACCCCCGTAAAAAGGTTTCAATTATTTTTAGTTAATTAAAATGAATAAAATTTATAAAAATATCTCTAAATCCTTTGTTTTCGTTAACCTGTTCCAGCCTTGTGTTAATTAATCTCATCCATACATTTACGTAAGACTCACATAAATATATTGTGATGGAAATCACTCATACTCTACCAATCTCTACTCAACTTCGACAAAAAACATGAAAATTGAAGATAGAAGGTGTATGTGTTTTTGTGTTTGAGAGGTGTCAAAGAAAGAAGGGGGAGAAATGTTCTCAAAGTTAATGTGAGCTGCAGATTGAAACCAAAGAATAAATCAAGTGAGGGACATAAGCAAAAACATGTCAAATGCCTTTAATTCAAAACACTGTCATATTTCATTCGAGCAAAGGGGCAGTATACAAGGTCACGTAAAACGCAAGTTACAAGCAACAAAACGCAGACCAGAAAACGCACAACAGAGGGTGGCTCTTTAATGAGTCATGTGGATGGCACATGGAGGAGAGTTGATCCCATCTTCTACTCTGAAGCGTTAAACACCATGCAGAACCTATAAAAGACGCAACTCAAGTATCAGAGGAATAGAACAACACAAAAACTTCTTCATTCAATTTACATTGCATTCAGTGTTTTTGAATGAGCAAAAATTAGAGTGAGAAAAGTTCAGAGAGTGCTAGAGTACACACCTGTGGGTACTAAGAGAGTTTTGGAAGGGCTCTTTGCAAGTGTAAAATTTACACTCAATCTTTGTATCTTTGTCTCTTCTTCTTCTTCTTCTTCTTCATATTAGTAAAATCTTTACCATCATAGGTGGGAACTTTGGATGTAGATAGTTTCATACTATCGAACCAAGTAAAATCCAGTCTTCTTTAATTTTCTGCAAGTTTTATATCTGCAAAGTTCACAATCTTTGATCAGTTTTTGTTTGTAAAGATAAGC
>JAOQMS010000180.1:1169098-1180922 GCA_027563885.1 Erythroxylum longipes | reverse complement strand
GTTATGTGCTTAATTGATAGTTAAATGCATAAATTGTGGTGTTGTGTGAATTAATTGCATGAGATTGTGTTTTGATTGTATTGGGTATGCTAAGTCTTGGATGATTGATGATTGATGATTGATGAGTTAGGAGTTAAGAAAGGAGATGATATGTAGTATAGGTGAATTGAGATGTTTTAGATGGATTGAAATTAAAGGATGATTGAGAGTGTGTGTGCTGTAATTTTGTGGACTAATGTTTAAGGATAGGTTGTAAGATGGTTTATGGTGGATATATGAAGTGAATTGAGTGTTGGTTGGTGTAGAAATGGTATGGAAGATGTAAAATGTAAATTAGGATAAAATCTGGAAATTTTGTGTTTGTATGTGTTTCAATGTTTCTGCCATAACTTTTTATATGGTTATGCAATTGAGATGAGTTTTGGCTTGAATTAAACTAGAGAAGTGTCGCTACAATTCTTATGAACTGTGAGATGTGTGCATAATATGAATGTGAGTGTGGAATGTATGAATTCTGTGTTATGTGATTGAGTGAGCCATCGATGATGGTCACTCACTGAGTTTGCAAAACTCATCCAAAATTTGCAATTATTTTTCAGGACTCAAAAGAATACCCCGTTAGGCAACGGGAGTATACCTCTTGCATGCAAATCAGGGATAGAGGTCGGGATTAGTTCGCATCTGCATTGTATTTCTTTATTTTACACTGACCTGTATTTTCCGCAAATTTTGTATTATTTGTATTTGAACATTCCGGTTGTAATACTTTTGGGCATTAGAAATGTTTGTATGTTGTAATGGGCCCAAATGGCTCTGAAGAATTTTGTTGATTGTGGCGTTATGTTTGAAAATGGTTATAAAATAAAATGAGCCAATTTAATTATCAACTTTCTGTACTTTATGTTATTGGTTTCAAAAAAAAAAGAGAGAGAGGGTTTTGCAAAAGAAATTGATTAAAGTGTAATATGTTTCGTTTTTGGTTTGAGCAAATCGAAATTCTGGTATAACACAAAATCTTGGCAATTCTTGTAAATGAAATGTTTTCGAATAAAAGTGAGCACAAATTTGTGATTATTGATTTGCGCGTATTCAAAAAAAAATTATACCGACTTTTGATTGTTTAGTGATGTAGCACACCACCCTCGCGGGGCACGGACTCGGATATCACCATCGATATCAGGTTCGAGTCTAGCGGGAGTGGGGTGTTACACATATAGTCCTATGGTATCATTAAGTAGTTTGTAGGGGCAAAATAGGAGTGAACTAAGTGAGATGGGCATAAAAATCCAAAAAGATCCGATTAGCGGACAACGTGTCTATTTAACGGACACTACTTAGGATCTCACTTCAGGGAAACCCGAGAAGGTCTGCTTAGTGGACATTACGTCCACTTAACGAACATTTCTCGTACTCAGTTTTAAAAGGTTTTTCCCTCTTCTTTCTCGCACGCTTCCTTGCATTTTCCCCCAATTTTCTTTTTCCCACCTTCACGTTATGCATTTCCTTCGACCTTCCCTTACCTATTTCACCTTCTCACCTAAATTTACCCATGTTTTCTTCTCTTCTTTTCTTCTTCCATTTCCTTCGACAGCACCATCCACCAACAATTACCCTAATCTCCTCAATCATTTGTGGTCTGCTCTCTTCCACGACAATACTGCCACCACACGCATGTTCGTTGATTTTGGGGATCCTTTTGAAGTTTCGGAAAGATTATACGCAATCTCCACTTCAGTTTGGCATAGGTAAGTGTTCTTTCACAACTATGGGTAGTGTTTATGTCGAAATTGTTGCATAGTGGTTAAGTTGTGGCTGTACGGTGGTAGAATTATGATTGAGTTTGTAGTTGAGCTTGCAACTGTTGTGATTCCGTGTTGGTTGAGATTGAGCTTGTAAGATATGTGATGGTTTTTATGGAGCGCCAGCCACTCCCTTCGGGATAGAACTTGATGAGACACCATAGGATTTTAGTAATGCATGTGCATTTTTCCTTTTCATCCATTTAGTCTTGCATTGTCTTTTTATTTAATCCTATGTGTATTTTGTTTCTTATACTTGGAACATTTGTAAGGATATATAACTTCAGTACTCTTTTGTCTCTCTCCATAATTTTGTTATGTCTAGCTTGTTGGAGATAGGAATACACAATGCAGAATGTGGTTTATGGATAATGCAATCGACTTTTTAGGGGGTTTCTTTACCCTTACTCTTTATTATGTCTCTGTATTCTTCTTTCTCTTTTATCTTTCCCAATATTGAGGACAATGTTGATTATAAGTGTGGGGGAGGATAAATTGATGATGAAGGATAAATTGATGATGATTTTGCATGCCTTATTTTACAGTGAAGTATCTTACAATTCCTGATTTTAAAAAAAAGTTTGCACTTTTGTTTTGTTTAAGTTTGGCATTAATTAATTTTGCATAATTTCATCATGCATGTTGCATACTTATACATCTTTCACATTCTAATTGTCCTTATAATCCACTTCAGGGAGTTAATGGTATTATGGGTAAGATTGATCTTAATTAAGATGCATAATATGATTAAATTGATTACATACCTTGTCACGATTGGATGTTATAATGTTAAATTGATTGAATGAGCTTGCTATTGAATGAGAAAACATCACCAAGTGAGCTATTTTGAACCTAAAGGATTGTACCAAATCCTATTTTTCTTATGAGTGACATAATTTTCTCTTCTACGTATGTTTACTTCTAAAACTTGCATTGTATCTTTTCGAGATTACATAATCATATTATTGTATGTTCATGAAAGTGATAAAAGGCACTAGGATTGAGCTTGAGCCAAATAGCTAACCCTTTTTATACATCAATCCCCCAGTGAACTCTTTGTGCCTATTGATTGTATTTGAGTCTTTTCTTTGTAAACCTATTCCAAAGAACCTTGAACCAAGAAAAACCAATTTACCCTTGTTCAATAGTTAGTAGAGCTATAAATGATGTGCATTCAATAGTCTTATTAATAGGTATACAAAGGAAGAAGTGTGGGGGTATTTTCTACTGAAATTAAAGGAACATACTGAAAAAGAACAATAAAATAATAAAACAAAAGAAAAAAAGTGAAAAAGTGAAAAAAAGAAAAGAAAAGAAAATTTTGGCATCTAAATGGTGTTTTTGAAAATTGGGCATGTTCACTTCAAATCCCAAGGTGAAAGAATTATGGAAAATGTTAATAATCGAGATGGTGGAGTTTCCTAAATATCATGATTGTTGGGCAATTTCTCTGTAAAATTTGCCAATGATGATTGTAATACTTATGGTTTCTACTCTACTAAGTATTGAATATTTGAATTCCTATCCTTTCTTTCTTAGCCTATTTTGCTTAGGGACAAGCAAGAGTTCGAGTTTGGGGGCATTTATTTAGTCCAATTTATATAGGTATTTAGGTCATATTTACATTCATTTTGCATATTCATTCATTCATTTTAGTAGGATTTTTAGGTTTATTTATTTATTTTCAATGAGTTTGTTATTTATTTTATCTTTTCTTGTTTCTTATTAGAAAACATGAAGTTTGGCTTCAAATCACACCTAATCTACCATGGAGAAGAATTTACAACTCCAAAAGCAGACATCAGTTATTAGTAATAAAAGGGTAAAACGGTAGCACATGAGACGAGAATAATATACCCAGTACTAGCCACCAAACAGGTCAGCAAACAAGCCAAAGGCCAGCAGAACTAAGGGTCAAAATTACAGAAGAGCAAGGGCTAGTGAGCAGCAAAAAACGATGTAGCAAGGTCCAGAAGAAAAGTCCAAAACGCAGTGGAGGGGCTGGTTAATTTAACGTGCTAGTTTTATCAAGACCTAGGCCAAAAGAGGGACTGGACGCATGAAGAAGTAAGAGGCGCGAAGACGCAAGGGACGGGGCAAGGGCGGAGACACGAGGCAAGACCTGATGCACGGAGAAGAAAAACAAAGCTGCAGGGAGAAAAGAAGGAAAAACACGCAGGAAAGAGAACCATTCCCAGACGACGCCGCAGCTGCGAGACCCATTCCAGACCTTGGTTTTTGATGTTTATGTCCAAGACGCACCTGAGTTCTTCGTTCCTTACTCCTTTAATGTCTATTCTTCTTGTTTTGATATTTATTTTGTTGAACATGAACATGAGTGAGTAGATTTCTTATAGGGTTTCAAAGATAGGATGTTTTCGAATTTCTGCATGATTTAATTATGATTTTTATTCAATAAAGTTGATTCGTGGCTATTGATTCTTGTTTTGAGTATTATTGTGCTTGTTATGTATTAGGCCTCACATAATTTGTGTCGAAATTATCAGTTGAAGAACCGAAAGGTAAAAATCGGTAAAGGAAAACCAAAATTAAGAACTTGTAGGTTTAGACCTAGATATAGGCAAAAATCTGTGAGAGGAATTACCAACTAGATAAAAATCTTAATGAGTTTTAGTTAATTTCATGAGCAACGATTGTCGGGATTGATTTTAACTACGATACTTCTTTGACATCCCGATAGAGAATCATAGATAATTTGGATTTAGTTTCCTTCAAAGTCCAGGGATCAAGATTATTGATTAAACCAGAAGAGAATAATTAGAAGTCGATCACAAAATCAGATTTGAAACCTGCCTTTTACATATTTGATTTATTCCTTAAAGACTCATACTGCATAAGCTGTACGGTTATTCTGTTTTGCTTTATGATTGATTTAGCAATTTATTTATTAATTAATTTCTCAATAAGAACCACCAGCGTGATTAGCCTAAATAATTGAATGGTTTTAGCCTAGTAATTGTTTAGTAATAAAAAAGGGATGTAAGAGATGAGTTAGGGACATAAGAGAGAAGAAAAGAATAAAAAAGCGTGAGAGAGAAAAGAGATGAGTTTGGGATGAAAAGGAAGATATAAGAGATAGAGTTTTTTTTAAAAAGGGAAGTTTATAAGAAGAGGAAGTAGAAACGAAAACATGTGAAAATTTATTGCGAAATATTAAAAAAACGTCTTTTTTACGTTTTTATAAAGTAGTTTTTTTTTTTTTTTTTTTAGAAACAAGAAATGGTTGGACTAAGTCAGATTAATGCTAAGTGTGACAAATTAGGTTGGTCTTAAATTCAAAGTTAGTTTGGACATTGAATTTGATAAATTTTTAAAGTTGACTTAAAGTAAACATATCAAATATAAAAATTAAATTTGATAAAATTATATTCAAAATCAATTGGAAGTCAAGCTTGATGAGATTGAATTTTTGCCATCTCCAACTTTTTTTTCTACCTGTTGTGCTTTGAAGCATTCCTACGAGATTGCGTAAGTATTATAGAATCTCGTTGTATTAAATTAATAAAATTAGATAATTTCCTGAAATTTTCAATTAATCGTTTAGTCTCTGACATAAAAGCTCTTACGTGGAAATATATTGATCGATGAAAGTTCATAGAAGCCAGATTCCTTTACAGCTCAAACCTTGTAACGTACTGCTATATAGATATATACGTACATGTATATAGAACACCTTACAAGAACCATAACACACCACCTTAATTCTTTCACTCTACTTTCTCCGTATCTGAAATTTCAGTCCAGGAACAGCCAGCGATAGACTTTATATATCAGATGGAAAATCGAAGAGATGTGACTGCGCTTATGGTATAATACTCATCATTGTAAGTAGCAGGTCAGTGGAGGCACGAGCAATGGTTACTCCAAAGAAGATTAGTAGCCGTTTACTTCTTAATGAACTTGGATATACCAAATCAAAATTGGTTTGCCTTCAGAAGTGCACAAGCCCTTCCCTTCTATCTCCCGCTTGTAGATCACCATCAGATCAGAACCAAGCCCTACAAAGCCATAATTTCAGCTTGTGTGCTACTTCTAGGGTTGGTAATAAATTGGACCAACTTGAAAAAGGCACTGAGTTATGTCAAAGTTCGTTTGAATTCGACTTACATAGTTTGAGTGTAGTTTTGACTTAATTCATTGTTTTTTATGACTTGATAATATTAGAAATGTTCAAACTTGATTCGTGTGTCTCATCACATATATATTTCGTAGAACAGTCACCCTACAATAATAATAATGCAATTGTATGATTAACCTACTCCGATCCAGCTTTTTCTACCTATCACGGTTTGATACATGCGTAAGAGGTGACGTACGTATTATAGAATTTTGTCTTATTAAATTAATGAAATCCAGATGATTCCTTTCGGATTTTTCACCAAAAAGTTCCAATGAATCGTTTGGTCTTTGATGTGAAAGTTCTTATGTAGAAATTGATGAAAGTTCATAGAAGCCAGACCCCTCTAACCTTATAACCTATTGCTATATATATATATATAACACCTTCAAGAACCATAAAACACAACACCTTACTTCTATAACTCTACTCTCCCAAGTCGGTAACTAGAGATAAAGCAGGAAAATCAAAGATATGTGACGGTTTCTCATAATAATCGTGATTGCAGGAAGTAGAGTGGAGGCAAGAGCAAAAGGCTACTCGTAAAAATATCGATAGCCGTTTCCTTTTGTTAGGATTTAGATATACCAAACCAAAAGTGGTTTATCTTCCGAAGTAAAGAAGAGGCCTCTCCTCTCCATGGTTAGATCTCCGTCAGGATCAAATTATAATGGACCATAGAGTGGCAGCAGTTCCCATAATTTGGGATTGCATGCTACTTCTTTTTGGTCCTTTCTTAAAGATATATAAAATAAGTTTACAGATATGTACCTAAGTAATGTTTGTCATTGTGTTGAAAGTGTAAGCTAGCTTTTGGCTGTTGAGTTTTCTATAATATCCATCAATGTTCTTCTAATAATATTTCTTTTTGGCATGATGTATATATATATTCTTTCGTACCATGAACTGTTGTTAGTCTGACGAATATTCTATTTCTGCTTCTGAGAATTAGAAGAGTAAGAAATAAGTACAACCATCTTTTTGTTCCTGCATTTAATTACCAAAATTTCAACCCTAATAATAAGAACAGTAAAAATTCGAGTCATTTAAATTGATTTTAATTCAAAACTCGATAAAACGCAAAAAATAGATCTAATTAAATTGAAACTTGAAAATTTTTAAAAGTTTTGATGGATAAACAAATTTAAAAATACTAATGTTTTATTATATTGTTTGTATTATGATTACCATACTATATGGATGCATTATATGCTTAACTTGTACATTTTCTATGAGTGGTAAATATTAAAAAATATATATTTTGGAGTTATTATATGCATATAATAATTTATTTAGTATACATACTTTAAAAGATAATAATTACAAATTTTATTGTTATTAAAAATATATTACTATCAATTGATATTTTCATAAATTCAACTCATTATGTATCCTAAAAAATATAACGCTGAAATGAATTATATCATATTGGTTATTTATATTATCTTGATAATATTGATTTATATCAATCATATTAGTTAATGTAAAAAAGGAAGTCAAAATATTAAAAATATATTATATGTGAATATTAAAAGTATTTTTATAATTTTTTTTATCAAATATAGATTTTATTATTGACTTGGAAAAGAAAAGATGTTGATAGATTACAACTAAGTTCTTGGAAAATCGAGAAGAGCAAGATGAGTTGATTAAGCAGATCCCTCCTAACAATAGGATTATTCTAGGAAGAGACTTTAATGGTCATATAGGAGTAATCTCAGATAGATATTCGTAGACTCATATGAGTTTTAGATACAGTGATGAGAATGATAGTGTAAGTGCTTGTTGGATCTCTCAATAATGTTTGACTTAGTACTCATTTTTCAAGAAAACCAAGATGCACGTGGTGCCTTTTAAGAGCAGAACCACGAAAACTCTAATTGACTACTTTCTCGTAAGCTAGAGTGATTGACCTAGTTATAAGGATTGCAAGGTAATATCCAACACCTGCTTTTCAACTCAACATATATTGTTGGTTATGTATTTTATAATTAAGGATTGGAGAAGGAAAAGAAGCCCTATGAGGTGTACCATAGTCAAATGGTAGAATCTAAAAGGAGATACGATGAAATAACTCAGGGATAGAGTAATATGTGGAAAAGAATAGAAATTGAAAGAAGATGCTAACCAAAAATGGGAGAGAGAGTCAATCTTTTTAAGGAATGCAGTCAAAGAGATCTTTGGTATTTTTAAATGGCCTAAGGATAGTAAGATGAAGTTTTGATAGTAAAATGAAGATGTACAAGAAAATGTTAAGATCAAGAAGGATATCTATAAAGCTCTATAGGTTATCACTACAGAGATAGATAGGGTAGTTAATAGAGAAAATTGCAAACTGGTAAAGAAAAAGACAAAGAAGATAGTTTTAGAAGCTAAAAGTAAAGCTTATGAGAAACTATACCAATGATTGAAAACTAAAGATGGAAAAAATGATACATTTAAGTTGAAGAGAGTTAGGTAATGGAAAGCAAGAGGTTTATATTAAGTTTGTTGTATAAGAGATGAAGTAAGGCACGTGCTTATAACTGAACTGTCATCAAGATAAGATGTTAGACATATTTTTATAGCCTTTTTAATGAAGGCGTAGATGGAAACTTCTCTTTAGGTGATCTTAGTAAATCTGAAAGGTATTGTAACTTTATTTATAGTCGTTAAATCAAAACGGAAGAAATTAAAAAAAACTTTGAGGGAAATGAAGAGTGGAAGTACAGTAGGGTTTAATGAGATACTCATAGAAGTGTGGAAGAGCCTAGACAAAAAAGGTCTTACTTAGCTAGCAAAGCTTTTTAATGTGATCCTTAACATCGTAATGTCTACCAAAACACCATATGCGTCGAGACTTAAAATGTTAATTCCTCTATACAAGAACAAAGGAGACATCCAAAGTTGTAAGAGTTATAAAGACATTAGCCTCATTGGCCACGATTGTGACAGAGGGCACGAAGGAGTACATAAGTGAGTTCTTCACCTATGTACACTAGAGTTTAACCACTACATATATAAGTGAGAGATAAGGGCTCTAGAAGAGTTCTAGAGTGAGAGAGAGGTGTCAAGAGTCTTGTTCTTGCAATTTATGTAATTGTTGCTTGAATCAAAGTATATGCAACAAGAGTCTTGATCTTTCTTCTATCATTTTGAGCATCTACTACAACTAATCTAGTTTGGTGTTGAAATCACCCCTACACATTGTTTCTTCATCTTCTTTGCATGTTGTTGTGTGATCAAGGAAGGGTTTAGTGTTTGCAACAACCTAAAAAAGGAGAAGAAACAAGAAAGGAGGAGAAACAAAAGGTAAAAGTTTTATATTTCATATTCTTACATATATGTCTATACATGCATGTGTGATTCTATTTTTCAGGGGTTGTCATGGTGTCGAAATCTAGATTCCGACACTTCCGCTGCGTTCTCATGCATGTGGACAAACCTAACACTGGTCTCAAAGCTTAGTCAAACTATGAAAGTATGGGAGAAGGTGATTGAGAAGAGAGTAAGAAATGATACATTTATCTCAAAGAACCAGTTTGGTTTCGTACCAGAAAGGTCTACGACAAAAACTATAGTAAAGATGACCTACATATGGTATTTATTAACTTAGAGAAAGATTATGACTAGATACTTAGGAAAATTATATAGGATGCTTGGAAGTTAAGAGAGTTTTTATGACCTATATATGGGTTATTAAGGATATGTAGGAAGGAGTAAAGACTATAGTAAAGATGATAGAAGGAGATACATAGTATTTTGTATCGATAGTGGGCTACATCAAGGCTCCTCATTGAACCCCTTTTTGTTTGACAGATGAGCTCATCAAGAATATCTAATAGAATGTGCCTTAGTGTATGTTATTTGCTGATAACATTGTTTTAGTGGATGAGATAAAATAGGTGTCAATATCAAGCTAGAACTTGAAAGGGATACTTTAATGACATTATTTTAGGGGATGATATAAAATGGAGTGTCAATATCAGACTAAAACTTGCGAGGGATACATTAAAGTTAAAGGATTTTAAATTAAGTAGGATTAAAACTAAGTACTTAGAGTGTAACTTTTCGAGCTATAGGATGATTTCCAATGTGGAGGTAAAAATTGGTTGACAACTATATTGTAGAAAGAGTGTTTTAGGTATCTAAGATCTATCATTCAAATTAATAGAGATATCGATAAATATATAGTTCACCGTATCAAATCAAGGTGGTTTAAATGAAAAAGTACATCAATAATTTTATGTGACAAGAAAATATCACTCAAACTTAAAGTTTAATTTTATCATTTAGCGATTACACTGAATATGCT
The DNA here is from genome assembly GCA_027563885.1 of Erythroxylum longipes. Lineage (NCBI taxonomy): Eukaryota > Viridiplantae > Streptophyta > Magnoliopsida > Malpighiales > Erythroxylaceae > Erythroxylum > Erythroxylum longipes. Next base: position 1,170,691 of record JAOQMS010000180.1, on the reverse strand, counting down.
CCATCAGGCAGAGTGTTGACTCATCAAATAGGTGCATAATCATAAATTAATAGTGGCGAAGACAAAGATGCTTAGTTGGATGTGCAACCTTACTAAAAGAGAGAAGGTCAGGAATATAATCGTAAGAGACAAATTAAAGGTGACTAATATTAATGAAAAATTAAGAGAGACAAAAATTAGGTAGTTCGAACATATTAAGAGGAGACATCCTGAAGCTCCACTAAGAAAATACAAGAAGATTGTACTTAAGGACTGTAAAATAAAAAAAGAAAGACCTAAGAAGAACTAGAGGAAGGTAATCAGGAATGGTATGACTTTGTTGGAACTTACCGAAGAAGTCATCCTCAATAAAAAACTTTAACATACTAAGATACGTGTCAATGATCTCACATAAAGAGTTCTTTCTTTCTCATTAATCTTTTAAACTTTTTCCTTCAAGTCTTACGTCTTATATTTAACCTAAACATTTAATATGCAGTACTTCTCTCTTAATTATTTAGCCTAAAAATTTCCTTACTTAGTCTAAACATTTTCTTGTAATGACTTGTTTGTTTTATTTGTTTACTTCCTACTTTTTTATTGTCTATTTATTTACTTATTTTATCTTTTATTTTTATTCTTTATCTTATTCTATATTTAGTGTATTATTTATTATATTACTTGTTTTATATTTTTATTTATATGTATGTATGTGTTTATTTTATATATTTATTATTATTATTTTTACGTCCATTTTTATTTTTAATTTTTATTACTTTATTATTTTAATTTTTTTCATATAGATCTATTGAAAATAATATTTCTATTAATTAGGAGTAAAGTTGTGTATTTCTGGACTTTCTTAAACCTGCAAATTAATATTTATAACTTTTACTAAAATATTGTTGTTGTTGTTGTAATTATTTAATCTTTGACAATTAGTCTTTGCCGTGAAGGTCCTTCAAGTGAAAATATATTGATTGATGAAAGTTCGTGGAAGCTAGCTTACTTTTCCACCTTGACACCACTCTCTCTAGCCTCTATATATATAAAGAGCACCTTACAACAAACATAAAACACACCTTCTGTAACTCTACTTTCTCCATATTGGAATTTCAGTCAGATACAGCCAGAGATAGAGCAATATATATATATATATATCAGATGGAGTGCCAAAGTGCAACTGGATATGTGACTCTGCTGCTGATAATACTCATGATCGTGAGCAGCAGGTCAGTGGAGGCCAGAGCAATGGTAACTCCGAAGAAGATTAATAGCAGCTTACTCTTGCGAGAATTTGGATATACCAAATCAAAGCTAGTTTATTTTACGACCTCCATAAGATCACCGTCAACACCAAACCCTACAACGCCTTAAGCGCCGTGGTTCCCATAATCTAGGTTTGTACTTAGGGATGTCAACAGGATTGTCTTTGTGTTGTTTACAGGTATATACCTAAGTCATGTTTGTCTTTGTGTTGCATGTGTGAGATAGCTTTTGGCTGTTTTAATTTGAGTTTTCCATTTTATCCTTCAATGTTCTTCAAATAACATTTCTTTTTGACATGATGTATGTATATTCTAGTTCTTGATGAATATTATATTTCTATATATG
>JAOQMS010000180.1:1130421-1141099 GCA_027563885.1 Erythroxylum longipes | reverse complement strand
TATAAAGCAATTCCATCAATTTCGGATACCAATTTCAACACATCAACCAAAATTAAGTCCAAAATAAATGCAATTTATGACCTAACATAGATCTTGAGTTTGTTTGGGCCTGGGCTTGGCCCATGGGTCGGCCCATTGAAAACAACTAAATTTAGGCCCATGGGCCAAAAATTGCCATTCCTACTCAAAATTTTGTGAACAAAATGGTATTATACACCAAACTAGTGCACCATATACTCCCTAGCAAAATGGTTTGGCTGAAAGAAAAAATAGAACTCTGTAAGACATAGTTAATTCCATGCTCTTGAGTTCGGGTTTGCCAAAAAACTTGTGGGGTGAGATTTTGTTGGATACATGTCATTTACATAATCAAATTCCATCCTTAAAGACTAAAGTGTCTCCATATGAAGTATGGAAAGGAAGGAAGCCAAAATTTTCATATTTGAAAGTTTGGGGCTGTGTAGCTTACTATAGAGTTGGGACCAAGAGCACCTAAAAGTGTGTTAGTAGGCTATGCAGAAAATTCTAAAGCTTATAGGCTACTAGACGTTGACTATAATGTGATTGTAGAATTAAGGGATATTGAGTTCTTTGAGGATTTGTTTCTTAAAGACTTAATGGTAAATAAGGATCCATCAAATGGACCTACCCCTTCTCCAAGTGTTAAACTCTTAAGTGCTTTAAAAAGGCCAAGTGTAGACCCTCCAAATGAACCTAGGAGGAGTCAACATCAAAGGAAGGAAAAACATCTGCCTTCAAATTTTATTTCTTCACAAGCTATTGTTTTCTTAGTTGAAGGAAATAGGGATACTCTACTAAATAAAACTCTGGTTTTATTAAGTGTAGAGGAAGATTCTAAAATCTTTAGTTATGCAATGAAATCAAGGAATATGGCATTTTACAGAGAAGCAGTAAATGATAAAATGGACTTAATATTGTCTAACAATACTTAGGTTGTAGTTGATTTACCTCATGGGTCCAAACCAATTGGTTGTAAGTGCATATTTCAAAGGAAATATGCCGCAGATGGTACTATTCTAACTTATAAAGCAAGGCTAGTAGCTAAAGGTTTTAGGCAAAAAGAAGGAATCGATTACTTTGACACATATGCACCAATTGCTAGAATTACACTGATAAGAGTACTTTTGGCTTTAGCTTCGATCTGTAGCCTTCATGTACACCATGTTAGTCCTACATATAAAGGTGTGATTGAAACTAAGAAGTGTCTTTATTCTAAATTCAAGATGGAGGATCTCAATGAAGTAAATACTATCTTAGGCATTAAAGTTAAGAAACATAGTGGGGGTTTTGCATTCTCTCAATCATATTATGTTGAGGAAATCTGAAAGAAATATCAACATTTGAATGTGAAAGAGATAAGCACTCCTTTTGATCCTAACTTTAAGTTGCACGAGAATGAAGGTAGTCCAATTGCACAACTTGAATATGCTAGTATAATTGGAAGTCTAATGTATGCAATCAGTTGCACTATACCGGATATCTCATACTCAATGTGTAGACTAGCTAGATACACTAAAAGTCCTCGCTAAGAACATTGGCAAGCTATTAAAAGAGTGCTGATATATCTTAAGAAGATAAAAGATTTTGGACTCTTTTATAATAGCTTTCCAAATGTTCTTGAAGGATTTTCATATGCTAGTTGGATTACTAGAATTAATGACTAAAAAGTCACAAGTGGTTGGGTATTCTTGCTTAGTGGTGGAGCTGTTTCTTGGGCTTCGAAGAAACAAACAGTGATTACTCACTCTACCATGGAAGCTAAATTTATAGCTCTACATTTTACTTGTAAGGAGGCTGAGTGGATAAGGGATTTGTTGTTGGATATAGATCTTTGGCCTCGTCCCATGCCTGCAATAGCCTTACATTGTGATAGTGAGTCTACTATGTCTAGAGTATTGAACAAAGTGTACAATGGAAAATTTAGACATATAAGCTTAAGACATGCATTTATTAGAGAAATGCTAAATAGTGATGTCGTCTCAATTGTTTATGTAAGGACATATAACAATTTTATGGATTCGTTTACTAAAACTCTTGAAAGAGACTTAGTTAGTTCGACAACATCTGGAATGAGATTAAAACCTTTTAATAAAAAATCACTAGCAATGGTAACCCAACCTTCTTCTAGTAATACTCCTAGATTGTAAGGTTTAAAGGGTAATAACAAGTTGTTTAATGGTTGTGAGCACTAATATTGTGTAAACCATTCCAAGAAATTAGTGTTGCAACTTGTTACTCTTAAGTGAGAAAGTTGAGAGAAATCTCTTAATGAAATTATTCTTGAGTGCTTGTTTATGGTTATATAAACATAGCTAGAATACTTTTCACCTATATGATCATTAGAAGTGGTGCGATTCTAGCAAGAGTTTAAGTTAATCTCTTGTATATGATCTTGAACTAGGATGAGCATATGGCTGATAATAGTGCCAAAATCATAATGTGAATTAATTGAATGCTAAGAAGGTTCATGTGTACAATATGTCTGAACCTTTGTGAATTATGGTTTAAGCAAAGAGCCACCAATCATTTCCTTTGGATTTTGTGATATGTTTGTACTGTAGGATGGTTTAAGGAGAAAGCTACCTTCCTTTAGGCATGATTTCTTGTTTGCGTTATGTTTTTTCTTATATGACAAACTAAGTGGGGGATTGTTGGAAATTAGTTTGTGATATAAGTTGTTAAAGTCAAACTTGGAAATGAAAGGTTTCCTTTCTAAAAATTGTAACTTGTTGTGAACAGACGTGACTGTTCTGAAGGGTTGCTTTCTTTCTAAGAGTTGTGACTTATCGTGAACGGACATGACTATTCTGAAGGGTTACTTCCTTTCCAAGAGTTGTAACTTGTCGTGAACAGATGTGACAGTTCTAAAGGGTTGCTTCCTTTTCAAAAGTTGTGACTTGTCATGAACAAACATGACTATTCTGAAAACTCTATATATACATGAACAAACATGACTATTCTGAAAACTCTATATATACATGAGTTTTAGTCAAGATTAAAATTTTTTGAATAATTTTACCCACACAATCTTTGCATTCATAATTCTTGAAGAACATTCATACTCTTGCAACTTGAATGTTCTTGTATTCTTTGTATCCTAGAAATAATTTGCCTTTAACCCGGTTTGCAAGTATAGTGGGGACAAATAACACTTTAAAGAAAGTGTCCAACACGCCTAAAACACTTTAAACTTTGTGTTTTGATCTCAAGTTATCTCAATTCTCTACAATACCGTTTAATTCATTATTCATTCTTTTTTTTGTGGACTTCCAACCCCATTCTATTACATTTACTACTTCTACTTACTTTCTTTGAAAAGAGTGTAACTCTCGCATATACACTAACTGGGAAGAGGAGAAATATGTAGTAGCTGATAAGATAATTAATTAGATTAGAGATGCCTTAATTGCCAAAAATCTTCAGTCTTCTCTCTCCCCTAACATAAGGATTAGGTGGAATCTCTAATATGATTTCTCATGTTACTCTATTAGCTTCATTCATTACTCTTTTGAACCTGTATATACCGTTCTGGTTTTGAACTCATTGTAATGTTGTTTTAGTTTTATCTATAGATAATGCTTTTTTTTTAATGACTCCTTATTTAGTCTTTGATGTGACGTCTTTCCTTTGTACAGCTACAACCGAACCTCACCCCCTTTCATGCTTCTCAGTCAATCTCAAGTTAACACATACATTTATTGAATATGAAATTTAGATATCCATATGGTCGTTAAGGTTCAGGAAAGCTAGTCAAGGTCTTATCTCTTTTATACTTGCGAAGTAAGTCCCCTTTTTGACAATGGAAAAAGGTCTGTAGCTATTGTCGGTGTGCTTCATTGTCCATCCATGTTATAAACAATAAAAAACAACATTTACAATTATTTTTCATCAATTACTCATTAATCATATAATTAGTTCCTTATATTATAGTTTGGTTTGGTGCATCCATCTTGTTATTATATATATATATATATATATATGTGGTAAGTTTATGTTATAAATTATTTAGATATACAAATTTATGAAATGAGCAAGATTAAATGGTAAAAATTCCAACAATTTGTTTTCGTCCTCCACTATTAGTCTTTCACGTGAAAAATGTTGCACGGAAATATATTGATTGATGAAGTTTCACAGAGGGTTTCTTCCTTTTTTTTATCATAAGATCACATGTTTAAATTACGGAAATAGTTTTTTTTGTAAAAATATAAAAGATAGCTGTGTACATTATGACCCTCTTTAAATACTATAAAAAGAGAAATCTTGTGTACTAGGTAAAAATACAAAAAGAAAACTGCATAAATTATAACCGTCTTTATACTTCCAGAGCAACATATGTTGAATTTTTCTTTTTCTTTTTCTTTTTCTTTTTTTCCCTTAAGGCTCGCAACCCTACGAAACTTTTGATTGCAGGCAGTAGGTCAGTGAAGGCAAGAGCAATGGCTACTTGAGAAAAGATGGACAGCCGTTTACTATTGCAAGACTTTGGATATACCAAAAAAGACCTGGTCGAGACTAAGTTGCAGCTAATATCACCATCAACACCAAACCCTACGCACCCATAATCATAAAGCTTGGTGTAGTTCCCACCATAAAGGATCAAATGCTACTTTCTTTTCCTTTTTATTGTTGTTTGTTATTATTATTAATCTTTATGTACCTAAAATTGATGCCAAAAGTCATGCGGCAATTCTTAGGAGTCTAACTGATGACTTTGGTTAAATAACACGCCGAAAACTTTATTTAAACCTTTTGGACCACTCTTTTTAGTTAAAATTGACATTTTTAATTTGGACTAATTTGATATAAAATTAACAAATTAAAATTTAATTGATTAAAATTTAAACTAAGTTTAAATTTAAGTAATTGATTCAATTTATATTAAATAAGTAAGATGATATTGTTTTAATATAGTTAATTAAAATAATATCATTTTATTTAGTATTTAAAAAATTAAAACAAAATAATGTCATTTTAGTGTTAAATCAAGCGTAATAAAACTAAGCTAAAATTGCATGTAAGAGATTGATCGAAGTCGAGATAGAGATAATTTAAACTCGCAAGTAGACCCGTTACAAACCGTACTTGTGATTAATCATGCTTAACTTATAATTATGTATATTAATGTTGGGAAATTATCCAAAAGACAAAAGTAAGAGAAACTTTGATATGACAAGTGGTCCTCCTCTGCCTTTGTGAAGTAAGAGAAAGCAAATGGCCTTTCATGTGAGAAATGCTCACAAAAGAAAAAGAAATCAATCAGAAGGTTCCACGTTTCATTTCTGTAAACCGAAAGAGACTATCGGGGCACTCTAATTTATCCGGTCTTTTCTAAATTATATTGTCTAATTCATTAGGTCCACACAACGACGACTTTTAAAATCAACGCACTGACTTCAAACCAATTAATATTAATAAATTCATATTTTAAAATTCTCATCTCACCACTGTAACTTAGGGTCGGCAATCATATTAAAGAAAGTGTCAAATAGAGGTAAAGCAAAGTGTGATTGCTTAATAATTACTTTTTAAAGTACAATAAATTGAATAAAATACTGTTATTTTATTATTAATTTAATTTTTTAATCAAATTCAGTCAATTTTCTTAAGGGCTTATAAATAACACATCAAATCCTCCGTTTTAATTATTCTGTTCCAACTATATTCTATTAAATCTCATCCATACATTTATGTAGAGTCCACGTAAATATGTGGATGAAATTTAATAGAAACATCATAACGGTACAAAACTTGATGCATCCCTACGGACTTGGTCCCCATAAGTAGGACTTATGCTAGCTCTTTCACGGTTGTCTCTGAATCAGTTATACATATATACGGCAGTGCATGTCTTACTCTTGAAGTTGGATGCGTGTGTGTTTGATTTTGAGATTCTCGTGTATTTAGCACTTCAATAGGTTTTAGCGATGAAAGAGGTGGGGTTGCTTTTGAAGAGCCGATTCTTGTTAGAAAAAAGTTTTCTGAATGGGGTGTATTATAATTACGAATGTCATAAATAAATAAAAATATTATTTTTATAAAAATATTATTTTATTTAATAATATAATTACTAATAATCATTAACTAATCTTTATTATCATCTCAATGCATGATATATGAAAATTGTAGTATTAAATAATGCATTTTCTCTCTTTTTATTTTTAAATACAAAAAGAGGAAAATCCCAGCCTTTGAGTTAGATCTATATTGGATATTACTTAAATGGTTTTGGCCTAATTTTTTTAAAGGTGAAAAGTGGGGCTGCCCAATGCATTAAAAGAAATAAAGAGTTACACATATCATAACAGGGGTATGTTGGCACCTGTGACATTACCAAAAATCAGATACTCAATCTCGCGAGGAATGATGCATCCAATGCACCCCGAAAGGGTAACCTAATGCTAGATTACCTAGTTGATCCACACATTGGTTGGCTTCTTTATATATATGTTGCACTTCCACCTGCCATTCTCGTCGTAAAAGGCCAAAAAAATCTCTAAACAATGCATAATTCGAGGGCTCTTACCCACTTGGAGCATGGTCGCAACTGATAAAGAATACGGTTGTAGTTAAACTCATCTATAACCCTTTTCCCACACCATTTGCAAATCGGTCTTCACTGCCCATAGTTCAGTAGTAAACGATGTTGCTACACCAATGTTATGGACGAATCCGTCCAACCATTTGCCCTTCGTATCCCTTATCATGCCACCAGCCCCCGCCACGCCTGGGTTTCCCTTTGAGGCGCCGCTCGTGTTCAGTGCAATCCATTCAGTCAGAGGTCGGATCCAATTGATATTTCTCCACGTTCTCGGGGCTGTAATGGTTTCACCCGCCTCGCCTGACAGTATGCTCATATGAAAGGAGGCAGCTACCTTGTAAACTGTCATTGCTTCATTTGGTGGTCGAGTAAAGTTTCTATCAAACACCCCGTGGTTTCTCCATTTGGCCTAATTTAGTGTGTTATAGACTTATAATTATGAATCAATTCGATTATAGTCATAAATTATCCTAATTTTTTTTTGTTATTTTGAATGGAATAAATTAACTAATTTTTTATTTTGAAAATAAAAATTTAGAGGAAATTTTTAATAATTGCCTTACATGGATACTTATTAGAAAAAGTCTAAAGACAATAAGTAGAGTTGAACTTAAATTCTAATTTTTTTGGCTATAAATAACTTAAAGTCGTATTAAAATCAAACCTAAATTATTAAATTTGAATCTGAGCAGAATTTAAATTGGACTAAAAAACATAAATGTTGATTGGATTTTAATTTTTAAACCTTTTTTATATAGCCAGGCTTACCATGATCTCTAAATGAATTAAAAAATAAATATATCAAATTCATAGTTTTAATGATTTTTTAGGAAATTTAAACATATGTTTGTTTTTGTTAAATTTCAGTTTAAACATATGATTTCGTTTTTTCTTTTTTTAAAACTTAAATAATTTTTTAATAAAAAGAACTTTTATTATTATTATTTATTTAAAATATGTTTTATAAGTAAAATTCACTAATAGCCTGAAAGTTAATATATAATAAGAATAAGAATAAGAATTTATTTAATACTGAAAAATAAAGAGATTGTTATTAAATTTTTATTTAAATAAAAATAAAATTTCAAACATATGTTCATAATAAGAGTTAATTTGCATTTAAAAATGTTAAGAACTATTTAATTTTTTATTTCATGCATTCAAGTTTAGAAACTAAAGATCTCTAACGCTAAATACGAAGGTTTGGTGCCCTGCGAAAGAGATTACGTATATATTATAGGATAGCATTTTATAAAAGGAATAGCGAATTGCAATAATATTTTTAATATGTTTATTTAATTGTTTAATTTTTAGAAGATTATATTTATTAACATTTTACTAATATGACTGATGATTAAAAACAATAACAGGTCAAAGTTAGAACAACGACATTTGGGTTAATAGAATTTCGATCGAGCCGACGGAGGATGTGAAGACTTATATTTAAAGAAGTTATGTAACTCTTCATTTTTCGTTAAAATAATTTTTGAATACTTCATTATCTATTCGAAATATGATCACTTATTTAATATAAAAATTCTTTTAAAAAAGATGACACTTTACTTATATAACTATTAATCTTTATGTGATTTTTCAGTCATATAACTAAAATATTAACAAAAAATACAATTTTAAACTAAATTATCTTATTTTTAAGTCAAACATTAAAATAAAATTTCTTACTTTAATTCGTCATCCTCCATTAAAATAGACCCTTCCCCCACAAATGATATAATCTAGCAAGACTTTATTTCCATGAGCTATTTAGTTATAAAAATAAATGAACTTTAAATAATACCATTGACGGATTTTCCATGGGATTATTAGCAAATCAATAACAATAATAATTTAGTAAAAATGATATGTAAGATATAAAGATGTTTAATAGTACACAGTCTTACATCTAATTGATAGAAAGATTATTTCTGATAGACCCACATGAAGAGCAAAAAATATATATTAAAATAAATAAAAAGATAAAATAAAAATATAATTAAATAAATACATAATAAAATAGGAAAGTAAGTAATAAACAATAATATGATAAAAATAGAACAAAGTAAAGAGTAAAAATAAAAGATAAAATAAGTAAATAAATACATACAAGAAGAAGACAAATAAATAAATCAAGCAAGCAAGTTATCTCAAGGAAATATTTAAACTAAGTAAGAAAATATTTAGATTAAATCACTAAGATGAAAGTACTACATATAAATGTTTAGGTTAAATGCAAAAGATCTATAAAAACGACCAGGATATCTTTATGTAAGATCTTTTTTTCAAATCTTAGTATGCCAATTTGATCTTTTGGTATAACAAGAAGCAGAATTCAATTTCACTATCGACTGCTGAAGCGGAGCATATTGTTGAAGGTAGTTGTTGTTCATAACTTCTTTGGACGAATCAAATGTTAAAAGATTATGAGATTGATCAGAATGTGTTAATTATCTTACGTGATAATAAGAGTGCTATAGATATCTCCAAAAATCTAATTCAGCATTCAAAAATGAAACATATTGATCTCTGGTATCACTTTATTCGAGAACTTATAGAAAGCAAAATAGTCACTTTGTCATATGTATCTACGGAAAAGCAGTTGGCAGATATCTTTACGAAATCTCTTAATGCATTATGGTTTGAACTTCTTCAGGGGGCTTTGGGACTTTGTGCTCTATATTATTGATATATTTTTTATTTCAAATCAGAGGAAAACAAAAGTTGAAAAAAAGGAAAGTAAAAAAAAAGAAGGAAACATTGCGTTTTGTTAAAGGGATTCAAAATCCCTACCAAACTATTTCCATTGCCGCCTACATCTTTTTCATTGCCGCCTGCATCCTTGTTCTTCCTTCTTCTTCACTTGTAAACTCTTAAGCAAGCACTCACGAAGTTTGAAGGGTTTCTCACAGTGGGAATTGCTTTCTTCATGTGGCATGCAGCTAGCTCTCTTCACGATGTTGTTTATTGAACAAATTCTACTTTCTTCAAGTTTGAAGGTTTCTTCACAGTGGGAATAAATCTTGCTCTCTTCACGTGGGGATTAAAGCCAGCTCTCCTCACGATATTGCTTATTTCCATTTCAAGTTTGATTAATTTTATGGATTTTGATTGGGATTTTGCTCAAGACACCCTTGACATTGGGATTGAAAATTTTCTCTACCATGGGTTGAGATGTGAAATTTGTGAATCTTCATTGAAGGCGCACATTTTTCTCTTCAAGATATTGTGTCTTTCTTTTTAAGGTTGATTTAATTTGTTGATTTTGGCTGGGTTTTTGTTGTTCTTGGAAAGTATGGGCAAGAACAAAGAAAAAAAATGCTCCCTTCGGTGTTGGACAAGAAAACAGCAGCTCTAACATATCGTTCCAGTAGATTAATGCTCAATCCGACATTTAGAAGGAAACTCAGTGGGGCTAGGTCATCTTCTGCAGCTCCACTTGAAATTCCCGACACCACCTCTATTCGGGAAAAAGTACCAGATCCAGATTATGATGTCATTTAAGTAATTTTATCCATGACTAAAGAATCTGCTTCAAATTCTGATGAAACTCTTGCAGCACCTGCTCCACCATCTGCGCCTCCCATGGCTTCCTCAAAATGCACAAAGATGCGGGCTCGAAAATCACCCGACCACCACGACGTAATCCTTCTATCTGCCTGAATGTAGATAACGCTATTTCCTTCAAGTTCTACTCTTCTGCAGCTGAACAGAAATGGGCAACTTTTAACAATGTCGGTTTTGTTTTTGATCGTCCAATCAACTTAAAGGAGTTCCAACAATATGGTCTGGATGCTTTGTTATCGAAGCAATCTTTATGTCACGTGTCCATTACTCTCTCCCCAAAAGATGCACCTGATAGGGTGTGCAGTGCCTACGCTTATAAGCCAGGACCCTTCCCATTGCCTATTCGACGTGGGACATGACATTCTCCCCACCCAATCCCGTGACGCCCTCATCATAGGTGGGGACCCCTACCTACCCCACCCCGAGGGGCGCTTGGCGGGATATCGGAGTCGGGAACAGGTTGGCTCTGATACTACTTATATGCCTTGAACATCCACTATCAATGTACCATGTGCTTGGTGGATTTTCATTCCTTGCTTGTATCTACAAAAGAAA
>JAOQMS010000180.1:1102432-1116046 GCA_027563885.1 Erythroxylum longipes | reverse complement strand
ATTAAGAAAATAAAGAAATTTTCAAGATTTATTTTTGGCAATAAATTTAGGACTTAAAATAATGACGTTATTGTCTACTGATATATTAGTTATTGTCAATAAAAATTTAATAATAGTAAGATTAATAAAATAATAAGAAATTTATTATTAAGTTTCATCAAAGAAATAATTGATTTATAAGCATATATTAATATTAAGTATTAACTCGAAAATTTAAGAAATTTCAAGAGTATATTCATATGTTTATGAAAATTTTAAGAACTAGTTCATTTATTATAACTTTTAAATTTAGTGATGAAAATTCTCCTCCCTTTTTTTTACATTATAGTATCTTGTTTTATTAAATTAAGTAAGCAAAACCTTGCAAATGAAGGAAGGTAAAAATCTTGAATCATCTAATTTTTTGGCTCGGATTTCAATTCCTTTTTAATTTATTTCGATAACTCTTGTTGTTAAAATTTGATCAGTTAATTAATTAATCGATTAATTTTTGTAAATTAACAAGTTCTTATAAATCAAAATAAATTATTTAATTTTTATTTAACAATATCTTTTTTTAATTAAACTTTAAATTCTTCGATTGATAATGACAATATCTTTTAATCATATTTTAAATTATTTAAATTTTAATAAATATTTAGTTAATTTTATAATAATCTAACATTGATTAAACCTTTTAAATTTCAAATATTTTATTTTACTGATTTAACTTTAGATCCAATTTTTAAATCATCTATTTGGTTATACAAACATACGAAATTTAGAATATGTCGTTCACGTGTTTAACACATAAAAATTCCGATGACTTGTTCAGTCTTCGACTATTATTAGTCTTTGACATGAAATTCAAATATATTGACTGTTGAAATTTTCGTAAAAGCCAACGGACATTTTCACACACTCCTCTATACATATATAAAGAGCACCTTACAAGAACCATAAAACACACCACCTTTACTTCTATAACTCTACTTTCCTCTCAACTCGCTAGCTCCATAGTGGAATTTCGGTCCAGATACAACCAGAGATAGAGCATTTATATAAATAATGGAGAGTCAAAGTGCAACTAGATATGCGACTCCGCTCCTGATAGAACTCATGATCGTCAACAGCAGGTCAGCGGAGGCAAGATCAGTGGCTACTCCGAAGAAGATTAGTAGCCGTTTACTTCTGCCAGAACTTGGATATACCAAGCCAAACCTGCTTGAGAATAAGTCCAGGCAACTAGCACCATCAGTACCGAACCCACATAAATGGATGGTTGGGATAAAAAGGCACAGGGTTGGTACAGGGAAAAGGGCACAGAGGATTTCATTTGTGTAAAGCCATAACGACAAAAGTTTGGCGTAGTTCCCAAGATTATAACTTATATGCTAGTTTTTCTTTTTTTTGTTTTCTTCTGTTATCGAATAAGAATATAATAAATATGGGTTAGAATGAATGGTTATTTTACCTAAATATCAATAATAATATAAATATAATTAAGAGAGTTCTATTTTGTCTATATAACCTATATAATAGTAGAATAAATATTGAATTGTCGAACCAAAACTCCATCTCTTCTTCAAATTAACGTTTTGACGTAATCATTTCATCTTTAATTGTGAGAGTTGAAATTAGAATATAATACTATCATGCAACAATAATTTTGTACTTTTGTTAAATTAAAAATCATAAATGAGGGCAAGTGCTTAAGATAAAGTTACTCTTGTGTAACTAGAAGGTTACGAGTTCGAGTTACGAAAATAATCTCTTTATAAAATATAAAGGAAATGCTATGTACAATTGATGATCCTCTCTTGACTCCCACAAAATAGAGAGCTTTATATGCTGGAGTTTTGGAAAAAAAAATGTTTAATATTATTTGAACTAAAAAGAAATATGTTAAAATATTCGTGTTTATATAACTAAACTTCCCATGATTTCTATTAAAAAAACTCAACATCAAAATATATCAAATTCATGATTTTTAAGAAATAAATTTAAAATCAAATATATCACGTTTAAGACAGCAATTTATATTCAATAAATAAATTTAACTACGTATGGTCCTAAAATTTCCTATTTTCTGACCCCTCTACCTACTCCATTTAGTCATATGTATATACTAATGTTATTCTAGTCATTTGTTGATATTTTTTGTCGATATTATCAATATTTAAATAAAAATTCTAAGCAAATTTAGTTTAGTAAATTTACTAAAAATAGTTCTTTTAATTCTTCTTCAACAATAACAACCAACATGAAGAACGATCTATAAATTTTTACTCGATAATTTACATGTATATTAATAAATTTAACAAACAAATCATCAATCTGAAAGCTCGAGTTCCATATGTGAATTTTGAGAGCCTATGAATGAAATTGGTCTACAGACTCGAAAGGGTCAAATATGTTGGGGGCACGGGATTAAAATCCACTAATTATCAAGTTATGGACTTAGCAAGTAAAAACGCTAATATAATTTGGAAATATAAATGAGACAGAAATAAAATAAATGATAGAAAAACACCAGGATTTTATGAGGAAAACCCTCAAAGTGCAAAGAGTAAAAACCACGGGGGCCTATCGGCAAGAAATCTACTATGTAATCAACATGTTACATCGACAGTAATTGGACACGAACTTATTTTCAGGGACTACCACTCTCTACCTGAAGACCCGGTATATTAATTCTCTGTGATTAATATACCTCACACCCTAAAACACTCTTCCCAATTGCAATATATATACTTGCTCGTACTCTCTTTGTGGAGTACACTAATGGGAAAGGTCTCTATTTATAAAGCTCAAGCCCTCACTCCCTGTCAAATATCCATGCAGTGCATTAAATGAGAAGACGAATTTTGTGCGGTGCATTAAATGAGGAGAAGAATTTTGTTCCTTGCCATCTCCAAATCTTCCACAGGTTCTCAGGAGAAAGTCTTGATTATCAGCAAGATTTGAGGGAAATGTGCTAGACAATTTCCCCTTGTATGGCCAGAGCATTTAATGCTATTGGCCACCAACAAATCTCCCACCTCTGGCCCCACAAGGAGGAGATTCTCCGCCTGACTCCTCACTTGGAGTCCATCCAGGCCTGCTTCTCTCAGAGCTCCAGCTTCTCTCTGGGAATGACCTTCATAAACATATCTGTGATGTTTTTGTTCATGTGAATCTTTCTCAGCTGCATCTGTTGATCCTTTATCACCGATCTCAACCAGTGATATCTCACGTTAATGTGTTTCATCCTTACATGGTACATGGAGTTCTTGCTCAAGTCTATTGCACTCTGGCTGTCACAATATACCACTTACTCGTCCTACTTCAAGCCCAACTCTCGAAGAAATCTCTTCATCCACAGCATTTCCTTCCCTACTTCATTTATTCTGATGTACTCTGCTTCAGTGATGGATATGGCATCACACTTCAGCAACTTAGACTACCACGAGACAACTCGACTTGCAAAAGTGAATAAATACCTCAAAGTAGATTTCCTACTAATAAGATCTCCTGCCATATTTGCGTCATCAAATCCTTCAAGAACTGGCTTCGCATTGCTGAAAAATAGGCATAACTTTGAAGTGCCTCTCAAGTATCTGAAGATCCACTTCACCACTTCCCAATGAATCTTGCCGGGATTTGAAAGATACCTGCTCACAACACCAATTGTATGAGCAATATCTGGTCGAGTACATACAATGACATACATAAGTGAATCGACTGCATAGGAATAAGGGATATTTGCCATGGCCTCCTTTTCTTCTTCTGTGGTTAGACAAGATTGTCTGCTCAGTTTGAAGTGGTTAGCGAGAGGAGTTCCCACCGACTTCGCGTGATTCATGTTGAACCTCTCAAGTATTCGTTCAAAATACTTTTCTTGCGACAACCATAGCTTTCCTACTTCCCTATCACGAAAAATCTCCATGCCTAGAATTTGCTTCGTAGGACCCAAGTCCTTCATATCAAAGGACTTTGACAGCTCCTCTTTCAGTCTACGAATTATTAGCTTATCTTGTACAATAATTAACATATCATCTACATACAGTTGTAGGATAATGAAGTTACCATCAGGGAATTGCTTGACATATACACATGGATCTGCCTCGGTTCGTTTATAACCCTGCATGGTCATAAACTAATCAAACTTCTTATACCACTGTCTCGATGCTTGTTTTAGACCATACAGGCTCTTCTTTAACTTGCAAACCATGTGTTCCTTCCCTTTCACTTCAAATCCTTCTGGATGCTTCATGTAGATCTCCTCTTGCAAATCACCATACAGGAATGCAGTCTTCATATCTAGTTGTTCAAGCTCCAAGTTCAAGCTAGCCGCCAAACCAAGTACAACTCTGATTGAGCTCATCTTATGACCAGAGAGAAAATCTCGTCAAAGTCAACACCTTGTCTTTGTGTAAAGCCTTTGACCACAAATTGAGCCTTATACTTCACTAGCTTATCACTATCTTTCTTTGGCTTGAACACCCACTTGTTCTGCAGGGCCTTCCTACCTTTTGGTAGCTCCACCAATTCATAAGTGTTGTTCTTTTGCAAGGAACTCATTTCCTCTTGCATTGCCCAAATCCAACATTCCTTGTCTTGGTGCTCCTATACATCATGAAAATCTCCCGACTCCCCTCATCAGTAATTAAAATAAACTCAGAACTGGGATACCTTGTGGATGGTCGGTGCTCCCTCTGAGATCTCTTTGTCTTAGGTACTGGAGGAGTTGGCTCCCCCTGCTCAGTGGCCCATTGGTTTGGCTCAACTGCACTATCCATGTTTGTAGTTGACTCCTCATCATCCCATAGTTCTGCTTCATAAGGATCTACTCCTGTGGCATCTTCTTCTGGAGTAGGAATCAGTGTCACATCAAGAACTTTACCCAGAGCTTATGTCTGCTTTTCTTTGTCTATGGACTCTTGCTCGTGGAAAACTACATCTCTACTTCTGACGACCTTCTTCTTCTCAGGGTCCCATAATCTGTAGCCATACTCCTTATCGTCCAGCTTTGATCTCTATTCCTTTGGCACATGCATAAAAACTTTGCAACCAAATATTTTCAAATGAGAGTAAAACACTTTCTTACCTGTCCACACCCTCTCTAGGATGTCGTACTACAAAGGAACAGATGGAGATCGATTTATCAAGTAGCAGGCTGTGTTGACCGCCTCACCCCAGAATGGCTTAGGCAGCTTTGCTATTCTAAGCATACACCTGACTTTCTCCAGGATGGTCCGGTTTATCCTCTCAGCTACACCATTATGTTGTGGAATACCTGGCTTAGTCCTTTCGTGCCGAATCCCTTACTGCGCATAGTCTTCCTTGAATTCTCTTGAGGTGTATTCCTCGCCATTTTCAGTGCGTAGACACTTCAGATGTTGTCCCGTCTATCTTTCCACCATGGTATGAAAATTTTGAAAATTTCGAAACACCTCGTCCTTGGATCGCAATAAATAAACTTAGGTTTTCTTTGATGCATCATCAATAAACGTGAAAAGATATTTATTGCCACCTAAAGACTCCACCTCTATGGGCCCACAAATGTTAGAAAGAATTAAATCTAATTTATTTTCTTTCCGTTTAGATTGTGTACGAAAAGAAACTATATGTTGCTTCCCCGATAAACAATTATCACAAGAGTTGAGTGATGAACCTTTGGCTAAGGGAATGAGGGACTTCCTTGCCAAAATTTGCAACCCTTTCTCACTCATATGAGCCAACCTTTTACGCCACAAGTTTGGGGATGCACCGTCTTCAACCTTGTTCACCTCGGACTTGCACATCTTTATGTTTGTCTTGTACAGTGTGCAACACAAGTTGCCTCTCGGGACTAGCAACGATCCTCTGGTCAGCTTCCACATCCTCCCTCCGAGTTGCTAATTATACCCTTCTCTGTCGAGTATCGTCGAAGACAACAAGTTGATTCGTAACTCCTGTATGTGACACACATCCTTCAAAGTCACCGTACAACCTGCATTGGTCCGTACGATGATATCTCCAATTCCCACGATCTTTATAGTGCTTTCATTGCCCATCTTCACACTACCAAGGTCTCTAGCCTTATACGTTGTGAAGGGCTCACACCTGGGAGTGCAATGATATGATGTGGTCGAGTCGACTATCCACTCGACGATTGGATCTCTGAAATGATCACAATCTCCGCTTACACAGAGTAACAGTTCACCGTCTGTATTAGATGTTGATGCAGTGGCTGTGGTATTCCGGCCATCTGCCTTCTTATCATTACTCTTTTCTTGTTTAAGCATCCTGCAATTTCGTTTCATATAACCAAACAAACCATAATGGTAACATTTTACCTTGCTCCGAGACATAGATCTACCATTTGATTTATCTAGTCCCTTCCATCCTCTGTTATGACTTCTGCCTTTGTTCTCCATGACAAGGGCACTCTCTGAGTTCTCCAAAGAAGCTTCGCAACTCTTCTGAGAATAATGCATTCATAACTTGATCAATTTGAAGTCTCTCGACTGTCCTACAACTCAGAGTCGTTACCAAATTATCATAACTATCAGGTAAGGTATATAATAATGTTACCGTTTTGTCTTCGTCCCCCATCTTCTCACCAACACTTTCAAGTTGACTTATGATGTTGCTGAATACATTGAGGTGCTCTGACACCTTGATGCCTTCCTTCATCTTTAAGGAGTATAATCCCCGCTTCAACAAGATCTGGTTCAGGAGTGACTTTTACGGTACAAGCTTTCCAGCTTCTTCCATAAACCAGCAATAGTATTTTCTTCCTTCACGTTGAAGATAACTTCATCTGCTAGGCACAAACAGATTGTCGACACTGCTTTCTCATCTAGCTCGTCCCATTCCTCATCCGTCATGGTCTCCGGCTTCTTTTTCTTGCCAAGTAACTCCTTGTGTTGTCCCCGCTGAATAAGGACACCTCCAAGTGAGATTTATCCATAATAGCAAAAAAAAAACTTGGGCTCTAATACCAGTTGTTAGGGGCACGAGATTGAAACCCACTAATTATCGAATTATGGACTTGGCAAATAATAACGCTAATATAATCAGGAAATATAAATGAGATGGAAATAAAATAAAGGATAGAAGAACACCAGGATTTTATATAGAAAACCCTCAGGGTGCAGATGGTAAAAACCACGAGGGCCTATCGGCAAGAAACCCACTATGAAATCAACCTGTTACATCGACAGTAATTAAACACGAACTTATTTTTAGGGACTACTCTCTACCTGGAGACCCGGTATATTAATTCTCTGTGATTAATATACCTCACACCTTGAAACACTCTTCCCAATTACAATATATATACTTGCCCATACTGTCTCTGTGGAATACACTAATGGAAAAGGGTTCTATTTATAAAGCTCAAGCTCTGACTCCCTGCCAAATATCTATGCGGTGCATTAAATGAGAAGAAGAATTTTGTGCGGTGCATTAAATGAGGAGAAGAATTTTGTTCCTTGCCATCTCCTTAGTCTTGATTCTCAACAAGATTTGAGGGAAATGTGTTTGACAATTTTCCCTTGTGGGACTTGTTTGGAAGAAGTAACTTGGAAACTGCATTGTCTTTGCTTGTAAAGTTTGCGGATAATACGAAATGGGGACCTTTCCCTACCCATTTGGAAGAAGTAACCTGGAAACTGCATTGTCTTTGCTTGTAAAGTTTGTAAACAGTGGAAATATAGGGGAAAATGAAAATTCAATTGATTATAATTATAATTATAATTATAATGTGCATTTTACCCGTGTATTTAACTAAAAAATTTGAAAAAAAAATGAGTTTTTTTTAAAGTCTGATAGTTAAATTGTTGAATTGAGGAATTTAATATAGTATCGAGAGTGAATCGTGCAGAAGTGATATCGAATATAAATTAATTTAGCATTTTTCATATAAAAGCATTAAACTTGAAATATTATTCCAAAAAAGGTCCTTTAAATAAAGAAATAGTATCATAGGAGTTCTAAAATTGGTCTTCTTTTACTTCAAGAAAATTTGAACAACTTGGAAATTGATTATTAGTGGTTTGAAAAAGTATTCATAAATGTTTTAAGCAACATGTTAAGACAATATCGAAAATTTCAAGATTTATTTGGCAATAAATTTAGGGCAAAAAGTAATGACGTTATCATTTATTGATTCATTAGTTATTGTTAATAAAAATTTTATAATATCAAATTTAATAAAATAATAAGAAATTTATTATTAATTTTCATCTAAATAATAATTTATTTATAAACATATATTAATATTAAGTATTAACTTGAAAATTTAAGAAATATCTAGAGTATATTTATATTTTTATGAAAATTTTAAGAACTAATTCATATATTATAACTTTTAAATTTAGAGATGACAACTCTCCAATTTTTTTTTTAAACATAGGATCTTGTTTTATTAAATTAAGTATGCAAAACCTCGCAAATGAGAGAAGGTAAGCCTTTATTTTGATGAACTATTTAGTTATACAAATAAATGAAATTTAAATTATGTGGTTTACGTGTTTTATTAAATTAAGTATGCAAAACCTTGCAAATGAAGGAAGTTAAACCTTTATTTTAAGAACTATTTAGCAATGATTCAGAAATCTAATTAGTTTGAGCAGTTCAACCTTTAAAAATCTCGAATCATCTAATCTTTTAATAACTTTTGTTGTTAAAAATCGATCAGTTAATTAATTAATCGATCAATTTTCGTAAATTAACAAATTCTTATAAATCAAAATAAATTAATTAATTTTCATTTAACAATATTTTTCAATTAAACTTTAAATTCTTCTATTGAAAATGACCGTCTCTTTTAATCATATTTTAAATTATTTAATTTTATTAAATATTTAGTTAGTTTTATAACAGTCTAATACTGATTGAACCTTTTAAACTTTAAACATTTTATTTTGTTGATTTAGCTTTCGATCCAGTTTTTAAAACATCTATTTGTTTATACAAATAAACGAAATTTAGATTATGTGGTTTACGTTTTTTCCACAAAAAAATACCGATGACTTTTTCAATCTTGGACTATTATTAGTCTTTGACATGAAATTCAAATATATTGACTGATGAAATTTTCGTAAAAGCCAACAGACGTTTTCAGCCTTCACACTCGACCATACACATATAAAGAGCACCTTACAAGAACCATAAAAACACAACCCCTTACTTCTATAACTCTTCTTTACTCTCAAACTCGCTAGCCCCATACAGGAATTTCAGTCCAGATACAACCAGAGATACAGCATTTATATAAATAATGGAGAGTCAAAGTGCAACTAGATATGTGACTCTGCTCCTGATGATACTCGTGATCGTGAGCAGCAGGTCAGTGGAGGCAAGATCAGTGGCTACTCCGAAGAAGATTAATAGCCGTTTACTTCTGCCAGAACTTGGATATACCAAACCAAAACTGTTTAAGACTCTGTCCATGCCACTGTCACCATCAGTACCAAACCCTATAACGCCATAACCACAAAAGTTCGGTGTAGTTCCCGTTCTTAGAACTTATATGCTAGTTTTTCTTTTTCTTTTTTGTTATCGAATAAGATTGTTAATATGTGTTACAATGCGACCTAATTAATGACTATATTTTGTATACATATATATAATATTATTAATATAATTAAGGGAGTTCTATTTTCTTTATATAACAAATAGTGAAATAAATCTTAACCACTTATTTAGTCACTTAATGGACTTATTAGATTAAAAGTTATTATAAATCAGTAATCTTCTTGTTCATAATACAGAAAGTATTTCATCAAATTCTGTATTAGCACAAAGAGAGTTAAGAGAGGGAAAGTAATTTTAAAAAATACAACAAAGTTTCTTAGTTTCTATACATAATGACGTCTTCTATATCAGGTGCACGATATTATACCATAATTATATGTGATAATTATTTATTTAAGATCATAAAATTGTGAATATAAGTTTTAATTTTATGTCATAAATATTATGTTTTTATAATAATGCCTAAAATTGATGTTTCTATACCTCAACCCTTTTACACAAAGTCGTGGGAAAATTCCTAGGATTCTAACGCATGACTTTATTCTAAATAACATGCTGGAAATTTTTCTTAAAACATTTAGATTACCCTTTTTGAAGAGGGTTGACAATTTTGATTCAGTTAATAATTTAATTTGAATTGGGGTTGGGTTAAGATACCGAGGTTAACTTAGACAAGTTAATTTGATAAATTAATATTGTTTAATGTAATTGGTTAAAACAATATTATTCTAACTTATAAATTTAAAATCTAAAATAATAGGAATTTAGTGGTAAATTTAATCAAACTTAAATTGAACTCAAATCGCATGTAAAGAGATTGAGTATAGTTGAGTCACCGATGCTCACTTAACATATTGTCAACCTTATTTTTTCCAGGTGATCCGTTGTTGTAGAATCATCTTACCATAATCATGCTTAACTTATAATTATTTATGTCAGTGTTGATAAATTATCATTCAAAAGCCAAAAGTAAGAGAAACTTTAGCCTTATTTGTTAGCAATTTTTATATAACAAATTGTCGTGGGTTCAACCTCATTTTATGGATATTATCTTGAAGCAAAACAACTAAATTTAGATTCTAAAAGTGTCAATTGTCTTCATGAATCAGAGGAATGAATTTCAGGCAAATTTTAGACAAAAACCGATAAGTTTAAGTTATTTTTAAGAGTACATACCCATGCCTGAGGGGCACATGCCCATGTCAATGACGGACAAAAATTCGTGTCAAGACTATGAGTAAAATTTTATCTTTTTAAAATTTAAAGATAAGTTTGAGAGACAGATGTTACATAGGACAAAAACACAGGATGATAGAATAGTTGAATAGTCCAAATAACTTTCATCAAGTGCAGTTTTGTAAATTTTTGATTTCTTGAATTTATTTAGGATTAGTATTAGAGCGTTCATGTGTGTGTGTGTGTGTGTCAATTTGTACTTAATTCTAGAAATTAGAGAGGAGCTTTAAGAAAGCTAGAAAAGCTTTAACTTTGATTATTTTGTAAGGTATTCTTTGATTGAAATCTTAATGCTTGTATCTTGCTATTATTGGATTTAGTGGATTTCTTAAATTCTGTGTCTAATTATTTCTTATCATTATCTATATCATCTAAGTAATTTGTTATTAGTTAAGTGATCTCGTTGATCGTGTGAGCATATTGCTTAAAGTCTCAACAAGTGGTATCAAAGTCATAAGTATAGAGAGTGGCAATAGCTTTATAATGAAGTGACATCAACAAACTACTCGATATAGAGACTTATGATGAAAGATCTCCAGTGTTATAAGCATCTTTATGATCCAACTTGTGTGAAAGAAAGTATAAAAGACGACGTCCCATCTAAGCTATAGAAAAAGACAGATAAAAAAGTGGGAGAAGATGAAGCAGAAACCTTGAGAACTATTAGACATTGGATTGATATCAACATTTCCAGTCACATATCACAAAAGACAAATCATTTTGAGCTATGGAAGAAGTTAGAAGACTTAGGAAACTGAAGTTGAAGGTTGAGAAATTATTTTGAGCTTCTCAAAGATTTTTAGGACATCATCAACAAAGTTGATTACGATGAAGATCATCCTCAATGATGAACTACAACCTTTGTTTCTGTTGAATTCCTTGTCCTATAATTAGGAAATTTTGATTGTGAATATCAACAACCCCACTCCGAATGATATGCATTCTTTGAATATGATTAAAGATAGCATGTTCAATGAAGAGCTAAGGATGAAAAAGATTAGTGTCCATAACGTGCAAACTCTTAGTAGAAAATAGAGAAAAAAAGCAAAAGCAGAGGTTCCAAAGGGCAACTTAAGTCAAAGAACAGGACGAAGTCGAGAGATGGTAAAAAGACCAAAAAGTGTCACTACTGCACCATACCTAGTCATATAGAAAAGTTCTGCTATAAATGGAAAAGAGACAAGAAGAAGTACGATAACTAGAAGGATGGAGATGATAACAACAATGATAAAACGACATGAAGCACAAATGTTGAAACATTGTTGATTTGTGCGACCGTTAAATGTAAATGACTTGTTGATACAGGGGTGTCATATCATTGTGTTCCAAAGGAGTACTTCACCAACTACAATAATGGTGATTTTGAAAGTGTAAAGATGAGCAATCAGAGCTCCATCAGTATAGTTGGCGTAGGTGGCATTAGAGTTCAAACTGATGTTGGTTGTGTGTTAATCTTGAGAGGTGTACCATACATTCTAGTCTTCTGTCTAAATTTGTTTTCTGTGAATGTGCTTGACAACAAGAGATACCAACATACTTTTGGTGACGACAAGTGGGAATTGTCTAAAGGAGCATTAATAGTTACTCGTCGTATAATGTGATGCACCCAATAAAAGACACATAAAAGTATATGTTGGATAATTACATTTCGTTAAAGAAAACAATTCATAAGATTTATTGTTGGACCCTGAATTCTCTGAGAATTTATTTTATTAAATTAGTAAGCATGAATATATGAATCAGCAATTTTTGGAGTTTGATAAGATATATTATGAATTTTCTTGTAGAAGCATAAAATTAAAATGAAGATAAGGAGATAGTAGGAATTAGATTTAATAAGGAAGGGTAAGATTGGAAGGTTAAAATTTTGTCTTAAATAATAAGACAAAGAAGAGAAAAGAGAGTTGTGTGTGTTAAGAAAGAAAAAGAACATGAGAGTCGTGTGGAAGAAACTAGCAAAAGAGAAGGAGAAACCGAAGCATAGAAAGGAGAAGAAGGAAAGAAAGAACTAGGAGATAAGAAGTGGAAGAAGAAAGTTCAGCTAAGTTTTAAGTAACTCTTTATTTATTTTCTTGGTTTGATAGAAGAAGAAGGTAGAGAAACTAGGTTTTTATATGCTGAAAATGAAAAGAAAAAGAAGAGGAACAAAAGATTTATGTTCTTAGATTTTTGTGAATCTTAACCAGATCTTAGTTCTTCTAGTTAGATAAACCAAGAATAGATCAAGTCTTAGCTCATTCATGAATATTTAAGCTTATGGGAGCTTTATTTGTATATGTTGATTTGGCTGAAAATATATTTTGGGTGAAGGGAATCAAGATAGGCGAAATCAAGAGCAAGAAGAAGAACAAATTTGATCTTGAAAATATCAAGTAAATAGGTGGGTAATATGTTTATAATTTTGTGATGATGAGAAAAATATTTGTGTGTATAAATGCTATAAATGTTTGTCTTGACTCATTGTGAATGTGGGAAAAATGTTCTGTGAATTTATATCATGTTTACTTTGTGAGAATTCTAATGTTGTATTTGGTGTTAATGAAAAACAGAAATTCAAGAAGCATGAAAAATATGAATATGATATGAAATATGTATGCATCCGAAATTTGCTTATGTGGGTAAGAGAAATACCATTCTGTTCGTCTCGTGCACGTTAACCTAAAGCCTTCTCCTAGCTGCCCTCTTGTGGCATATGAGCTTCAAAAAATGGACTCATTCTGTTCATAGTATAAAACTCGGTTTTGCCATTCTGTTTTATAGGATTCTCTCGATCCATTATGATTGTGCATTTCATCTTGAATCGTTGAGCATAAAGCATAATTGAGTGATATGTTTATTCTAATTTGATTTGTGAGGTGAAGTACTCATGTTTATGTTAATTTCTTAAATTTA
>JAOQMS010000180.1:1075398-1091770 GCA_027563885.1 Erythroxylum longipes | reverse complement strand
TTCAAATTATAAATATTAAATTATTAAATAAAAATAAAATAAATATAGTAAATAAAATTTATTTGCTTTCTATTAATTGAGGATATAATGGAAAATAATAATTATCATAAAATTGTTAATGGAAAGTAGAATTTCTACCGCAGAAGCACTTTCCTACCGCAACTCTTTTTCTATTTATCAATTTCTACAGTAGCATCACAGTTTCCATCAACCTCCGATTGTTCTCCGCAGATTCAAACATGTAATTGTATTTAAAAACTGCGGTAGATAAGTACTTATCCCCACCACATTGCAAATTCAAAAGCAGCCTAATATTAATAAATTCAATACTTTTTATTATTTCTAACTAATCATACATTGCAAAAGACAAGGTCACGATATCAATTCACTTTAAATAAAAACTCTTAAAATACTTTAATTAATATAGACCAATATTGTGAAGGGAATATTTCTTATTTATAAAATATCTTCTTATTATATAAATTACAGAAAAATATAAATATTTAATAAAGATTGATTTTATATTTTTAAATTAATAGATAAATATAAATAAATTTTGATATCTCTTTTCTAAGATTAAAAAATATTTACGAAGTTATGAAAGTTCTAAATGAATTGTATTAATAAGTAAAGTGTGATCACTCAAATTTCATATTTTAAAATTCTCATCTCACCACTGTAATTTAGGGTTGGCAATCATATTAAAGTAAGTTTCAAATAGAGGTAAACTAAAGTGTGATTGCTTAATAATTACTTTTTAAAGTATAATAAATTTAATATAAAAATAATATTATTTTATTCTTAATTCAAATTTTTTAATAAAATTCAGTCAATTTTCTTAAGGGTCTATAAATGGAGCCCCATTCCTTGTGACAAGCAGCACCGCAATCCACAAAACAATAGAAACTACTGTGCTCTACTAAACTCTTTCCTTTCGTTACACTTCCAGGCCACCCTGCCATAATCTGTACTATCAGAAATCTGTCAATACAATCTCAAGAAGCTAACTAGCTAGCTAGTTCCATGGAAAATCAAATAGCAAAGCGACTTGTGTCTGTCTTCATGATTCTAGTTTGCAGCAGCTCATCTGATGCAAGAGTCATGGTGACTTCGAAGAAACTTGACAGCCAGCGCCTGTTGAGTGAACTAGGGTTTACCCAACCAAAACTGGCTTCTCTTCAACACTTCAGCAGTGAACACGGCAAGGGACGCGGCTATACCGCCAACAGTCGCACCGGCCTTAGATCACCGTCAGGACCAAGTCCCAAACACCCGATGCATCTCGACGGACCTGGTCCCCATAAGTAGGACTTTGGTTGTCTCTGAATCAGTTTACATATACAGTGTATGTCTTACTCTTGAAGTTGGATGCATGAGTGTTTGATTGTGAGATTCTCGTGTATTTAGGACATAAATAGGTTAAGTTTCGAGATCAAAGAGGTAGGGTTGGTTTTGAAGAGCTAATTATTGTCAAAAAAAAATAACGGCTTTCTATTGGTGTGTAATTATAATTATGAATATTATAAATAAATAAAAATAAATTTTTATTCAATAATATAATTACTAATAATCATTAAATAATGACTAACTAATCTTTAATGTCATCTCAATGCATGCATGATATATGAAAATTGTAGTATTAATTAAATAATGCATTTTCTCTCTTTTTATGTTTAAATACAAAAAAGAGGAAAATCCCAGCCTTGAGTTAGATCTATATTGGATATTACTAAAATGGTTTTGGCGTAGTATGAACTTATAATTATGAAATCAATTCGATTATAGTCATAAATTTTCCTATTTTATTGTCATTTTGATTTTTGAATGGAATAAACTTACTTATTTTTTATTGGAATAAATTATTTATTTTTTCTCACTTTTTGTGGCAATAAAAATTTTAGGGAAAATTTTATGATTATCTTATATAGATAATTATTTGAAAAAGTCGAAAGAAGAGTTGAACTTAAATTCTATTTTTTGTTTATTAATAACTTAAAAAGTCTTATTGAAATCAAACTTAAATTATTAAATTTGAATATGACCAAGATTTACATTGGACTAAAAAAGCATAAATGTTGATTGAATTTTAATTTTTAAAACCTTTTTAAATTAAATTTAAATTATATTTAATGTGTTCGAATTAAATTTAAACTTTAGGCTTTTTAAGCTCAAATCTCACAATATCATATGTTCTTAATCTCAACAAATCTCAAAATATCATATGTTCTTAATCTCAACATTTTAACTTAATCTTTTCCTCTTTCATTGTGAGAGTTGAAATTAGAATGGACTATTATCATTCAACAATACTTTTGTACTTTTGCTAAAATAAATAGTTATAAATGTTTAATACTAAGGGTGTGATTGTTTAGTGAGCATGGAAAAAGAAGAATGTGTATGGAATGAAAGATTGAGTTTGATAAGGGAGTATAATTATAGAGTTATTACTTTGATTATCCATTTTTGGGTAATACTTCATTCCTCTCGTAATATAGAGGAAGAGTATCATTGTTTTGTAAAGTGCCCCATTATGAATAACTTAGTAGTTCTTTTTTAAAAAATATTTTAAATACAATTAATTAATTAAAATAATAATATTAATTATACAATATAATTAATTAAAATATAATTAATTAATTAATTACAATATAATTCATTTAATTAAGGATTTATATTTTAATTAATTAATTAACTACTATATAATTAATTACAACATAATTAATTAAAATATAATTATTAATTAATTACATTACATTACAATTAATTAATTAAAATATAACTAATTAAAATATAATTATCCATTAAAGTTTTTATTTCTCAATATTTTTTACAAACCAACCGTTATCAATGGTAATGATAATCATTCATTTCTTTTAACCAACTATAATAATTATAATGATAATATCTATTCTCATTCCTCACTATATTCATTCTCATTCCTATTACCATTCTCCTGTACGAACCAACCGCCCCCTAAAATCCTGTTATTTATATCACTAGGCTTACCATGATTTTTAAATAAATTAAAGAATAAATATATCAAATTCACATATTTGATTATTTTTAAGAAATAAATTTAAAATCAAATACATCATGTTTATGAAGGCAATTATATTCAGTAAATATAACTACATATATTTTTTTAAAACTTTATTTTTCTAACCCCTTTACCCACCCAAATTGGTCGGGTTGTTTTTTTATAACCAAAAGTTCATAGATTTGAATCACAAAAAAAACTTCTTTATAAAATACAAAAAGAAGATTACGAACAATTGATGTCCCTCTCTTATACAATTGATTTCCTTCCCTCAACTCTCACAAAACGGAGTACTTTGTGCACTAGAATTATTGTTGTTGTAGTAGTATTTATTTGTTCTTACTCGTAGAAGATCGCCATGATTTCTATCATAAATATGTATATTAATAAGATTTATCATTTTTATAATAAAAAATTTATAATTAATACGTATTTCTATTAATAATACGTATTTTGAAAAAATAACTTGATCATTGATCTAACTTTAAAAGATCTTCACCGTTGATAGGTCCAGTCTCAGATCTAACGGTGTAGAAACAACACAAGCCTGCCCCCCGAAATTCTCCAGCCCAGCCCATTGCCACACAGAGACACAGAGAGAGCAAACAGGTAGCGAACCCTAAGCTACGAGACCACAACCATTTCTCGATAGAAGAAGAAGAAGAAGAAGATCAATCTTAACTGATCATGTCGTTCGCTTCTCGTGTTCTCTCCAGATCCAAACAGGTACCTTTCATTGATCGCGTTTTCCCTGTCCGTAACTGAGAGCCCATCCATCCGTCGCATCATTTTCATTGTTTGTTTGAGTTCAGATGTGACTCCTTGTATTTCTTTCTGTATTTTGATTGAACCGCTGATTTAAGCATCGGATATTGTTGGGGTTGGATCTGTGATTTTCTGATTTTCATATGTCACGATTTGTTCTTGCGATTATGAGTTTAGTGGTCTTGTGATCACTGTGAGACTTATGCAATGTTGAAATTGTGATTAATATTACTGTTTATGTGTTGCTTCTGCAGCTGCATGGTAGTCAACTGGTTTTGCAGCAGGAGCGTGTCATTCCAGTTCGCTTCTTTGCCAAAGATGCTGCTCCAAAAGGCCTTAAAGGAGATGGTTAGTCTATATTTAGATGTATTGTTTGTTATTTTTATCAGATTGGGCTGTTTCTTTCCGGATTGTGTTTTTGCTAAGGAATCAGAATCCGTGAAGTGCATTTCCTTGGTTTAATTACTAGCATATCGTAATGTTTTTAATCTTTAACGTGAGCTCAAAACACTTGGATAGGTCACGCAGAAGTGCATTATATAACTTAATTTTTGGAATCTGGAACTAATTTTTCTCCCTGATTAACACAGCACCCAACTGTAATTGTGTTTCATTCCACTGTTTACGTGACTTTTAATGGCATTGAAAAGTCTACCATTATATGCTCTTGGCATCTCTCCCTCTTCCTGTCTTCGTATGTGCACGCTGATACCAACATTACACTTCTATGGTCAAATATGCCATACAGGTTGAGTCTACAACCTGAGTGCAACGGCCCTTTGTTCCAGTTGCTATAAGTAGTTGGCTAATTGTTTCTTGTTTAGTCTGAGGTTATATCAACTGTTCTTTTGGGTGTTCCTCACTGGGTATGATGTTACATTGGTTTGTGAAACAACATACTTTGCATTGTCTCAACTTGTTATTATGCTGCTATTAATCACGTATCTTAAAGGCTATGCTACTGCAGTATGATTTATGTTGACTCCCTGGCTTGCTTGAAAGTGAATGAGTTTATACCATGAATGGGCAGATCAAAATTGGTGGGACCTGCAGGTCATACATTTGGTGCCGATTAATTTATTTGCATTTTACACATTTAAAACAGGAGCTAGGTTTTGGGAGGTTGTTTACTATATGCAAACCCGAAGCAATTGGTGGTGATATAAAAGATTGCTGGTGCTGGCACATGTTATACTTGAGCTTACTTTAACCCATATAGTGAAATACAAGCAAATTTGATAAATGTTCTCTGACTTTAGATCTATAATCTATCTGTGATGTATTTGACCCTTAATGGATGGATTTATAAACCTTGTGTTAAGTCGATTTGTGGTTTTCTGACAATTTTTTTAATCTGAAAAGAGATGTTAAAGAACATCTTTTTGGACGTAAAGAATAAATTTGAGACTGCCCTTGGAATACTTAAGAAGGAGAAGATCACTATAGCTCCTGAGGATCCAGCTGCTGTGTCTCAATATGCCAAAGTCATGAAGACTATTAGAGAAAAGTAAGTTGTTTCTTTTCTTTTCTTAACTTTACTCATTTCTCTCCAGTTGTCCCATCTAACCTTGACACTTGATGACTTTACCCTTAGCTCGGAACATCTGTTTTATTGTCTTGATGCTTGCATAATTTTGTACTATATTTGTTTCTATTGAAGTTGGAATTAGTTCAGTACCACTCTATGAGAACTTATGTAGTATTTCCTGGTGCTGCTTATTTTTTCTTCTATCTTTCTTTTGATATCATGACCGACCTTACTTCTTTAAAGTGCTTTATATTCTTTGTGAGAAAGTGTGGCAAATCCTGTTTGTAGATCAGTAAGATCTGAAGCTACCAGAAAAGGAGAAAATGTACTTGAAAATATTGCATCTTGGCAACATTTTTCCGTGAATTGAGCTGTCCTTTTACTTCTTTTTAGTGGTATTCTTTTATTGTTTCATCAAACATTGCAGAGAACCTTAACCAAGGCCTTTTTTTTTCAGAGAAATCATAAAAACAAGAAATATTCATTAAGAAGGTATCTTAAATAACTCTGCATTCACCAGCACATTCTAGTTGCCATTCTAATTACAATTTCGTTAGATGAATTCATGTAACTTGCTTGTGACTTTTTGTGAGTCCAATGTTATGAATGGTTAACATCATATCAGAATAAGGCATAGGATTGAATTATAATTTTGAACCTAGTTTGAGTAGAATTTTAAGTATGCTTGGCAGCCATCTTATGTTGAATAAGGAGTTGGTAGTTTATGTTTGCAGCCATCTTTTGTTCCATCTTTTATCATGTTTTAAATTTCAATCAGCTTGTTCTAGATCTTTATCCATTTTGGTCCCGTCATAAATCAATGCTACTGCTCTAAGTAGTCATAGAAAATCCAAATTGCATTGTTAGTTTGCTGCATTTGCATTCATCTGTATTGCAAAGATTCAAATTTTATGTTTGCCAACTATTTCTTGTATCTTCTGCAGGGCTGACTTGTTCTCTGAATCACAAAGAATCAAGTATACCATTGATACAAGAACAAAAGACATTCCAGATGCTCGAACATATTTATTGACATTGAAGGAAATTCGAATTAAGTATGTCTCAAATTCTGTCCTATTTCTTACCGCATTTGAGGTTCTGTTATGTTGCAATTAGAGCTCAAATACCCTACATAAACGTGGATGCACCATTTTCCCCTGCATTATACTTGGACCCTTGGAGGGAAAATAAGAATAATTGTCCTCTGGTGATGACTCTTGAATTACTTAGTGCATGTCCTATTTCCTCAAACAATCATTGTTGTCTTTTCCCTGCAGGAGGGGTCTCACTGATGAACTTGGTGCTGAGGCCATGATGATGGATGCTCTGGAAAAAGTAGAAAGTGAAATAAAGAAACCTCTGATGAGGAATGATAAGAAAGGAATGTCACTTCTGATGGCAGAGTTTGATAAGATCAACAAGAAGTAAGCTGTTTTACATGCAATTAATCTTCATATGTATATGCTGTTAGGTTGAATGGTGATAAAGCTACTAACACAGTTGAGTGTAGCGTGAGTTTTTAGGACTTGAATGACTGATTTCTTGCTGGCCATTAGTAGCTGCCACTGAATGTCCCTAACATATATTTGATTAGTCCCTAAAATATATTTGATTATTGAGTTGGAATAGCACGTGCATGTAGTATGGTTATTAGCATACTTGCTATCATGAGTTGTCATAATTTGATTTTATACCTTTTGTTACCGATCTCATCAGGCTTGGAATTCGAAAGGAAGATCTGCCAAAGTATGAGGAAGAATTAGAACTCAAAATTGCAAAGGCACAATTGGAGGAGCTGAAGAAGGATGCCCTTGAGGCTATGGAAACCCAAAAGAAGAAGTAAGGCATTGATGTAACTCTTTCCCTCTTATAGATTTCCCTTAATCAGTTATTAAAATTTGGGTGAAAATTAGTATTGGTTGTGCATTGGATCTTATCCTGAAGCTCTCTAATTTCTTCTGTCATTGTGAAGCTTTTGTCATTAAGTTTCACAAGTATTTTGCATGAGCATGATAACATTTTCATTTCAACAAATGGCTATGTTCGCAAATTGCTTGAACAAAATTTCTTTCAATCTGTCTCTAAATCGAGCAGTGGCTTGTGATTGTAACTTTATGTGCAAAAGAGAAAATGATCTTTGGTTTTACCACTTCTGCGACTTCTTCTGCTTCGTAAGTGTTACTGCTAGTATGAAACATTGATTGGTTGCAAATTTACTGACCCCATCCAAATTATTTACAAGATTCTCACTTATCTTGTTTTTTTTTTGGCAACAGAGAGGAATTCAAGGATGAGCCAATGCCAGATATGAAATCTTTGGACATCCGGAACTTCTTCTAAGGTCTTGTATGGCTTCTTGAAGGGTTTAATGTGTCCAAATACAGAGATTGCCTTTTCAACAATTAGCGGAAAATAAAAGATTGTGCCATATGTTGGTCGAATTATGATTTTGGCAACTGATCATATACTTGTTCACAGTAATCAAATTTTTATTGCCCGTAGCGAACTTGGAATCATGTCTTGAATGTTGCTCTTACCATGGAATCATATGTTCCTGTCAGCTGTGAACTTGGTTTTATTCAAGGCTGTTCAAATTATTTTTTCTTATCCAATTACTTATCCTGAGTGCTTTTGACGTATGTGCATCGATCCTTAGACCTCACAGGATATGCATAGTTCCAAAATGTTGAACATTTGTGTTTTATATAATTCTAAACGTCATAATGTTAATATGCATAACCCCGTATAACTCATATTTCAACTTTGCTTTTTTGCTTTTTCTCATTACTTTCTCATTCATGTAACTGTTTGGTATTATGTTTATTCCCTTCATTTTTGGTTAACTTTTAAATTACATTAATTATTTGCAAAAATACATCAGCTAAGTACCTAAACAAAATTTCCTGTTATTACATCGAAGTGATCGCTGCTGGAACAAAGCCTGCAAGAATTCTTCCTCCGTAACGCAGCTTAACTTTTTCTCCAGAGCCTCAATCGGCACAGGAAACAAGCAACTTCCGATGTAGACACTGTAAGTTACCGTCTCTGCGTACCCTTTAAAGTCACCGGCTTGAGCCTCTTGCTCATTCACCTCATAGTACATTTTAAAAGCATACAAAATATTCCGGATTCGATCTATACCAAGAGCAACCCGATGCCAAGCTTGCGAAGATCCATGGTATAATTCAAGATCTATACGAAGTCTGATCTCATTCATATATGGAACGATGTTTCTTTACTTATACAAAAATTAATGTCGTTTTGTTATTATGTGAATTGAAGCAAAATCTATAAACGATGTCGTTCATTCGATGACATTAGGTTTGGTTTATTAAATCTATTAAATTTAAGTATTTTGTAATAATAAAAATTTAAAAAAAAATATTTGATATTAATATTTTTTAGTTAGTTCTGTTAAAACCAAAAATATAACACACATGTGAAAGGTTTATATGAGAATTTGACTTAAATTTAATCCATATCAAATTCAATAAAGTTTTAATTCACTATCTCAAATATTCAAAAATGTTCCAAAAATTAATTTAACGAACATTGAAACTTTCAAGTTTTGGTAAAATTTTGAATTATGATATAATTTCATCTAAATAATTATACAAACACTGATCAAAAATTTTTTTATATTTTATTAAAATAATTTGTTATAATTTTAATTAAAAATTTTAAAATTTTAAAATAGTTTAAAATAATAAAATGAAATTATAAGAAAAATAAGCGTCTTTAATTATATTTTTATTTTTATTTTTACTTTTACTTTTGCTGGTATGGTCTTATTAAGAGAGCAGCCCATGAGAATTGGCCCATAAACCGTATCTATATATATATACAGATACCAAATCACCGTCTCTCTTAGTTGTCTATTTCTGTTTTGTTACACTCTCCAGTACACCAGAAGTGAGCTTGGGGTAAATTGTTTTAGCTCGAATCTTTACGTCTTTTGTGCTTGTGCGTGTGCTTGGTTTTTGTACCTGTTACTGTAGTCTTAAGGAGTCTGTATTTGGTCTATGACAGTTAATGGATTAATTATTGTAGACTTGTGGAGAGAGTAGTTTCATGGGTGCTCTAACGTTAGCTGTGGACGGAAAGAACTCTTCCAGACCCACCTCAGGTAACCCTTTTGTTATTTTGGATCTTTTCTTTTTATATTTTCCTTTGTTCTGCATGTGTTGCATAGTATGAGGCACTGTAAGTACGGTCAAAGAATCTATCTTTTTACATTGTCTCCGTTGCAGAAGCACCCAGTAGGAAAATGAACGGCAATCAGCTGCGGATGAGAAAGCCTTTTGCATCAATTGGCGCGAAAGAACAGCCCTTTGATTTTTTGCGGATTCTGTTCGGTAATTCACCAGAAAGAAGCATGAACTTTTGCATCTCATTAGCTTGTTACTGTCTAACTAATGTAAGTAAATCAAGGATTGGGGATAATGAAGGTGAATGTTTTTAATTGGAAAATTTTGTTCTCTTTTAGAGCAAGTTTGAAGAATTCTTGTATTTACCGAACGGGCATTATAGAGATTACTTATCCTACTAGGTGAGATATTTTGGTGCCAAATATCTATGCCTCTGTTTGTCATCTCTCTATATGGTCCATTCTAGTATTGTCAATTTCAATTATATATTTAAGAATGGATGCCATCTTATTTGTCCAGCATTGTGAATGAAAAGGATTTATTGCATGTTATAAGGCCTTGGAGATGTTGCAAATTCAAAATGCCAAATGATAAGCTATGATAATATGGATGGGAGTTTTCTTTTCTGAGGTCCTGATGAAATAAGTGCTCCTGTTATACTTGTCTGAATGTTTCTGATAAATCTGGTAAATTTTGCAGAGGGAGTTATTGCAGGAGGTACAGCAGGAGTTGTTGTTGAAACAGCATTATATCCAATTGATACTATAAAGACAAGGCTGCAGGTAGTTTATCAATGCAAGAGTTTGAAATGTTCTTGTTGCTCCTCTTAAGATTCCACAGGCTAGGAAATCCCTTGCATGTTGTTTTTTCGGAATTGAAATACATCTCAGTCGAATATCTCCTTTAAGATGTAGAATGTTATATGATCCTTAGAAAAGATTTAAGTGTTCTTGTTATTTGTCTGTATGCATGATGCAAAAGGTATTAATGCTGCTTCCTTATGTCAAATGCTTGGTGAGGTGCATTCAGCAGCTTGTAAAGTAGGCCCAAAAACTGCAAAATATTCCATCCAGTACTTGTATATTATATTATTTAATAAATGTTTGACGTGCACTAGTTATTGAAAAGAGCATGCTGGAATAAATCAACTAACTATTTCTACAGGCGGCTCGTGGTGGTGGGAAAATAATTTTGAAGGGTCTTTATTCGGGATTGGCTGGAAATCTAGCTGGGGTTTTGCCGTAAGTATCTTCTGCAGTTTGCAGCTTCCATGATTTGTGGTTTATCTGAAGTTCAAACTTTGTAAAGTGACCATGTGATGGTTTTCAAAGCCCCTGAAGTTAGTTGCTACTAATGTTCTTTTGATACATCAATGAATTGTATTGGTGTTCCACTGGGATCTCAAGACGATTTCTTGGTACATAAAATATTGCTTTAATAGTTTATACATGTTCCAAATAATATTACTTTAATAGTTTATACGTGTTCCAAATATCCTCTTGTTCATCCATCCATGAGTCACTGTTTACTCAACAAAATTATAGAAACATAACAGCTACATTACTCCGATGGTCACTTATTTTCTTATGTTACACTTGCTGATGAGCAAAAAGGATTTAGGGACTAAAGATCTTATCTTTTCAGATCTAGCAGAATCCTTTTGACATTAGGAGGCTCACACTGTCAGTTAGTCTAGGAATTGAATGTATAGAGATGTATCTGAGTTTTACATTACCATTTCTGTTTCCATTTTTCTGATCAACAGTGATCAATAGGTAGAAAATGAAGATATAACCTGTAGTAGGCTATCCAGTAATCTTGTTTTTGTGAAAAGACTCAGAAATATCACATAGATAGGCATGGATGTAAATTTATTTAAATAAGATGTCTCTCCTTCCTTTATGATATGCATTTCTTTTAATTTTTCTTTTACATTATTTTTATTCAGGGCTTCTGCCTTATTTGTTGGAGTATATGAGCCTACAAAGCAGAAGTTGTTGAAGACTTTTCCTGAGAATCTTAGTGCTGTAGCTCATCTAGTAAGGTTTTACTTTTTCCTTTCTGATTTATCCCATCAAAATTTTATTTTCCGGACTTGAACACATAGCATATAGGTAGTGCATAGTAAACTTCACAATTTTCTATTCATTTCTGGATGTGTCTTACAATAGAAAAGAAGGTTCTTCTAGAAAACTTTTATTTATTGGGGTTGCTGAAACACCCAATAAGTTGCTCATGAAAACTTACTCTGCCATGTTCACACCCGAAATACAAGTTAGAATACGGTGATTCTTACCTTACTTTTATGTTCCTGTTTATTCCATTATTTATGACATTAGTCATCAGGGAAATTCAAAGGAATCCAGTGATCAATGATATTGTGAATGGCAAAACGCCTGAAAACAAAAATTTGATCAATTGTTCCATTACCCTTATTTTACTGCAGTATGATTTTCTTTTTTGTTTATGTTACCATGTGCACTTCTTGCTTTAGAACATAAATTTGTTGACTTATTGTAGACTGCAGGTGCCATAGGAGGGGTTGCTGCATCTCTTATTCGTGTTCCAACAGAGGTACATTTATTTAGTTATACATTTCATTCATAAATACACATTTATTTTCTATGAATTTAGCAACTATAAAATAATCCTCAGGTTGTCAAGCAAAGGATGCAGACTGGGCAGTTTACCTCTGCTCCAGATGCTGTCCGCCTCATTGTCTCCAAGGAAGGGTTCAGGGGTCTTTATTCCGTATGTAAAGAATCCTTATTCAATAAGTGGTGTGATATTTATTTAGAGGCATTTGTCCTGTTCTACTTATGATGAAGCACTGCTTCCTTATGCTGGATTCATTCACATTGGATTCCACCTGGGAGTTTTTCAAGTATTATGATGCATTATTGTATTTGAATGTATCTTTGATTTGTTTCTGAGACAGGCTGCAGTCTGATTCTCTACAGCTAGAATCTAGATTAATTCATATTTCCTCCTAGGTCTCATGTCAGATATATTCTAATTTGTGCTGAACTTTTTCTTTCAGTCACAAGAAAGTTGTTGAAATGTTAGAGAAATATTGTTTGTTTTTCATGCTTTTAGGAGTTGTTGATTTGGAGACATGCATATTGGTAGCCATTTGGGCTCGACCGTATTTTTCAAAATTCCTCTAATTTTTGTGTTTGAATGGTTAGGGATATGGATCATTTCTACTACGAGATTTGCCATTTGATGCAATTCAATTCTGCATCTACGAGCAGCTTCGTATTGGATATAAAGCAGCGGTATGATCCTTCCCATGAGTCATGAGGTGTTCAGTTATGACCTGCACATATTCCTGAACAATTTACTGATTGTTGTGCCTCACATTTTTGCATTTGTAGATTCTTTTATCCATGATTCAGAGATTATTCCCTTTCATTCAGTATATCTTTGTGCTGTTATTGGACAGATCTTTATACATCCCAAACTGTCAAACCTTTTGGTGATCCAGCCAAAGGCTGAAAAAGTTATACTTTCTCTATTATTTAGTTTTTATTTTGTTGTTCAATCGATATGTAGACCACAATAAGTCTGTGGAATCAATTGAAGGATGACAGGACCTCCTCATTTACATGGGAATCTAAGCCAACCAAGCTCCAAAAGCTTGTTATTCTTACCTATTAGGCTCTGTTTTTCTCTAAGGCTTAAGCGATAACTTGATCTGTCAAAATATATAGTCTGAAGCTTGGAGATTTTATTGAGTGGGGGCAGATCGTATGGATAATTTTTATATAATAAAACCAGTTTGTTAATGGGGCAAAACAAAATGGTTTTTCATGTTATCAGTTGCTTGTCCCTGCTGAAACCTACTTAGGATGAAATCTTTATACTCATTCTTTTAATCTTTTCTCCATATTCCATCTATATCGAGAGAGAGATTAGCTGAATCTATCACAATTCTTTATTTTATTTATTTTTGAAACTTTCTCCTGGTTTTACTGCTGTGCTGTATACTGTGAATAATATGCTTATCACTCTGTATGTGTAATCATAATTATACTTTACAATCAGATGTGCAAAACATGAGATGTGAGAGAAGCTTAGCCTCCCACTTTCGTGGAAAGTACCTTAAATTTACTAAATCTGTGCTCGAATGATGTTTACTTTGTGTTTTGCAGGCCAAGAGAGATTTAAATGATCCCGAAAATGCTATCGTTGGTGCTTTTGCTGGTAAATATTAGCAAGAAAACATTCAGTCACATGTTTTTCTGAAGTATTTATAATGTCCAGATTATAAGTGCTATTTGATAGCTTGGTCATAGAATAGGAAATGGGGGAGGGTTTAACAGTCGAGGATCAGCCGTTGCTAAACCAGGATTTGCTACTTATGTCAAGTATTTAAAGGATAGTAACTACATTATCTTTGCAATGAAACTCAATAGTGAGTTGACTGGATGACATGGTGTGCTTGTATTATGCTATACGACGATACTTTTAAGCCTTTGGTCCTGCTGAATGCTACTCTACAACTGCTTGAGTCAAATGACTTGATTGATAAACTATTTTTACAGCATTCCACATGTTAGTTTTTCTGATTAATTCACCTCTAACTAATTCTTAATAGGCGCATTAACTGGAGCCATAACCACTCCTCTCGACGTGATTAAGACAAGGCTCATGGTTCAGGTGTGCTTATTCTTTGTGTCCCCGTTCTTTGATCTTGGGCCATTACTTAAACATTTTGCTTTGATGCTTTAAAGGGTTCAGCTAACCAGTACAAAGGGATCTTTGATTGTGTTCAAGCTGTTGTTAGAGAAGAAGGTCCTACTGCCCTCCTAAAGGTGCATATTCAACATTTGCTAATTTATCGACTGTATAAGCAACAGTTGTGCATAGATTGACAATACACATGTAATCTGAAATAGTTTCATGAATTTCCTTTGACATGATTGCTATGTAAACAAATAATCTCTCAATCAGGCAGAAGTTTTTCTTTTTCTGATATGCTATCCATGTTCAACAAATGCAGGGCATAGGACCAAGAGTGCTGTGGATAGGCATTGGTGGTTCAATCTTTTTCGGGGTATTAGAAAGTACAAAGCGATTTCTTGCTCAGAGACGTCCCGTGCTGTCTCAGAATCCGAAGCAGGAGTAAGATTAGACGAACATACAACAGGTTTGCTCTCCAGGCAGCATATTATTTTACAACCTTGAGTTCAATGGAAAGTTAGTCAAGTTCATGCCGCTATTGCTAACTTGTAGGAACATAACAAGGATTGGGATTTGATCAAGTACCCTTTGGACAAGCATTGTCAAATAACTGGAGAGTTATGTCTGAATCTTCCCATAGATTTTGAATGATTCAATGCCATAGTTTGTAGTTGACAACAGATGTAGTTTATATCTGTGGAGAGCTTTCTGTGCTGTACCAAGCTTGCCTGTAGCTGAACTTTTAGTAGGAAACCAAATTTTTGGTAAAATGAAATCATTTATTTCTTGTTTCAATTAGTTTCATTTGTTGAAAAAGAAATAATCTTTCCTTAAGAAATTAGTCCTTTGAATTTGAGTTATAAAAAATTATATCAATATTTTAATTATAATTTTGCTAAATAGTTATTTTAAATTAATTAATATTTATATATATAATATTATACTATTTAAATATT
The DNA here is from genome assembly GCA_027563885.1 of Erythroxylum longipes. Taxonomy (NCBI): domain Eukaryota; kingdom Viridiplantae; phylum Streptophyta; class Magnoliopsida; order Malpighiales; family Erythroxylaceae; genus Erythroxylum; species Erythroxylum longipes. The sequence continues at coordinate 1,076,650 of JAOQMS010000180.1, read as the reverse complement.
ATCAAAATTATGAATGTTTGTCGTGTAGACTTGATTCTTTAAAATTTTGAACTAAAAAATAATTTTAGTTACGCCTAGTCATGGTCAACTAAGTCAACGGCTAAGATCCTTGAAGTGGGTGTAAAGCACTACCATCGGGTGCAGAGAAGCACTAAAGTTCCTCATGCTCTGAGGTGAAGAATCCAAGGCAAATAAACAGAGAGGAAACTATTCCTACTATATACGAGCCATAATAAATTCAAATTGCCTAAATTTTAATTTGATATCTATTTTTAAAAACTATTTTAACTTAATAATTTACATTTTAAAATTCGTGTAACTTAAACAACACTTTATTTTCATTATTTTTTATTGTTAATCACAATAAAAATAGACAATAAATTTTAAAATTTTAAGAAATTAATTTTTTTTAAAAAGTCAAGTACTTTCATTATTATAAGATGATATAACTTTTTGTCACAAAATGGCATGTTCTTAGGATATCATGTGCTAATGTCTAACCTTATATCATATCAAGTATAATTACCTTGTTGGAAAACTTAAACATGGTAACTTGTAATGGCAAACATTGGTAATAATGTCAAAGACTTTTATATCACAAAAGGGACAAAACCCCCCTCACTTTAGGGTAGGCCCTCGTGAATCATATCATCATCAAATATAAACCCTAATGATGTCCATAAACCCAAAAGGAAAAGAAAAAAGAAAAAAGGGTAAAGATTTGATTTTTTTTGTTGTTGTCCCCAATCATTTGTTAGCCCCTGCCCAATGCCACCAAAGTAGTGACTTTGCAATTGGTAGGTAATTATTTTGCCACACCAAGGGGTCAATTAGAAATCCTCCTAGGGTTTCTTTCATTTGGGGTTAAGAGGTAATCAAGATTGATGCATGATCAATCTAACATCATATCATGTAGCTTGCAGATCAACCAATTCTGTGTTGCATCAGCCCTAGTGTAGCAATCTTACATCATGTTATATTTGATACCGGAAAACCATTAGGGTTAATAAAGAGGCACATCAAAATTTATACCTAACTGATTAAGTATAAATGAATAATAGGTCTAATTACATTCAAATTATTAAAAAATTAAAGTTTAAATATTTTATAATTAATTCAATTTTAAAAAATTAAATATAAATACAACAATCCAATAAAAGTCTCGCTAAGTGTAGGATCTGGGGAGGTTCAAAAGTATTTTTATTGATAGAAAAACTATTTCTAATAGACCCATAATATATATGTACATATG
>JAOQMS010000180.1:1043118-1054409 GCA_027563885.1 Erythroxylum longipes | reverse complement strand
TTGATAATATATAAGGAATTAATTAAACAATAATACGAATATTTTAGTAAAAATTTAAGGAGACGTCAAAAATATCTTTTAAAAAAACCAGAAAAGCACACACAGTCACGCACAATACACACGTTCTAGCAAAAGAAAGGAAACTCAAAACCAGCAATGGCATGTGCATGGTCAAGAGGAGGAACCGGTCATTGTACAGTGTCTGTGAAAAAAGGGACAAAATGTTATCACTTTGCTTTCTGCGAAAATTACCAATAAGTGTCCTTTTTTACAATTATAAACAAATAATAATAATAATAATAAATCCAATGCCAAATTTCATGTGTACGGTTTACAATTATGAGATTGAGACTAAAGTTGAAGATGGTCCCTCATCACTCCTCACTCCTTCATGAACAGATCTCTTCTATTATTTTTTATGTTTTTACCATATTTTATTAAATCTCATTCATATATTTATGTAAAATAAAATAAAATAAGTAAAACAGAAAATTTCTAGATAATGAAGTAGAATAGCATACTAGCTCATGTAATTAATTATTATGTTAAAAGTAATTATTTAAATATTATTCAATCCAAATTAATCTCTTGTCCTTGAAATGGATATTTTGATCCAAATTTTTAAAAAGCTAATTTATGTAGTATATCATATGTGATTAATTCAACGTAAGAAAAAGTCGGATAAATGATAATTTTTACAAAATTATAAAAATTTTGTTGTAATTTATAATTTTTAAAAATATAAACTTTCTTTAAAAATAATTACAAAATGCATAAATTAATTAAATGTTATTAATACAAAAATTCAATCTAATTTTTATACTTAGAATTAATTAATTAAACTTGATTCAAATTAATAATTTATTATACTCTCATAAAATTACTAACTTGAATCAATTTAACTAATTTAGATTGATTTAGTAAGTATGTTGAACTATTGTTTAAAAGGAAGTTTGTAAAAAAAATTATAAAAATTTTAGAATTTCAATAATTTTTTTAATTCATTCAGATGAGAACTCCATGATGTCATACTTTTTTAGTATTCATATAACATGATTTAATCCATCAAATCATTATAACATAATGATACAGAAGATATGATCTCATGGTGTGTCACTGAAGAGGGAAGGAAAGAAAGAAAGTAGGAAAGAATGAGAAAAAATAAAGCAGACTGAAGAAAGTGCCAAAAGAACCCTTCACTTAGTCACTATCACAGATGATGTCACAGTTGGTTTTGTTTTTTTTTAATCAGACTCTGAATCCAAAGACCCCATGGAAGATGAAAAGGAAAAGCTTATGAATGAACCAAAAGAAAGAGCATAACAACTCAAGAAGTGTATATTTACACATTTATAACAAAGATAAAACAACCCTTTTCTCTTACGTATAAAATAACATTGAGTTTTCCAATTCCAAGAGGTACACCTGAGGAGGATACATACATTAAATGGTAGGAGATACAGGAGGAGGAAGAGGAGGAGCAATTTTCTGATGTCATTTTCCAGGAAAATGGCAATGATGTGGGAAAATTTTCTGTTGAAGCTGAAATAAAATCATCACCACCACCTTTTTCTTTCAATCAAAGAATTCACAGGAAAACTGATTGGCAACTTTGTTTCCTTCCACCTACTATGGCTTGCATAGTTCAGGAGCTTCTTTTATGGTCATCTCTACCATTTCGATTGAGCTAAAACCTCCGTCCTCTGTGGCCATGGTGGATTGCGAGTCGATGCCGGAACCTGCTTGGATCTCTTTGAACATTGCCATGACTTGAATAATTGTGGGTCGTCTCCACGGTCGGTCGTCTAAACACAAACAAGCTACATTTAAGTGTTGTAGAAGCTCTATCTTAAGGCTTGGATCCTCTTTCACGAGGACTGGATCAAAAACATCAGTTATCTTCAACTTAGCATGCTGTTTCACCCACCCCACAAGATTGTTGTCTCCGAAATCGGCTGAATCTGTTGGTCTTTTCCCAGTTAGCAACTCGAGCAGGACAACACCATAACTATAAACATCACCTTTAGTGGAACATCTGAAGCTCTGGTAGTATTCAGGAGGGACGTAGCCGGGTGTGCCTGCCAATGTGCTAACACTCAAATGTGTATCCATTGCACTCATGAGCCTTGCCATTCCGAAATCTGAGACCCGGGCCTCCAAGTTCTCGTCAAGCAAGACATTGCTTGATTTCATGTCTCTATGAATGATATGGGGGATACAATTATGGTGGAGAAAAGCCAATCCTCTGGCAGCACCGATGGCAATCTTTCTCCTTGCAGCCCAGTTCAGTTTGATGCCAGATTTCTTCTGATCATGCAGAACATCTTCCAAGCTTCCGAACTTCATATACTCATAAACCAATAGCCGCTCTTCTCCAACCTTGCAGTAGCCAAGAAGCGGAACAAGATTCCGATGCTTGATTTTCCCAATAGTTTCCATTTCTGCCATGAATTCCCTATCACCCTGTCCACTGATATGTATCAGTTTCTTTATGGCTACAGTACTCCCATCTTTAAGTTGCGCCTTGTACACATCCCCAAAACCTCCAGAGCCTATAAGGCTATCGTTATGGAAGCCATTTGTGGCTTCAAGAAGGTCTGCAAAAGTAAGCTTCCGCAGGGGCTTCTCAAATGTGGCAAGATTGATGCTTAGAGCTTCGCGAGCACCAGTTAGCTTCCAGTTAGTAGTTGCAGTGCCGGAATGCGAATGGCTGTCGATATACACATCAAGGGTTGAATCCTTCTTTTTCTTTCTTTTCTTCATTTCCACATAAACAATAATGAAGGCAAAGATGCAGAAAAGGGAGAACAACAATCCCATTGCTACGCTCCCTGCCAGAGACGCTTGTCGTCGGTGAGACTTCTGATGCCCTGAATTTGCTCCAGACGCTGAACCTGATCCACAAGGAGGAAGAGGAATCCCACAGAGGCCTGAGTTATTGATAAAATTGTGAGCTGAAAACGTTTCAAACTGACCCATTTCAGGAATCATTCCCGTGAGATCATTGTTAGACATATCAATTTCAGTAAGCAACGAAAGATCGGTCAGAGACTGAGGAATCACGCCTTGAAGCCTATTGCTAGAGAGGTCAAGAATGTTAAGGCCCTTCAAGTTCCCAAGCTCCTCTGGAATGTTTCCCTCAATACTATTGTGACCCAAATTCAAGATATAGAGATAGGCCATAGTACCAATCTTCTTTGGAATACTGCCAGAAAGCAAATTGTATGAAAGATCAAGAAAGATCATTGATCCATTATCATTAAACGTGGGCTGAGTGTGACCACCATATACTCTAGTGAAGTTGCAGGGGTGCCTGGTGGAGATTCTATCCAACCGTTCTGCTCTAATTCCTGCAAACTCTAGCAAATTACCTTGCCCATGGCATAGTTCACTTTTCTCATTCTTTAGATACACATACCTCTTTCCGGTGATAAAATTAACCGCGATGTTGCCAGACTGTTTAAACAGCTCCGGCGGGATTGTCCCATTCAAGTAGTTGGTATTGAGATCCAACCAAATCAAGCTTCGACAATCTCCCAGCTGCGGCGGGATACTACCGAAGAGCGAGTTGTTGCTTAGCTTAAGGATTGCAAGGTTTGAAAGTTGCCCAATAGATGCTGGAATCACACCAGTCAACCTATTGTTGGACAATGAGATCCAGTTCAAGTTGATGCAATTGCTAATACCAGGAGGTATCACTCCGGTCAGCTCGTTGAAGTCTAGAATCAAGGTCTCCAAGGTCCTTATGTTCATTATCTCCGATGGGATTTCTCCATGAAGCTTGTTGAACCAAAGCTTCAAGTCTCGAAGCTTAGAGAGTGATCCCAAGCTTGCAGGAATAGTCCCGGTGAGGTAATTAAAGCTCAAATGGAGTGCAGTTAGCTGTGAACAGTTGTTCAGAGTCGGAGGAATATACCCAGTAAGCAAATTATCTTGAAGATAAAGCTCTTTCAAGTTGTTACTTGGATCCTGACATATCACAGCAGGAATGGACCCAGATAGATTATTAGAGCTCAGATCCAGGGTCTTCAAACTGGTAAGCTTTGACAAAGAATCGGGCAAGCCACCAACGAAACCATTATATGACAAATCAAGAATCTGCAAGCTACTCATTTTCAAGAAAGTAGCAAGAGGCAATTCACCAGTGAAGTTGTTCGAAGAAATATCAAGAGATTCCAATGAAGTACAAGAAGCAAAACCAGGAGGGACAGAACCAGAAAGATTATTTGAGGAGAGATCAAGCGCAACAAGACCTGGACATGCATCTTCAAGATGTAGAGGAATCTCCCCATGAAAATCGTTACCACCAAGTGAAAGGAACTCCAATTTTCCTGTTGGAAGAGTAGGAATCGGACCCGAAAACTGGTTGGTGGAGACATTCAAGAAGCTAAGCTGTGCACATGAACCTATCGCACGACCAAGATCGCCTGAAAATTTATTAGAGGAGATATCAAGATGCTCCAAGGCCAGGCAATCACCAAACGAAGGAACAGTGATGGAGAAATTGTTTGAAGAGACGTCAAGGTACTGCAGACTCTTGCAATTAGAAACATCCATGCCTCCACTAACTTTGTTTCCCTTCAAAGACAAGTGCTTTAACTCATTGCAGCCTCCGTATAGAACAAAGGGAACAGCTTCCGAACCCGAAATCCTATTCAAAGAAAGATCAAGAGACTCCAATCTGAGCTTTAACCCAGTTGATTTGTCTTTCACTGAAAAGTCCAGAGCGTTCCTAGAAAGATTCAAGGACTTCAACGCTGGACAAAAACCAAAACTCGCCAACTGAGAGATAGGACCTGAAAGAGCATTCTGTGATAGATCTAAGTTGCTCAAAACTGAGCTGCACTTGGATCCAGAAGGGAACGAAATGGAGCCAGAAATGTTAACAGAAACCAATGAAAGGCTCTCCAGATTGTCAAGACTCAAAAGGAATGTAGCCACAGAGTAAAAATCAGTACTCAAGGAAATGGCCCTGAGGTCTACAGACGAGACTCTGTTTGTTTCTTGGCATTTAACTCCATAGAAACTACACGGGTTTTGGTTAGGCAACCAGCTCTGAAGAACAGAATGGTTATGGACGCTTGCTTTGAAGTTGATAAGATTTTGAGTGTCTTTGTTCGTGGAGGTAAAAGGTGGCGCTACTGGTGAGGCTCGTAGAGAGAGAAAGGTCAGAGAAAGAAGCAAGAGAGAGAAGTGGGTTTTCATATTTAGCTCTTTTCCTTGATGGGTTTTGGAGATAAACAGAAAAAGTTGTAATCTTTAGGCATAGGACTTGAGAACTGCCATTAGAGATAAAGCTCTGAGCTCTCTGGTTTTAGAGAGAGAAAGATAAGAAAGAAAATAGAGAGGGGGGGAGTAAGAGAGTCAAAAGACGAAGTAAGGAAGGTAAGAAGGGTATTTATCAAGTGGGGGAGTAAACACAGCTGTTCCTCACATGCCATGTGCCTCTCTCTCTCTCCCAAAAAAAAAAAACCAAACCTTCTTATTCGTTGGTTCAACCAAAACCGACCTTCCTTTCTCTCTCTACAACTCTTCCAATTTCTTTATTTTCTGTCCACCTTTTTTCCCCCTAATCTACAAAATTATCTCTTTGTCTCTCTAAGCCAAACCTAAGAGTACGTGAACCATTTTTAATTAACTTAAGATTAAAAATAATTATGAAAAGAAACAAAAGGGTTATTCTCTCTCTCTAAAAAGGTCGTCTCTTTGTCTCTCTAGCTTTTATCTCTAGTGTACGTGTAATCAAGGATTGAACCATCACTATCAATTTAATGAGAAAGGAAGATTCCATCTCTTAATTAACTATAATTATGGAGACTCCCTTTTGGTTCACAAGGATTAATGATAATAACAAGAGTGATTTTGGCATTTATATGCATTTCATACCCATCTTTTTGAAGCACTCTTTTTATGGTTTTCCTTGGAAAGTTAAAGGCATCCATGTGTTTACAAGTTGTAGTAGCTCTTCTAGTTCTATCCAATCGACTATCCTCCTCTTAATTTGTGCAATTGGGTTGCCTTTTTCATCTCCAATTAATGTATTATTGATACCTATAATTGTCATGGGCTTATGTCTTCATGGTCCTACCTCAATTATGTTAACTTTAAATGCAACTACATTAGCTTACACGTGTGGCTTGAAATTTTTCTGCTTTTTCCCTACAATGGGGGGTTGAGTGAAAAGAACTCCCTTGACCTAATTGCAAGCCACTTATGAGGCCTTATTGGTGTGTGTTAGGATACAACTTTGAAAGGACTATAAGTGGATGATTTAATTGATGGAGTAGGCCAATTTTTAGAATTCTCAATTCAAATGATTATAAGTTTGAGTACATAAAAGTTTGAATAGTATAATTAATAAAAAGGGTAAATACATCAAAATTGACAAATATTAATTAGATCAAATGTATCATTTAATTTTAAGTAATTGTTTTATTAATTAGATTATTCAAAATATTTCATTTTTTGAAATTTTTAATTTGAGTGTTATAAAAAAATTTTGAATTGACATTTCTTGTAGGACTTAAACTCTTGACTAATGGTTTCTTAAGGATCTTTCTTTCTTAGGTGATCACTTTTTCACCTAGAATTTGACTTTCTACTTTAGGAGTCTTTAGTTTACATTTTCAAGAATGTATCCTCCTTTGCTTTCTAGGATGGTGTGTGAACTCCACATTCTATTTCTAGTTCCTAAAGTGAATGGAATAGTAAATAATAATATATTATAATGCAACAAAACATTTAATTCCAAAATATTGAAGGTATACTAAGAATTCACAATAATGAGAACATGAGGGAAAATAATGAAATAAAAGGTGAGACACACCAAAATTCCTTTTAATTATATAATTATATAATTTAATCATCAATAAAATAAAGTTATTTTTATTAATATCTCTCATTTAATTATAATACTTTGAATGGAGATATTATACTAATAAATTCTTATAATAGTATAACAATTCACTAATAAAACTATAAATTTTTATGATACAACAATTAGAAATAAGATGATTATGTACCTAAAGATAAAGATCCCATCTTACATAAATGCTTATCCCATTAATTTTGTAATAGATGCTTATTATTATGGAAATGGTACTAAATTAATATTCTAATTTGGAAATTTCTAAGTGACTTGTAAAAAAAAGATAATCTTTAATTTAATACAACATATTGACATTGGTAATCTTTAATTTAATACAACATATTGACGTTGGTAATCTTCAAAACCCAACATGTTTCATTAGTTTTCATAATTTTTTAAAAAAGTTGATAATAGGGATGACAATAAATCGGCTCGTGGGCTAATCCTGTTAGTTTTTAAAAAATTGAAAGTATAAAATAATATTTTTCAATTAAGTTCAAACTTAAATTGCCTGCATTTAGAAGAGTTGAGCTTCGAACCAGTCTGAATTTAGACCTGACATATAAATTGGTTCATTAAAATCACTTTTAATTCAGGTGTATAGAGCACCCATTGCCATCATTGGTTAATAGGAAGTACCAAAAATTTGGAATTTTTGTAAAATTAAAATTCTTGTAGATTGGAGAATGGAGAATGGGAAATGAACAGGTAATAAGAAAGTGGGTCTCACTGTCTTTTAGGTCTTTCTGTGCATCAATCAAATGCAAAGTACAGAGAAAGAGAGAGATGAGAATGAAAATGAATACCACACGAGAGAGATGGTGACAAGAAATATATGGTCCCTACCCCCTTTCTTTCATTATTTTGGCATCAAAATGTAACGTTATGCTGTGTTGTCTTCATAAAGTGAAGTTAAATTTCAATTGGGCTTCAAGCCCATTTTAAAGCCCATTTCTTATATATAAATCATTTATCAATTTTTTAACTTTTATTTCGTCCATTATTTAATATATAAACATGTAGAATAAGTTTTCAAAAAGTTATAATAAAAGCCTCCGGCATAACAATAATACACAGTAAAAATTTTATTCAAACACATATCTTTTAAAAAAATCTTAAGAACATTGAAAAAACAAAATTTAATTTAAAAAGAGAAAGAAAGATTATATATTTACTTTAAGTTCGATTTTGGAGGTATAAATATTGTTATACAAGGATTATGAAAATAAATATGAAAATGGGTCAACTTCATATCCCTCAAAATGCTCAAATTTTTTATTAAAAAATTTAAAAAGTTTAACCAAAACATATTTAACTTTGTAATAAAATCGACTTTAGTTTTTTTAAAATATATAATTACTATAGTTTCCCATTATATCTACTTCCACATATTTAAAGAATTGAAACTATTTATGTAAAATGTGTTTTGGCATATGATATTTAGGCCTCTTAGGGGATGGTCGAGTTGGTAAAGTGGAAGGCATGAGATCAAAAGGTTATGTGTTCAAATCCCTCTACTTACATTATCTAGATCGAGCCTGTTGTACAAGGCTTGTTTAGTGTGAAGTACTCAGTTAGCACGATTTATAGGTTATTATATCAATCCGAAGATTTATCCAATATGCATCATCCAAAAGATAACGGTTGTAAATTTCTCCGTTTAAAAAAAATTAGGGTTATTTTTTGATCTACTTGAAGTAAAACTTCAATGGGATGGCTTCAAAGTCTTATAGAATCTTGCCCTAAAAATGTACAAGATCTTAAATTTTTATGCAACCTATTTTATTTTTCAAATCTTTTATATGAATGCTTAATAATTGTAACAAAGCTTAGATAGAATCAACATTACTACCAGAAGAAAGAAGAAGAGTAGATTAGGGTAACATTAAAATAATAATAATAATAATGATAATGATGATTAAAAAAAAGAAGTCTTTGTTTCCAAGCGATTCCACCGAAATTTCAGGCTATATGTTTATTGTCGTATTATTACAAAACTAAACGTAGGACCCCTCAAGCTGCCGTATTTCAACCAACTTTCCATCATTTCGTCTCCATAGCCATTCACCTTTCTCTCTTTATATATATTAAATATATATACTTTGTCCCTTTCCATTAAAATACATATATAAAAATACCTTTTTTTATCCATAAAACTTAAAATTTAGATAAAGTTTTAACGAACTAAATGACGGATTAAACTGACACTTCGGATAAGTGACGAATCTCTTTACTCAAATTCAAAATATTGAAGTATTGAGATTAATCTTCAAAATTAAAACAATAACACTCTGTATAAATCTCGTTAAAGCGGAAAGTCGAGAGGATTAATCTTCAAGATTATAATTACGAATGTGATTTAAGTGTCATCAACTTGTTGCTTCTTGAGAAGTCTTAAATCTTAATAAGAAGCTTATCTTTTGAGTCAATTGAGCATAAAACATGGCATGTGTGCATAACAGTTTTGTGTCTTTGGTGTAGATCTTTTTATGTCATAATACGATAGACGTTTAACGACATCGTTTTCCAATTAAATAACAACATATTTAATTAGGCGGTCTGTCTTACACTCACTTTCCACTTTTGTATTGTTTTTTTGTCTTGCTACCATTGAGCCCAAGCCCTAAATTGCAAGTATCATACATAAATGGAAGATTTTCTATAAGGGGCTTATTTAAGACATAATTTGCAAAAGTACCCTTTTGAGGAAGTGTTGATAAGTAACACAAATTGAAGTACACATACATAAGTTAAGAATAAAAATACTTAATTACTTAAATTAGTTAGAGAATACGAGTTTATTTTAGAATTTACAATCGATTATCAAAATTATATATGCCATTTAATTTTGAATCATACCAAAGTATGTGATTAACAAGATATAATGGCTTGAAGGTTTCAAGAAATCTTAAGTATTCTTCTTAGTTAAAATGTTCAAAGCGTTTACAGGACAAACCCATAGTAAAATCTATAGGAACAATTTGAGGATTATTATTCAATAGGCATTAAAGGGTAGTTGCTGTGATTTTTTTAAGAAAAAAAAGATAAATTAATTATAAGGTAGAGTTTGATGTATCAGAAGCAGTACTGGATACATCTGTTTCAAAGAAGCATCATAGTCAGCATGACCTAGATTTCACTGTTCTGGCAATCTGGAGTCAAATCATGAACTCTCTACTACCCTGCCTGAATTTTGCTTTACATATAATAAACCTAATGAAGCTGAAGGCTGAAGCAACCATCTTCCCGGCCATCTTCCCCAATTAGAGAAAGGGGCCGTAATGCAGACATATTTCAATACAGACGGGTAGATTTTTTTTTCCCATGAATCCAAACAAAACCAAGAAGAGAAAATGGGACCCCAAACTGCATCACCTTATCAATGGAGCACGTGCACGTGTGCAGCTGGTGTCCAACACTCATTAATGGGGCTTTCTATATACATTTAACCCACCAATTAAGAGCTTTGCATGAATGCACCAATTCCCATGTCTCAATTATATCAGATTAATTGGCAGCTCCTGTTGCTGTTGCTGTTCCTGTTCCTGTTCTCTCCCAGTAGTAGCGTCAAGTGCATCTACTGTTCTTTTTTCCCTTATAGTATCTGGGACCACTATCTATGACCAACTAGACCACCTTCTTCTTGTTTTAGTGGAGATCAATTTATTCAGGATTCTTCTATACTCTACCTACCTAACCTCATTTCAGCATTTACTAGGCAGTCAAATTCTGACGAAATGCAACTGAAATGTGTGTGTAAGATCAAGTACATTGAAATCACTTCAATTTGCTTTTTATTGCATACTCACATGTATTGGCCAAGAGCGGTCCACCAAATGGAATCGCGCATGTGTCTTTAGCGTTCAAGATCTTACAAGGAGAAAGGAAAACATCAGAGGCCTTCAGGATATGGAAAGGAATTGAAGGGTTGGATATGAAATGAGAAAACAAATTACTATAGAATGCAACTTTGAAAAATGTTTCTTATATGGGGATATTGCATCCCACACAAAAAGCATCCTTTCATCTGAATAAATTAAGAACAACAAATACATTTAAAGAAAGAAAAGAAATGAAATCAAAGATCTGTCAGAGAAAAAATTATGGCAATCAAAGATTATGACCTCCCAACTCCAAAGTGCCTTGTGAAATTAGCTGATCTAATATAATTCATTAAGTGTCCTTCGTCATGGTTCTCCAAAGATTTTTTAACCAAACTCTACACCTTTTCATCCCCTTCACTGGATTCTGATAACCTATCATGTTTTTGTGATTGCTTGCCATTCATTGAAAGGCTGCGCCGTTCTTTCCCACCAGGTTTAGATGATGCGTTACTGTACCAGACCATTCCTGCTACGGCAATGATCATTCCAACAACAACTTGAACATTAAGACCTTCTTTCCCAAAGAAAACAAATCCTAG
>JAOQMS010000180.1:1015152-1038844 GCA_027563885.1 Erythroxylum longipes | reverse complement strand
GTAATCTACGGCAAATCACACTCATGACAGCTCAACAGCCCGAAATCAACCACTGCCACGACTCATTACTGTACCTGGGACGACTTTCTTCTACCTTTTCGCTTCAATTTTGTTTTCCCGGAAAAAAGGGAATGCTGAGAAAGTTTTTTGCCGGGAAACAAACAGAAAACGGAAGCGCAAGACTAAACCAAACAAGCACAAGAAGAGAATGCTTCGCTCTTCGAGGGGTTTACGATGTTATTAAGGAATTTGGTGATTGAAACGTCTGAAAGAAAATTCCTTCTTTTCGTTAAAAATTTCACCAAAAATAAGAAATTCAAAGAAAAATTTTGAAAATTTCTCGACAGTTCCGATCAAACCCATTAAGGCTAAAGACAGTGTCTTTTTTTTTTTAATAAATCTGCAGCAGAAATAATTTTTTATTTCACTTCATAATATAAAATTAAATACTATATTTAAAATCAAATATGACTTTTAAAATAATAATTTAATTAATATTAAATTATTATAAAATATATAATAAATTTTTAATTAAAAATAATTTTTGATAGAATTTATTAGATAAATTAATAAAAAATTAACTGATTTAAAATAAATAAATAAACTTTCTTTTTTTTTTATTATTTTCATTGTAACGGATTTTGAAGTTTCGTTAAGATGCCTTTGTCCTGTCCACATTCCATGAACCTATACACGTGTCCTTTTTCTTAATTAGTTTAATTAAGGGAGCTTAATTTGATTATTTGTTAATTAACTTCAAATAGAATCTGATTTATATTAGAAAAATAATGAAAGTATATTAATGTTTGTTGCTTTCTCTCTCTCTAATTAAAAAGTATTTTATTTTTTAAGACGAATATACTATATATTAATTGATATATCAAAAAAGATACGAGTTAAGACTTTGAATTATTGAATCTTTTTAAATTCTGTCGAGTCTTTAATTGGGTGTTGATAATGATGACGATAACGATACAGGAGATGATGTCAATATTCATAATATTATATATTTTATAAGTTTTTTTTTAATGGGTGATTTTTAATATTAATAAGTTAATATTAATAATTGTTGCTTTCTCTCTTGTTAGATTTCAATTAATGTTGACTTTTAGAGCAAGTTGACATCATGTAATTTAGGCACAATAAATTCACATTTAATAGGCATACAATATGATATTTACTTATTTGATTAAGACACTCTTTCTCTTCTCTATTACCCTTAAAGTAGGGCATGTGAAATAAATTACTTCACCTTGTTTTTATATAATGTGTAACATTTCCATTTTATGAATTTTTAAAAATAAAAATTAAATTGTGAATAACATTGATAAATTAAATAAATTCGGCTTAATTTATTTAAAAATATTTAAATGATATTAATTTTATATTATTTGAATCGAATTTCAAATCAAACTCAATTTGACGTGCTTTAATTGTTTTATTGCCCAAATAATCATTGAAAGCTTTTTATTTGTTTAGATGGGGTTGGACTTTCGATTAGGATATTCCACCCCTGTGTCACTTAATTTGATTCACATATTTGTGTAGACCCTACATAAATGTGTGGATGAGATCTAATAGAATAAAGTAAGATTGATTAATCGGAACAGATAATTTGATCCCGTTTAAATGGGAGTTAGAACTTAAGGATCACATTTTGAAATATTTGAATCAACATAGATTAATTTAATAAAATAAATTTTTTAATTGTTTGGATTGAATTCAAATTAAATCTAGTCCATAAATTGAAGGAATCTAATTAAAAAGAATTACTAGTTATATTTTTTGTCCTTTTTTTATTATATTGTATGTGTTTTTTTTTCCATCATTGAGCATGAAGGCATTTATATGTTCATTTGATGTGTTTAATTGCCTCTACTGCCTAATTTATTGAAGGCATTTATTTTTTTTCCTCCTAACCACATTATACATATTATAATCGATGTTTTAAAAACTGAACCGAGAGTTAAACCGGTAATATAAGTAGTTTAAGATTTAAAAATTTTAACCGGTATTAAACTGTCATAAAAATGACTAAAGCTTGAATAAAATTTAAAATTTTAAAATATATTTAAAAAAGATTGTCCTTTACCATTAAATAATTTGAAATTTAATTGAATTAAAGAAATTAATTAATTAATTTTAGTTTATAAAAATACATTAATTTACAAAAATTGCTGGTTAATTAATAAATTGATCAAAATTTTAACAACAAAAATTATTAAAATGAATAAAAAAATAAATAATTAAATAATTTAAAATATTTACAACTAACCGAAAAAGCAGATAGAGATAAAAGGAGTTGGGAGTTCCAAAATGGTGGGAACTTATGCAGTTGTTACGTTTCCACATAGGATTAGGATTAGAAGAAAGAAAAGAAAATGTATTTTCACGTGGGAATGAAATAGGAATTTAATGCTCGGAGTCATTCTCTTGTTGCTTTTGGCCTATTGGTTAAGCACACACGTTTTTCACACATACGTTTTCCATTCCATATTTCTTTCTCTGGCTTTTCATTGCAATTGCGTTTTCACTTCATTTCTCATGTTTGCTGCTATCCATCCCTTTTTTTCTTGAACACAACACAAGTAACCTTTTCTTAATTTTCATAAACACAATGTTGGATCTTGTTCAATTGTGTCTTTTTCAAGGGTTACGTCAACTTTTACGTGTAGATCTATAATATTTTCTATTTTTATAATAAATTTATGAAAACGACAATATGTTGATTTTATAAAACTTTTTTAATCTTTATAAAATAAGGCTTTGATCTTGCTAGGTTTTGTTTTTAGGATCACGTCAACTTTTATTTATAGATGTATAATGTTCTTAGTTAAATTTTACAATAAATTTATAAAATTTTAAAAAGTTACGAATTTTTTGTTTTTGTAAAAATAGTAATAACGACGATGATAACATCAACAACACTCAGTATAAATCTTGTTGATACGTGAGATACGGAGAAGTTCAATGGTACGCAACTCTACTTCTAATTAGTAAAGAGTTTGTTTCCAAATTTTTGTAAAGATAATGTTGAAGGTAATTTGAATATTAACATTTTGATATTATAATTAAAAATTCATTTTAAAAGAAAAATAAATACGTTATCAAATTATATCAGGGTCTAATCCAAATTTTTGAAGTGAGTTGGTTCAAATCGAAATTAAGATAAAATGAAATTATTTTAATTAATTAATTTTAAAAGAAAAAATATTATTTAAGAAATAAATTGTACTTTTTTTTAATTATCTTGAATTCAAAAATTGATTACTTCAAATTTAACCCATTTATTTTAAGCTTTAAAAAGACAAGAAGGAGTAGCTTAGTTGGTTAACTCCTCACTTAAGACTAAGGAGGTATTGAGTTCGAGTCACCAAAATAGCTGAGGATTCATAAGGAAACAGTCTCTGTATCTTTTAAGAGATGCGGTCATGACTGCGTATATTTTACCCTCCTAGGCAGGAATTTAGGTATTGTTGTGTTGTTGTTGTTTATTTTAAGCTTTAAAAAGTCCAAATTATCGAACTTAAGAAAAAGATGCTATAAATATATTGTTCACTTGATAAATGAGTAACCCTTTAGTCAGAAATTTAATCAAACCTTATTTATGTCTACGTCTCAAATATTATGTGATATGAATATAATAAAGGAAGCAAGTATGCATAGCACTGACGAATGCTTTAGCTACATGATTTTAATTAGGGATGGCAATATGCGCCATGATCTCGCTAATTTTTTAAAATAACTTTTAAAAATTAAAAGTGTAAAATAATATTTTTTTAATTGACTTCAGGTCTAGGTTGCTTAAGTTCAGCTTACCCGAGACTTTAACTTTTTTAACTAAAATGATGTCATTTTTAGGCATGTTAATAGGTCGGGTTGAGTTAGGGCCGCCACGGTGGCCTGTGGCTTAGCCAGCGAGAATGGGCCTGCTCACGGCTCGCCCTAGCCCACCCATTAATTTTTTAAAGGAAAAGAGTTCAAAATGACGTTATTTTAAAAAAATGAGCGAGCTATGAGTCAGCCATAATTACTATACCTAATCATTTTGCTTAAAAAATTGGACCTCAAATGAATTTAAGCGTGATTTGGCTCATTAAAAACACATAAATTTAAGATTATGAGTTAGCCTATTTTCATCTATAATTTTAATAGATTAATGTTAGACTGTATAACCCTAAAAAATGAGTCCAAATAATTATTATATATCAAAATGTGTGATAATTTTGAATTTAATATGATTTAATGTACTATTAAATTTTTTTAATTGAGTTTGATTTAAGCCGGAGTTGCATCCAACAAATTTCTAATACTTTTACAATCTTAAAATTTTTAAAATATTTTAGAACTTTCAAATATTCTCATAAATATTTGAATTTATTTTTTTTACTGAAAATTATTTTTAAAGTAACAAGAGGATGATACTTACTTTTAATTAATAGAGGGACTATTTTTGATAAGCAATAAAAATAAAAAATAATGATACAAGATAATAATAAATTAATAAATAAAAATAAATAAATATGCATAAATAAAAATATAAAAATAAGTATAATAAATATTATAATAAATATGTCGATTTAAAATTTGATCAAATATTTTACATATTTTAGGTTGGCCAAAATTTCAACTTTAAAAGTTTAATGTAAATTTTAAAGGGCCTTTGAATTCATAGCCCAAGGCTTCAGGCCCATAAGCTCTCTCTCTTTCCCTCCCATTTCGTCGTCACATCAAAATTGCTTCCCGCCAAGCACTCCTCTGTTTTGCTCTGCTTTTTTTTCTCATTTCAAATCCATTTCCTCTCCCATCCCTCCCTTCGCGCGTCATATTTTGATCAGGTACCCGACCCTTCCTTCTTAATCATGCTATGTTTCCTTCTATTGTTTGTTTGTTTATTTAATCATTGTTTTTGGCTTCTGCTTCCGTTTTAGGGTTCCTATTCTATATTGGGTCCAATTAAAACTTCAACGGATGCGAATTATGTTTGATTGCATCTGGGTTTTTAAATTTTTTCCGGATTACTTATTGGGCAATTGGCTTGGTGGTCAGAGAGAACTTATTTGTTTAATTTTAGGGTTGGAATTGGATCGAATTGGGAACTAGGGTCTTCAATTGCATGATTGAAGCAAAAGCCATGCGATACTAACGAATTGTACATATGATTGATGTTTTCTGTTTATTGGGTCAAAGTTCAGCAATTGAGGATCGGTAAAGTATATGCCTGCTGTGGATTGGTGAGAATATAATATTTTCGGTGAAACTTTAGTATAACGTGTTTATGGTGAATTGGGTATTCAGCTTCTTTGTAAACCAATGATTTGGGGAAGTTCATTTTTTGTTGTTGATAATCTCTTCTTTTACGGATTTTCTTTAGTGACGGTTCTTTGTGTCTGCCTTTTGTTTACGGAAAAAGAATATAAAGTTTGATCATTTCTCTTTGTCAATTCAATTATTTTATGCGAATTTGAGCGCATGTGTGATTTCACTTGGCGTGTGTTTGCTGTGGATATATCTCAAAGAATGTTACAATTTTAATAAAGTGGGTTAACTTCTTTCTGAGGCTCAAATATTCTGAATGCTTGGAATTTAATGGCTTCCTAGCAATGAAGAAAGTAAAGACTGCCTTTACTGTTGTTATAACATGCAGGAAAGCTGAATTTGATGAAAACTTCTGAAAAGCAAACCATGAAGGTTGTTGATAAGCCCACCAAGCTTATAGTTGGTGCCTCCAGGAGACACGTTGCAAAATCTAGGAGCAAAACCACGAAGATGAAATTCAAATCAAAAGGTAGTTGGTTTTATGAAGTTACAAACAATAGTGATCATCAATATTTTCTATATATATATTTTATAGTTTATCTGAAGGTTCCGAGCTTCCTGTGATTCAACTTTTTTGGTCATTTATTTGATTTATCTGTAATCTGCTAATTTACTTAAGCTTTATATTCCTCTGATGCAGTAGATGTTGGAGTTACTGAAGCTGGTTTCACTCAAGCCTTGCATCCTCATCTTTTAGACGGTGACAAACCTGTCACAGAGACAGTGAATACTGTACCCAAGAACTATCCTGAACAAACCTTTCATCCCTATGTGAAGGTCAAGTTGCAACTTTTTCCAGTGGATGAAGACACTCGCCTTGGACTAGAAAAGGTTAATTTGGCTGATTTAACCTTCAACAAAATCAGAAATCTTTGTACCTTAATTTGTATCTAACTCCTAATATTATTGGGCAGGATGGCTATCATCCATATTTGGAACTCACACTAAGCTCCCGGAAAAGGATATCTTCTGTGCTAAAGCACCTCAATAGCAAATGGGGTGGTTCAAGAATTGCAGTTGGGGAGCCCATTCTTTTACCATATAGTGCATCTGGAGATACAGCTAATTACTTATGGACATTGAATGAAAATGATGTCCGTGCAGGGGATGTCTTTGTAGCTATAGGATGCCCCTCTGTTTTCCGCTTAAGGTTTATCTTGGCCTTATATTTTGTGATTTAGCAGTTTTTATAATTCGAGTTTCTGACTTATCTTTTTGACAAGGTATGGCTGGTTCTCCAATTCTGAAACAAATTCTTCAGAAGCCCCCTCAATATCAGCTCCCTCTAAGGCTTATCAACATTCTGAAGACATGCAGGAAAATACAGAAACTGATAGAGCAAACGTGCATACAGAAGGGGAAGAGACCGAAGCACCTAAAGAGTCCAGACCATTCATTGCAAATGGGACAACAGATGTTGCTGTGGTTGGGAACGGATCAGCTGAATCTATGGTACTTGTTTATGTTTGACTGTTGCTGGCGTATTATTGTGGAATAACATAGATTTCTTTTGCTTCCTACTGATGATATTGCAATGAACCTTGATTTCATGCTTGGTAATTTGCTGATAATCTAACTTTCACTGTAGTTTAAGTTGCCTTTTTTCTTTTGGGGGAAAATCACTATAGTATAAGTTGATTAAAGCATATTTTCATGGATGCTCATTAAGTAGAAATTTTTAATGACTGAGGCTCTGTTTATACTTCTAGAATGTTTTGTGGAAACATGCTTTACATGTTGCATTGTTATGATCTGTGCTTAATCATTTGGATGTAACCAGGGTAATGAAGTGAGAACAAATGTTGGTGTTGAACAGTCTTCAACACCGTGGGATGATGGCCTGACTAACATAAGTATTGGGGGTTTACTATCTGAAGCATCCATGCAGGGTAAAGTGAACAATGTTAATCCAAAACGAGATGGGAATGATGCAGGGCTGCAGCCATCTCAGTTAATCTCTGATTCTTTGGATGCTTTCATTACTGCTCAAATAAGTGGTTTTCAAAGTACAACACCACCCCCTCATGGTTCAGGGTTATCTATTTTGGATGCTGAGAATACATGTCACGCATTTTCTTTTCAAAAATTCCCTTCAACAGCCAAAGGTGTTGCTTCAGGCGAAGTTGTTTACTCCCAGACCTGTGGTCAAGATTCCTACAAGTCATTTAAATTTTCTGATCAAACTGAGGTATGCCCAATTTTATTTCAAGTCGGGAATCCAAATTTCATTTGTGAAGAAAGAGAGATATCGAAATTTGGCCATATTTAGCGATAGGTATATTTAGAACTTGAAACCTTTAGAAGAACTTTGCTTATAAATCATGTCGCCGTTTAATGTAATAATTATGAATCTCAGCAAAAATATAAATTAGATAAGGATCTTTCAGAAAAGACATTCATGAGGCTAGATCCTGAACTGTTGGTATAGGGAACTACTTATTTTGAGAAGTTCAAGACTAAACCCGAAGAATGTGAAACTTGTCCAATAATTAGCACAACAATTTCTTATGTCTAATTTTTCAGGTCAATACCCAATCTGGTCTTCCTCAAGGATATGCTCTTAAGGATTCTGAGTCAGATTTGTCACTTTGTTCTCGAGTGTACAGTGATGAAAGGAGCCTTGGGTTGTCAGGAATCAAATGGGTACTTCTATTTGCAATGGAACTTTTTTCTTTTGTATTTGGGTTGCAGAATAACTAATTTTCTGTGTTTATTTTCCCCTTGATGCAGACTGATTCTTTAGGACCCTTCGATCTTGGCCTATCTTCTTCTTGAGGGATTATTAGCGGCAACAGTTTGAGCAACGGCAGAACTTTTAACTAGTAATCTAGAACACCCTGAAGGAGGACTAATCAAGCAAATGATGTTATACTCGACGACTTGATTGAATGTTGATAATAACAATTTTCAGTCCGTCTGTATCTCGATTCAAATGTCTATATGGATCATAGCTTTCAGTTGCCTCTTTGGAGATATACTGAAAATAGCAATTGTTATGTTTCTTGTTTTTGTTTTTGGGCACGTAGGGAAGCAGTTGCATGTTCAATAAATTACATTAAAACTATTAGTGAAGACAAATCTGGGAGCTTTTGCATATCTTCTCTTTTTGTTCTTCCTCGCTTGCACCCTATACGTCCAGACGTTCTTTTATGTATGGTCATGTTGATAAGGTAGGTACCAGCAAAATCGTTTCCTAGTTCCTACATGAGTTTTAATTGTACACCGGAGTGCCAGTCTATGTTCCTTTTTACTCCATAAAGTGAGACGTGTTAAGATAACAAGCAACATATCATACACACAGGTCAAACTGAAGATAGCTTCAGCTTGAAAAGTCTTGTCTTTTATCAGGTAGACACAGGGAAACTTGGTTTCTGTTGTCACACTACAACTATTTCAACTTGGCCATATCATCTTTATTAGTTTTCAATTCCGAATCCCACGAGTCCAAACCTTTAATTTTATATGTAAAAAAGTCTAAATTCTGTGTGTTATCATACCATTACTCTTCGTAAGTTCTTATGAGATGAAACAAAAGATGAACTAAAAAAACTGAAGGTGACAAGTGCCAGGTGATTTCCATAAAAGCAATGGAGTGATTGGACAGAATGATATTTACATGCACTTATACGCCAAAATAAGCCAATACATACCTTGGAAAAACAGTCCGAAGTCATCGATAATGGAGAAGAAAAGGGATGAAACCAAAATCTTTCTGTAATATTCTCAATCTTGTCCATTGCGAAGAAAAAGCTGTCACTAAACAAAGAAGCCAAACATGTTTTCCAAGTTAACTAAAATCCAATCTGAAACCGGCCAAAGGACGGCTAGCTAATATCATGGTATCTTTTCACATGGAAAGTATATGACTCTTGCATTCAAACTCTATGATCCTCCTTTACTATGTCACCTAGCAATCACCGTAACTTGGATTCTCCGCGCCAAGTTGAGGATTCTGAGAGAGATCATGGGGTGTATTCTATCAAGGAAGTCTGACTTATCACCACCAAGAAGGCTTGAGAAGATGAAACATGAAAATGGTTACAGTGGAGGAGGAGATGGAGGCAAACTTGCCGGGTCGAGAAGGGTGGGGAAGGATTCTGGGAGGTTGGTTAAGCAAGAGGTGGATAATAAGAGGGTGGTTGCATTGAAAGGAGCAAATGGAGGAGGAGGAAAGGGGGCCGCCGGTGAAGAAATGAAGAAAGGTGACACAAATGTTTCAGAAAGGATTACTTTGAAGAAGATTACAGGAGAGGAGCTTGTGGGTGGCTGGCCAAAGTGGCTGGTTGAAAATGTTCCTAGAGAAGTTTTGGATGGTTTGGTTCCCAAGAGTGCTGATTCCTACGATAAGCTTGCCAAGGTCAGTGCTTGATATGTTGTTTACATTCTCTATTTAATGACGATTCATACGTGAAGCGGTAGAGTTGAATCTGTTGATATGTTTTTGTAGAATTCCTATGCCAGAAACAAAAATTGTTATTTTCTTTCAAAAAATTTCCTTCTGGCATTAAAATTCAGTAAAGGATCGATCAATGGCCATCTGAATTCTGTTCATGGTTTCTGTTTATTTTCTGTTCTCCTCTTTTTCTCAGATTGGTCAGGGAACTTACAGCAATGTGTACAAAGCTCGAGATAGGGAAACAGGAAAGCTTGTTGCTCTGAAGAAGGTTCGTTTTGACACATCAGAACCTGAGAGTGTCAAGTTTATGGCTAGAGAGATCCTGATTCTGCAGAAGCTTGACCATCCCAATATCATCAAGTTTGAAGGAGTGGCTACTTCAAGGATGCAATACAGTCTTTATCTTGTATTCGAATTCATGCAGTCAGATCTTACTAGGATCACAACCCGCCATGGTGTGAGACTCACTGAACCACAGGTTGGAACGTGTCCTAATCCTCAGATCACAGTTGTTAACTGATATGTATTCACAGAATTACCTGATTATCAGGTTGATGTTTCTGTCTTTAATGCAGGTTAAGCGCTATATGCAGCAACTTCTTTCAGGTCTCAAACACTGCCATGAGAACGGTATATTGCACAGGGACATTAAAGGCTCCAACTTGTTGATAGACAAAAATGGAATGTTGAAAATTGCGGATTTTGGGCTCGCAAACTTCTTCGTTCCTAAACCGAAAAAGCCACTTACGAGCAGGGTGGTTACTCTCTGGTATAGAGCTCCAGAACTACTGTTAGGTTCAACAGATTATGGAGTTGGTATTGATCTTTGGAGTGCAGGATGTCTATTGGCTGAAATGTTTATTGGAAGACCAATTATGCCTGGAAGGACAGAGGTATACAAGTTTGTAGCTATAACTGATTGTCTTGTAGTTAAAAACTGTCAAGTGATCGTCTGTAATTTAAAACTTTGATCCAGGTTGAACAACTTCACAGGATCTTCAAACTCTGTGGTTCACCACCAGAGGACTACTGGAAGATAATGAGGCTTCCAACGAGCTTCAGACCTCCGCAACATTACAAACCAAGTTTGCAAGAAGCCTTTAAGGATTTTCCTGAATCTTCAATTGGTCTTCTGACCAATCTTCTTAACCTGAACCCATCATATCGTGGCACTGCTGCTTCTGCTCTTCAAAGCCTGGTAAGTGCAGATAACAATTTCATGTTTTTGGTTAAAAATTCCTGTCTTAACATGGAAAGGCAACCGAATTGAGAGTTCCTCTGCAAGTTTTGTGTATAAGATACTTATTCAAGAGTTCTTTTTTCTTGCAGTTCTTCTCTTCAAGTCCATCAGCTTGCGGCCTTTCAGGTCTGCCAGTAATTTGCAGAGAGGAGGATGAACCAACTCGAGGCAATGATCAGAGAAGGTATATTGTTCTTTCGAGCTCTGGAGTTTCAGTTCTCTAAGAGTAACTAATCCTACTGATTTGGTTTCAACTTTTTCAGTTTTTTCTAAACATCCAATCGTGAATTCTTGCAGACGGAAGAACATGAAAAAGCAATCCTCTCGAAGAAGCATTAAAGTTCATGGAAGAAAGAACCTGGTAACTGCACAGACCAAAGAGGAAACTGAATCAGTTAAACAGGTATTCTTTCTTCATCTTCAATAATCAACATCTATATCTGAGAGACAAAAAAATGGGATTCTTTCTCTGCTGATGCATTACATGCAATTAGGTTCTTCAAGTGAAAAATGGGCACAAATTACGTACTGCAGATAACCCTTAAGGTTATGAAAAAATAATAATAATAATGAGCAGACGCCATTATTGACAGAAACTGAAGAAACATCATTGTTCTAGAGCTTCTTTTTTCAACTTTTTTCTTAAACCAAAATGGGCATTTTTCCATATACGATGATCCTTAAAGTGTATCAACCAACTTCTCAGAAGGAGCAAACGATTTTTCTGTGTCTAAGCTCTGATCTTCTTCTTTGTTTAGACCATTTCGGAGCCAAGCGTAAGTGGCCCTGAGACGGAAGCAGGAAACACCGCAAGTGACACATCTTCTACTCTAAAACCGACCATTGAAGAACACAGTCTGCGTCCATCTTTCTCTCCCATTCTTCGCACCGATGAAAAGAGAGTTCGAAGAAGCGATGCTCATCCAAATGCCATCAAGAACATACAGAACTACACGCTTTTACAGGCCACCATAAAAGACATGATCAACCACAATGGAGGAACTGGAATGCCTAACCATCAACGTTCGTTTTCCACGTTAGACTTGCGAGCTCTTGAGCCTGATATGATATCAAAACTCTTCGGATTAGACAAGGTTTAGACTATGAAAAGTTGGTACACAAACTTTAGTTTCCTATGATAGGTTATGTTCATGATATGGCTTCACTGCATGACTTCCCTCACTGTTTTGAGCTGCCTCCTTTTGTTTATTATTGTTGTCTTGTTAGTAGAACTACAGAACAATTTTGCTATTATATTTGGAGTTTGTAATGGATAAAATTCCAAAAAAATATAATAATATATATATTTAAAGTTAAGGCGATTAACAAATTAATCGATAAATTTAATTTAAGAAGAAATAATAAGTCGGATTATATTAATATGTAATCCGAGCTATCAAGCCAAAATTTAGATAAATTCAAGTCGAAATTAAAATGAAATCCTTTTGGTATAACTAATTATTTTTTTATTAGATATATAGTTTATAATTTTTAGTAGATAAATAGAATTATTAATAGATAATATCAAATATATATTATTTATTATTCTAGTTTAAAACAATATCAATTTGGTTAGATTTGGTAATGAATCAAATCAGTCCAGATCCTTTAAGAAACATTCAAGTCTAACCCATATTCATTTAAACCATAAAAATGTTGTTATTTTAATTTTAAGTTTCTTAAATTTAGTGACCAAAATGGTGTTATTTTGGGAAGTAAATTAAATCAGGGAAGTTTAGACCGACTATACTATTCAAGTAATTGAGATTCACTTTGGCTTCTTAAGCTAGAGCTCGACTTAAAATTTAATCAACTCAGATATGTCCTGTTCAACTCAAATTGATACGTTAACTTTATTTTGTACCTGACTGAGTTAGGCTACATCTAATTCATTAATTTTAGGTCAGACTATATCCAATTTACTAACCCCAAATTTAAGTATGATTGAAGTTACTTAATGTAATACAATTCAACATTCTAAGTTTAGAACTACTTATACAAATTAAACCCCCCACTTGGTAGTATTAGGTTGCATGTCTACTTGTTTTTGTAAGAATCTTCCAAGTCCATGGGAGTTGATTTGATAGTGCTAGGCTCAGCCCAATGTACTTCTTAAAACTTTCTCTCATCTTATGTTAATGATTTTTTGAGTTAGGAGACTCTTAAAAGACCTATTTTTTCATAAAATAAAATACCCAATGGGATTATTAATTTATCATAAAAAAATAAATTCAATATTTAAAATCTTATAACTAATTCATTAGAGGAGACTTTTCACTACGCCAATCCAATTTTGTCAATGTCAAGTAGAGAAGATAAGCAGACAAATACATGTGATCTTGCATCCTTGTACCTCTCTATTTGTCCCATATTACCTCATTAAGAACTAGCAATAAAGAAAAACATATGTGAAAAAGAAAAAGAAATATGAAAATGACATAAAACTATAACCCAACAATTTCCAAGACAGGCACATAATTGTGATAGCAACCACCTTCCAATGTCTGTTCCAAAACACTCCAAAAACAGCTTCCAAATTGACAACCTTTGATGGTGTAAACAACCCAACATAGCCCAAGCCATGGTGCGTGGCATGTGATAGACCGTAGGCTACAACACACCTTAGAATCATCACTAGACATGACATAAACTTAAACAACAAACTCAATTAGAATGATCCTATATAATCAATGAAATTTATTTTTTAACATGTATTAGATAAAATATTTGGCTATATATAACAAATCATAATTGATCGTATTGCAAATAATTATTCAATGAATTAATAATTCAAAATTAAGTCCCGAAATCGATCTAATTAATAGTAATAAACTCAACATGTTTTCATTTTTGACCTCAAAATGAGAAAATTTTATCTAACTCAATCTCAGGTTGACTAAGTTTTTAAGTTTTACCTGGTTCAATATAAGTTAATTTAGATAAAACGACATTGTTTTGACATAACAAACGTAAGTAATATTGTTTTAGTTAATGAATTGAAGATTTTATTGATCAAAACCTTTCTTTTTTAGATAGTGTTAAATACATTTTTAGGATTATATAATATCGAACAAATTTATCAAATCAACTCTTTTATGGTTAGGAAGAAATTGTGAAATGTGAGTGATACAATGTCATTCACATAATAGTTTAAAGTATTTGGTGAAGATGGTTAGTGTTTTGTGTTAAAGGCAGCCCCATCCTCAATTATATTGTCTCCCATCACAAACAAACCAAGTTGTTGATTGAAGCATGATTTGTGAACAAGAAAAATTAGCTTAAGTCAACAATTCAATCCAAAATCTTAGATACAAACAATCATTTAATGAAATCTTAATCAAGTAATTATATTTATGTTTCAATCAAACAAAATGGTTAATTCTCGTTTTGTTCAATTAGTTTTCAATACTTTTTTATATAGGAAATAATAAACTCGATAAATTTTATTTACCCAAAAAATTGATAAATTGTGTTTGTTATTTCGCTACTTTGTTAATTAATATACTTTTTCTAATCAATTAAAAAGATAAAAATTTATAAACATAAGTCAAGTTTTAACGTATTTATACAAATTTTAACTTAAATTATGAAACTCGAACTTACACGAAAAATTTCACGCACTTAAACACTAATTAGTTGATTTGAAATGGATTATGGAATCTAATTGAAGTTTAAATTGTAGAAATATACTAATACCTTCCAAAGTTATGTCATCAAATTTGACATAATTGTCTATTCTCTTCCAATAATTTGAGTTCTACTTTAGCATAACGTCGGTATCTTAAGAGATAATTAGGAAGGTTTAATCATGTTTAGTGAATGTAATTTGTTTAGCAGACAAAGGAGGGTCCAATAAACAAATTGTCCACCGTGGATTTCACGTGATTTTTCCATGCATTACACTCATGTTTGATCTGAAAATGATTGCAGCTTCCATCCTTGTCGGTTCTTCACCCCCCATTCATTAATGCTTTGTTCTTTGGATCATTATAATCCCAAATTTTAATTAAAAAAAGTAATTATTCCCTTTTTAATTAAGTATACATATAATAACTAATTAAACCATTTGTTTATATCTTCTCTTTCACCTACCTAGGGTTTGTCTCCATGTTCAAATCTCACCCTTTAAGCATATAATTACAATGTTCATATTTCATTTATCTACTAGAGCTTAAATTATCAAAATTAAGATGTATTTTTAATCTAATTTTCACTATACCAAATACATTATCATGGATTTAGTGGTGTTAAAGGTAAGAGTATAATGCAAAAAATGTGATTAAATATACTATGGTGAGGTTTGATTTTTTTTTTTGTCAATGTTTGTGCAAATTATAGTAATTTGGAAAATAATTTTAAAAAAAATTGAGAATCACAATCTATACAAATAAATATGAGTCACTATACTATAATTGTTTGAATAAAAAGTAATTTCCTTAAATAAGGAGAGATCATACTCCTATAGCCATCCCATTAAAGATAAACAACAATATATTTATACTTCTTGAGACCTAAATAACAAATATATCAAGTTAAAATTTTTCATAAATAGATGATAGAGTTCATTTTCCAAACTGCTATCTTGAGTTTCTTGATAGCTTACTATTATTTGGTGTTAGATAAATTCACATTTTGAAATTTTCTTGATTTTGGATCACTTTCTAATATACAATTTCTTATTTATTATGTTTGTGTTATATATAATACGATAAATGACATAAACATTATCTGTAGTTTAAGACAATTTAGAAAAATCTCTTAATTATTAAAATTTTCAAAAAAAACTCTATCTAATTTTTAGTTTTTCAAAAAATTCATTCTTTTAAACTTCAAACAAAAAATAATAATAAAACACACACAGAATAAACGTCAGATGTTGACTAATCAAATATTACTAATATAGTATAAACTCAACGTTTAAATCAAAGCAAAATTAATTAAATTTGACATAAATTAATAATTTGATATAATTATAATAAATTATTAATTTGAGTCACATTTAATTAGTTCAGTTCAATCAACATGCATGTAGCATTACATTAGCAAAATTGTGATGTTTATGATGCACGTATTTTGTTGTTATTTTTTACTCGATATTAATTTTTCTAAAAAACTAAAAATTAAAAGAAAAATTTTCAAAAATTTTAAGGATTAAGGATAGGAAAGATTTATACCTTTTATCTTATAAAATATCTCTTAAACTTATGGATAAATCAAAAGAATAATGTTCATGAGTAGTAAGTTGTTCTTCTCTCTACCTTCTAATTTTAGTGTCAAGAGCATTTAGTTTGAAAGAACCTTCAACACTGTTTTACAAGAACTCTTAAGATACCTTATACATAAGAACAAATTCACATATATATAAGTAGAAAATGTCATGTGTACCTAAAACAATGTTTAAATTAAAGAGAAACTCATGATTTTTTTGATTGGCATAGATCATGACTATACCGACACAAAGTGGCCTGCCCTAACTGGCTGACAAATGTGAGAAAGTCACTGATTTCTGGTTTTCCAAAAGTTCGAATCATGTCTGAGCAACCACTTCGATGCAAAGACAACAGGTAGACATTGATATTGACACTAACAAGACCCTCTTTTGGCTCACGTAGAGTTACTACAAAACATAAGGTCACATTCCAAGCCAAGACATGTCCAAGCATATAGGTAACTTCAACTCTATTCCTCCTCTATATAAGAGATCAATCTCAAGAACCTAGCAAACAAAGCGAACCCTTCTCAGATTATTATCAGAGAAGACCTCTTTTCTGTTTTCTTTCTGATATGGCAAAGGTTTCACGCATGGATCTACTTCTTGTGACCTTTTTCCTTCTTTGCTTCGTGTCCAACACTGTCACAGGTAAGAATTCTACTCCCCTTGATCATATCTCACATTTATGGTCAAAAGAAGTTGAGAATCTCATCGTTTTTTGATGGTTATGACTCAGAATTTTGATTGGTTTCTTAACTTCTTGCAGCTCGGAAGCTGCTAAAGGAGGCTGATAATCATCAAGTAGAGAAGGACCAAAACGAGTTTCAGACATCCAAAGGAAATGAAAGATTGCCAGATCCTGATGAACTGGTGGGGATGGATTACACACCAGCAAGAAAGAAGCCTCCAATACATAACTAAAATGAAAAAAAAAAAGTTGAAACTGGACTGCAAGTTGTGTTAAATCTCTTCTTGTTCCTACTTCTCTACGATTTTTCCTCCACAGGAGAGCAAAAAACCCTAGTATAATGTATATAAACCATAGCTATTACTTAGCTTTTCATGCAATATAACTAACTGCATACGTAATACGTAGCAGTAGTCGGATCCTTTTTGTATATCAGTAGAGTGTTCATTTTTGGCTTTGAATGTTAGACAAAAAGTAGGAAATTTTGCAGCTTCTGCAGAACTTTCTTTTTCTGTTGAACATTCATTTACTGTGAAAAGAGACTCCAGAATGATATTGTTAAAACAGCTGCAAATTAATGATATAATTATATAAAGTTTGTTTGATCTTCTTTAGAATTCCTACTTAATCTCTACTGTTAGTTTCTGATGGGTAGGTTTGCATTCTTGGATATTGTTTCTGGTTGAAAAATTAAAGTGATAAGAAAGTAAGAAAAGGGAAGAACATATATATACCTAAGACTATTATTACAAACTTTTAAAACAACTGATTACAAATTTTATAATTACAAGTTATTACGATAATTATAGATGATACGAGTATAATTCCGATAAGTATGATAAGAGCTAATATAATCTTGTCTGTCAATTTCGGCCTTAAATATCTAATTGAAGAAACTGATCAATGTCATTAGAATAAAGTAGTGAGCTTGTTAGATCTACTTTTTAATAGATTTATCCGATGGATACTATTTTGATTAATTATTTTCTTTATGTTAAAATTGAAGGTTGGATTAACTTAGAGAGAATACTATAGAGAAGGATTAAGATCGATATAACATTAAATTAGTGTGGTTTATAACTTGATGCATAATTGGCAAGAAGAGGGAATTAAGATTAATCAAACTTGATGTTTGTTTAACTGAATGTAAGGTTTTGTTAACTAAACTAACAGACAATATCAAGCATCGACTTAGTCAATCTAATTTGATCCCTTTGTAAGCTTTTTTTTAATTTATATTTTGATAAAACTAGCATTTAGTAATCTTCAAATGTGTATTGGAAAAGTTATTAAGTATATATAATAACTCACAAATTGAAAATGAGCTCTCATCTAAGACAAATTTCTGGATTCTTGTTCAATATTTCTTGCTATTTAATATTAAAATTAGCATCTATAAAAACTCTACCAAAGTTTGAATATTATGAATAGATATTATAAATTATGGGACATGCATACATGATAATGTGGAGACAAACTATTACTTGAAATATATAAAACAGTAAAAATCATATTTAAAAAAAAAGCCATATCACCTTTAGTTACATTAATAAGCAACATTGTTGGAGACAAGTGTAAGATAATATTGTGTACTCAATGGTATTTAAAGAAGTTTTGTTTTCCTCATCATTCAATGATAATCAGATCAAGATATCAGAATCAAGTGTAAAAGTTACTTTCAACACTGATGATAAGTTGCTTAAATAACAGAAAAGATACTGAACTTCACAAGTTTTTTGTTGAAAAGCAAACAATAGGCCCTTATGTCCTGTGACAATCATTCAGTATTTCCTGTAATAGAATACAATGTCTGTACTTTTTGAACAAACAAAAAGCATGTCTTTTGAGCAACATGAGATTGAGCATGAAAGAATCTTTTTGTTTACTGATTTGGAATTTCATTCCACTGATGCGCGTGCTGTTATCAAGTTGGACTCAGGTTTGTGAAGCTGCTATGGAGAGTACTAACAGTGTGGTATGCTTAACTCAAGAACTCTTTCATAGAAGAGCAAACTAGCTTCTGCATTGAGAACATCATCCTCTGAAACAACCTGAACTTCAGAATCAGAGATACAAAACCATTGCACCGGGGGAGGATTGACGTTTCCGTCAAGATGTTCCTCGTGGGATTCGGTTCTCACACTTCTGTAAACAGTATAATGTCCACCTCCAGTTCTTCCAAAATGTTCCACAACAGAAGCAAGGCGGTATGTGTAAGGTTTTGAAAGGCCCGGTTCAGAATTTGAATGCACCTGTGAAAATGGACACAAATACAAACTGAATTTGTTGCATGTCTTGAACTAACATGACAGGTTTCAAACTGATGTTTCCTTCATAGAAAGTATATACATTAGCAGTTCCTGTAGGGCCGAAGTTTGCAGGTCAAAGGGAATTGGGACATTACTCATTAATATGCCCACTAACTCTTACCTAGTAAGTCTTGCCTAGACAAGACAAAAGGCATATGTGATGCTCGTCCACTAATTTTAAGCACTTAGTTATCAGGAATGCAAAAGGTTCATTATTATTAACATTAGAACAAAAGCATAAGATGCTATATCTGACTATTTTAAGTACCTGATCATTCTCTAAGAAGCCTACATCTGTACAGGTTGCTTTTGAATGTTTTCCACTTCGGTACAAGTCAGATTCTCCCACAAAAGACGAGATGTTCTGGATGCATGCAGATAGATCTGCTGCTAATGATTTTGAGCATTTGTTCCGTGCATACATGCAATCTTGCATTCTAGGGCTGAACTTCAAACTGAAATGGTTCGGAAGAAGGCCAGCTTTATTATACTGTTGCTCTTCCAACATGAATGGAAGCAGCTTCAAAATCAATGGAAACTTGATATGGCCCTACAATTGTCAAGCAAAGAAATCCACCATCACTTTCTTATTGCATTTAAATCATTAATAGAACACTTTCAAAGCAGCGCGAGTGCACTTAAACTTCAGATGCCACCAAGGCTCAAAAATTAAATACCTGAAGTTTAACTAATTCTCCAAACTGATTTACCGAAGCACGTTGTAAATGAATGCACAGAATCTGCAAGTACATGTTTAGTCTGATCAGTACATCTACAAGTTTGCAGGCAATTTAAAAGCAGGAAATGGTTTTCTGAATAATTCAGTCACTTGCTCATCTGCATGGGAGGAAAGTCTCCATAGATATTAACTACTAGAAATCTAGTTGAATTCGGATGTAGTGTAACAGAAAGTTCAGAGCATAGTTCATACCATAGGACACCGAGCAAGACTAAGTTGCCTGATTGTATGTGAAAAATCATTGGACCATGGCAGGCTTTTAAGACTAGAAAGACTATGACAGGTACAAGAATCGTGTCTGCATCTCCTAAGTTTTTCAATCTCTACCTGAAACAAGAAGTAGTCACATAACTATAAGGAAAAAACTAAACCATGAACGCAAAGGAATTACCTCTTCTGCTTCTTTTAGGCTCAAATATTTTAATGCAGCTATGTGCCAACAATGGCTGCAATTATAATTCTCAACTAGTTCAGCAACAAAGAACTGCTTTAGACAATCCCCCAAAGTACATCCAGGCATCTAGTTACAGTTTACAAACAAATAAAACCTGAGTAGAGTCATATGAGAGATATAACAGTAAAAACAGACATAATCGATAGGCTTGAACATGCTGAATACCAAATATCAAAGGCTTCTTTTTTAACGTACAATGGTGGCACCACTTTCCAGCACTGGCAAAAGAGGCAAGCTATGAAAAAATTGAAAATTCATTGAGATCTGCAGGATGATAGAAGCACAATAAATGTAATGGAACTAAAAGATCGGAGAAGACAAAAAAACATAAGTTATAAAGTATTCAAGTAGAAAAATTGAACTCATGTTGGAATGTGGGTATGGAAGTTCCAAGTCATACAAGATATTTATCCTTAATAAGTATGCAAGGCAATCATCATGCTCTATGCCATCCAAATAGAGCATAATTCTAGATATGTAATCGAAGACCAAGAGGAATCGTTTCAATTATTTCCTAAAATTAATGATAAGCTAGGAAACTTTTATAAACCTCGGATGAACAACTTTTACAAGTTAAAACACTGCTCAGAATCCCATCAAATGGTCCAAGGAAGTGTTGCTGCCATCGTTCTTGCTCATTCTGGATTGCATCCTTTGCTGTGAGTATCCTTAAATTTGAAGAATTTAAAGCATCTGTCAGAGAACTCTGACTTCCAGGATAACAATCAGAGAATTCTTCTCGTAAGGAAGACAAAAGATGAAGAAATGCTTCTTCCGCATCCTATTCTCACATAAATCATGAATCAATAGATAGAAAATTTTTTGCAAGTTCAAATAACCGAAGAAAAAAGCTACCATACCTGTTGGCTTGTTAGATTGAAATCCTGAACATAATGAGACATTGCATGCATAACCCTTCTTGGAGTCAAGACAACTCTCCCTCCACAAGATGCAGATAATTCTAAACAGAACACTTGTTAACAAAGTTACAGTGATCATACTACACAGTTTTCATAAATGGACAGTAGATGATAATACAAGAGTCAGTATTAAAGTGCTTTAACCTGTAAGCCTTAAAAGAATAAAAATTTAGGCATAACATCACAGTGATTCAACTGCAACTGTTTTGTTACAATAGCCAACAAAGTAACGACAATTTAGTAAAACATCCAACAGTTCAATATTACAAAGGGAGAAACATCCCTATATTAAACTCAAAGCTTTGTTCACTAAAATTAAGGAATGATTCACTGTACTCATCATATACATACCTTCTAATAAATCACCCAAAGCATATGTCAGCTGCAAACTTCCTCTGTCATCTTTGCAGCTGACATCAGTGGATGATTCACAGTCTTCCATAACCTTTTGAAGAAAAAGTTGAAAACTTGAAGTGCTAGCTAGAGCCTGATAAAATTTGCATCGAGGATTCAAATTAGAACTGTTGAGAGAAGTAAATCTTTGAAAATAACTAAACGGTTTGCTTCATTTCTATCTTCCATGTACGTTTTCCCAGAAATTTCTCGTAAAACAAACAGAACCGAACAACTTATACCGATTCAGACCATAAAAAATAATACCCAAGTTACAAAAGTTAACCAAACCTGCAATATAACATTCAAAAAGCAATTATTGCCAAGATTCTGCAACCCAGGAACAAACAACAACTTTTCCAAGCGACTATCTTTTTTAGCCAACCAAGATAAACCACTGAGATTCCCGAAATTCCGGTCTCTCAAAGCCAGAATCAAACCGGCGACACCCAATAGTCCGGCAACCGGTAAATGAAACCCAGAAGAGAACTTCAACGCACGCTGGACGTTATGGACTATGAAGCACAAAGTTTTATCTCCTTCGATTTTCATTCTCAAACAGCAAGTTTTAGGCGGCGTGAAGAGAGAACTAGTGCAGGACTGAAAAAGACATGAAACAATAAAGATGGATCATATAGAGATTAACGTGGAATAATCAAAGAAGAAGCTTGACTGGGAATTGTGTGCAAGTAGAGGTTTTTGTTATTGGCCACGAAGTCTATACAGAAAACTTTGTTGCGCTTCTCTGTTCTGCTTCTTACACGTTACACCAACCAAAGTAAAAAGTGCTTTTCAAGAGTTTTCATAATTTAATAATGTGGTTTTCTTTATCATTGCATTTTTATTAAAAATATTATTTGAAATCTTATATTATTTGTAATCAAATAAACTAGTGTATATATTTAAATATGCTTAATTGGACGGTATTACACTTTAATACACTGTAATATATTATTAATTTATAATTTATTTTAATATAATAAATGAAGTTGACGTTAATATTTTGAAAGAAAAACGTAATTTACGAATCTTTAAATAATATTGAAAATTTTAAAATTTTTGACGATATAAGACACAATCTGCTTCAAAAATACAATTTTAATTTTTATTATTATTTTAAATTTTATATTAGATTAATATTTATTTATTATTAGTTCATTATATAATAATAGATATTGGTATAATTTTTTATTTTAATAAAATATTTTATTTTTACTTATTCTTATAATTTTTCCTTCTTATTTATTATATACTAATTTTATAACAATTCACTACCAACTAAACCTTTAAATTTTATACCTTTCCTTTGATTCTTTGACCAGTTCGATTTTTGATCCGACAACAAAAATTGCTTTTTTTAAGATTGACATATTTGATTGGAGTTTCTTGTCACTTATTGTCTTTTTTGCTAATGATAAAATTTAAGGTTTATTTTACAAATCAATGTTTAATAAAAGCTAACTAAATTACATGCTTAGTTTTATTATATTGTGACATGAAATTTTGTAAATAATATTATATCCCACATTTAACAATATTATTCCTAACATTGGTCACCTTTAAAATTATAGATATCAACATTAATTTATTAAAATAATGTTTTAATTCTTTATTGATACAGAAAAAGACTCAAAAAAGAACAATAAATGATTATCCAAACAATTCTTACAGTAAACTGCACTAGGACAGACATCAAAACAAAAACAAGTTTATCTTTCATACACATGCTTCAGACATCCAAGGAAGGTTACGACAGCATAAGCTCTCAAGCCTGGCGAAGGCGAAAGCACTTAGGCGGCCACTGCGAATGTTTTGAGAAACAAGCCTTGATGGTTGTCATCATCAACAGCATAATTGAAACGATCTCCTGGAATGAATACGAGAAGGAAATGGGAATGGTGACGGGCACCAAACTCAAAATATTTTAATATTCAAGTCTGATTCTGATCATTTAGCCATCTCTTGAGATAAAGCAATATATATATATATATATATATATATATATATATATGTGAGAAATAT
>JAOQMS010000180.1:993510-1015052 GCA_027563885.1 Erythroxylum longipes | reverse complement strand
ATATATGTGAGAATTATATGTTCAGGTCTCAGACATCCAAGGAAGGATTGGAGCAGCACAAGCTCTCAAGCCTGGCGAAAGGCGAAAGCTCTTAGGCGGCCACTGCGAATGTTTTGAGAAACAAGCCTTCATTGTTGACATCACAGACCTAGATGGGCATAATCAAACATGCATAAACCCACAAACCCACATTACTACCACTCTGTTGCCTGAGACACTGTTTATGAACAAAGCTACTGATCTTGCATTATTCGGTAAATGCTTGAGTTCCAGCTCAGCTAGAAAATAGTAACAAATTTCAAGGAATGGATCTTAAAGCAATACAAATCATCATCAAGATATACCACTGCAACCTTAAACTTCATTATGTTAATAACATCTGAAAGTATTTAAGAAAATGAAGAAAGACCAACATTAGAGTAAACTTTAATTCAAAAAGCAATCATGATTAAAAGAGAAATCAAATTTGAAGTGAGGAGCATTCAGTATGAGTAGGAGGTATTTATCCTGTCATGAAATGTATCGGATAAATTACATCATCACAATGCTCAGTTCTCACCCGTAGCCATTTTCTAAAAATTAAAATAAGCTGTAAGCAAGTGCATACCCAGCGACTGCCTCACCTCAAGCATACATGACTAAGTTCTGGACTGGTAATTTCCCAACCTAATCAAACAAAAGGCAGCAAGTCTCATTCATATAAACAATATATACATATGAGTCCAGTAAAACCAGAGATGAAACCATCAGATACATTGGATCAATGCATCAGTGAAAACACATGATGTGTCTCAGACGACCGTCGTGAGAAATTTATATCCAAATTCATCATTGGTTTCAAATTATAAAAATTGAAAATAAATTCAAAGGAGAACATAAACCAATAAATAAACATATCAAGTATACCAATCACAGTATCAAACAAGTACACGGGCAAACTACCAATTCAAATTAGATTGCATCAACAGGTATACATTATTGCTATCACTGAATAAAAGAAGATCTGTCAAACCAAGAAGAAAACATTCTTGGGGCAAGCTCTAACAGACCAAATTATACAACTTTAGCTTTTAATAAAAAAAGGAAAATAAACTGAACAACATAAAATGAATTAATTTGGTTAGAATCCTATCTTGAAAATATGAAGGCACAAAGTGCAAAGCTCGTCAATCAAACTAGAAATACGTTATTTATTAAGAAAAATATATGAAGGTCTCAGACATCCAAGGAAGGATGAAAACAGCATAAACTCTCAAGCCCGGCGAAGGCGAAAGCTCTTAGGCGGCCACTGCGAATGTTTTGAGAAACAAGCCTTAAAAATTATCATCATTGACCTCCAGTGCTCAAGCTATCAACAGATCAACAATGAATTTGATGAACACACATGCGCGAACATGACACAAACAAGACTCAATACAAATCAAGTATATCCTTAATGTCACTCGTCCAAGGCAATTCATCAAGATGGAAACTTTTTTCATGTTCCACCCTCTAATGATCAGCAAGTAACCAAGAATCAAACAACGCTGACAAAGTGAATAGGATGGATCCAAAGTTAAATGTGAGGGACTTTGTTCATCCCTATAGCACTCTAACTCCTGCTAAAGGGGCAGACGTTTAGTCCCCACAAAGTACTAGGCAAAAACTTGAAACCAAAATTATCAACTTAAAAGAGTCCTTATCACCCAACAGCAATCTAACCCAAGATAAGAAACAAATATCTCAACGCTATATTCATATAACGAATGATTATAACCGTTATCAACAAAAAATAGACATACCCAATTGAAATTCACAGCAACAGGTTAAGAAATGATCACCAATTCCATCTGGGTCAAAAAAAAAAGAGATCATTGACTGAAAAACGATGATCAACAAATTAACAGATGGCATAAGACGAGAAAGGCATAATAGAGAGTGAAATGTAGCAAGGATTGGAAACCAGCATTCAGAGCGGTAGGAGCCAAAGAGATGTAGGGGAGTCCTTTATATGGAGAGGAGATTGGAAATTAGGGTTTTTGTGCTAGGGTTTTTTACTCCCGATGGACGGCTACGATACGGTGTTTGGAACTTCCAGAAAGCTTTTGGTGTTGAAGATGAGATTGGGCTTTGTACATGATGGGCTCGTCATGAGTTGCGAGTTTTAAGCCCAAAAGGCTAATACAGCATCTGTCAGGAAAATGTTACGAAGAAGAGAGGTATTCGAGCTACTTAATGTTAAGAGATATTTTAATTATTAAAGAATATAATTGCAGTTTATTTATTTATTTTAGAATTAATTTATTTAAAAGTAGTTATATTAGTGATAATCAAAATATTTCATAATATGTAAAACTTTATTCATATTTGTCATTTTTACATTGACTATTAATACAATTTTCTTTATTTGTATTTTATTATTATTATTATTTGTTAGGCCTATTTTTATTTTTACTTTTTAAATATTCAATACGTATATGTATACGTGCTTTTTTCTTCGTTATGTGGATCTATAAAAAACAATTTTTTTATCAGTTAAGAATAAAATTGTATATTATAAGACTTTTCTAAACTCTGTATTTTAGTGAGATTTTTACTAAGCAGTATTTGTTACATTGATTATTACCAATTACTTTGATTGGGTTATTAGAAATGACAAAAAATCCTAAGTTCAGCTTGACTTTAGATGATTCTTTTGAAGTTAATAGGTTAAATTCAATTTGATCAAGTTTAGTTTGAGAGTTTGAACTTGATATTCAATCTTGAACATGAGTATTCAACTTCGAGTTCAAACTTGAATATCTAAGTCTAACGAAGCTCGAGTCCGAGTTTATATTTGATAATTATATTTGATTAATAATTATAATTTTGACTCGTACTTAAATTAAGGTTAATAAATTAATTTTGAGATTATTATACTCAACTATGATAAATTAATAAGACTTGTACTCGAGATCAAGAATTAAACTTGATTTTTTTAAAATCAATCTAAAATTTGAAACAAATTGTTGATTGCCAACTATATCTATTTTTACTTGTAGTAAAGATAAAAATAGGGTCGATAAAAAAAAACCCAAACTTTATTCAATTTTTTAATTATAACTTAAAATTTAAAAAGTTATAATAAAATTTCCAAGCTTTTAATTTTTTTCAATTCTAGCCTAAATTTAAAAAAGTGGTAGTAAAATTTTCAAATTTTAAGTTTATTTTTAATTTTAGCCCGACGTTATCTGTTGTTTTCCCGATGTTCTCAATCATTTATTTTTTATTTGTTCTTATAACGCCCCAAATTATTCTTGCACTACTGCATATTGTAGCAATAAGCTCTTCATTTTTAGTTCATTCTCCTGATGTTCCTAGTGTGAGGACGTCGCAGTTGCGTAATCTGAAAATCAAAGTATGAAGGCGTCGAGAGAACAAACTGAAAACGAAGGAAAAACTAAAATCAAAGTGTAAGGTCTACGGAGCTGCGTAATCTGATTTAGGTCATTTTTAAACAACGACGTCATTTTAATTATGTGATTAAACGACGTCGTTTCATTAATCTTTATTTATTGTGTTAATTTTGGTTGAGGTGTATTAATAGTTAATGTTTCTAAAACAAGAGGTGAATCGCGTCAGTAAACTTAACAGAAACACTAACGTTAGGCTAGAAGTGAAAAAAATTGAAAGTTTGAGCATTTTATTGTCACTTTTTGAGATTTGAGCTATAACTGAAAAAAATTAAAAATTTAGACATTTTATTGTTACTTTTTAAAGTTTGAGCTATAATTGAAAAATTGAAGAAAGTTTGGGACTTTTTTAGTAATTAACCCTAAAAAATATTATTTCCATACATAATTCTTTCATCTTTATTTATCCATGATTAAAAATTCAAATCGGTTCAAACTGTTTAATGTAAAAAATTTGAACCAGTCAATTTTTGGATTGGTTTCTAATTTTTCGGTTCAATTTACTTTAATAACTCTTATTGTTAATAATCAATTAGTTTATTAATTAATCAATCAATTTTCGTAAACTAATCGATTTTTATAAACTAAAATGAATTAATTAATTTTTATTTAAGGACAGTCTCCTTCAATCTTATCTCAAATTCTTCAAGTTTATTCAATATTTAACTAATTTTACGATAATATAATATTAATAAAATTTTTTAAACTTTAAATCTTTTGTTTTATCAGTTTAATTTTCAGTTCGAATTTTAAAAAATTGATATCTACCCAGCTCTAACCCCAAGAAAATTTCAGATGATTGAACACAAACAAAAGAATAAAACATCTTTTCTGAAAGGACTTGGCAGGGACCAATGAAAAAAAGGACTATGACCATTTCTCTGCTAAATTGAACAAAAATACTTTTTAAAAAAAATTGAACCAAAGTTTATGTACATACACTTTGTAAGATTAAAACATAAAATATAAATAATTAATATACCAAAAGAATTAATATATTAATATTTTTATTTTATTTTATTTTTATTTTTCTTTCAAATAAATTTTGAAAAATTGATAAAAATATAAATTATAATAAAAAGGGATATATATATATATAGTGAAAATTAATATTAATAAGTATATTATTTTAATTTTACTTTTAATTAAAGCATTTAGCTCTATATTTGAACACATTATTTGTTATTTTTAGTATTAGCAATGGGGTTGATTTGAAATTTTTTAATCAAGTTCAAATATGATTTAAAATTTATAATTATTGAAATACAACTGAACCTAAAATTGAACTAGAACAAAATGAAACCCTAATTTAGTTTACAAGATAATGATATATCTTTTTTCTTAGCACAGCACATCGAGTCAAAACCTGTGCAACTAGTCAAGCCAACAAAGCACAATTTTTGAAAGAAGATTTGAGCAAGATCTAACCTTTTTTTCTTTGTGATAATGCCTCTACTACCCCACATGTCTGATCTCCAAAATGATACGTAAGAGACCAAAATGGTCATTCCCATGTCATTAGGACGAGAATTCCATGCCAAGATCTGTGGAATGTAACGTGTGATTCCTTAACCCCTCGTCAATCCAAGTCCCAACTATCACTTTACCGATGTTTCTGTCTTTTGTTTTTCTCTCAAATTCCCAAAAAGGGTATCTAAAGCAAGTTTCCAACAGAACCCACCACCACCACTACTGCTCCATCATTTCCTTACAGCTCATAGTTTTTTGTTTTTTTGAACAGAAGTACCGCCCCTACAAAAGAAATTTCCTTCTTTTTTGGTTCTCTCTCTCAAAAGAAATGAACTTGCTCAATAACTTTGAAAGATTCGTTTCTCCTTCTACTTTGCTTGTGCCTGTTACTGAAGTTGTTTCCTAATGGCTAAGCGTGTTTACCAAGTGTGGAAGGGACGCAATGTACGGTTTTCTCTCTGTCTGATGTTGTTCATGTGCATGTTGTGTAGTTTCTTGGTTGATTCTTGTTGGTGTTCTGTTTGATTTCTAACCGATGTTGCGAAATGCGATCTGGGTTGGCCTTACTTTTGATGATTATGATGCTTTTTCTGTTTTTGGTAAAAAAATGACACATGGGTTTCAAGATTAACAGGCTAGTTGACTGTTTTTGTTATTGTAATGATTGGCCTTTCGGGTTATGGATTGATTTCGTTGCAGAAACTTATATTCTTTTGTGTCCCTTGTTTCAGTTTCATCTTCATTCTTAGCTTTTTACCCTGTTAAAGTGCTTACGTGAGTTTAACAACGGTAAATAGTTTCATGTGGGCATTGCATTTCAACATAGTTTCAGAGCTTGAGGTTTTGGACCTTAAATTTGGTTGCATTTTTCAGAAAGTTTAGTCTTTTTCACTGAGTGAATGTGGAAGGCAAGTTCACCTGCTCATTTCATTGTTTGACAACTTGGAAAAGTTCAGTTTACCTTAATGATTATTTTGAGGGAAAGGATTGTAAGATTCTTAGCAGCAATTATTTGGTTCCTGCATGTTTTAAAATGGAATTCTAACATTATATACATTGGTTTTGATGCCTGCATATTTGGGAGAGATGGTAGAAAACGACAGGTCAAGGCAGAATCTTTATTGTTCATCCCCGTGTTCACTAACTTTATCAATTTCCAGATACTTTGCTTTCAACCTTTCCTGAATAATTGTCTCTTCTATTGGATTTATTTTGCAGATATTCATCTTCAGGGGCAGGCTTATATTTGGACCAGATGCTAGGTCCTTGCTTGTCACCCTATTGCTTATTACGGTTCCCGTTG
Source organism: Erythroxylum longipes (assembly GCA_027563885.1). Taxonomy (NCBI): domain Eukaryota; kingdom Viridiplantae; phylum Streptophyta; class Magnoliopsida; order Malpighiales; family Erythroxylaceae; genus Erythroxylum; species Erythroxylum longipes. The sequence goes on along the minus strand of JAOQMS010000180.1, from coordinate 1,008,848 downwards.
TTATTTTTTGTACGCATGTAGCACGGAACCTAATCCATGCAATTCCAGCTTATAATGCAGGCTATGCAATTCTGCTTGTTGCTATTGGTTTCACAATCTATGTAAGTCCTTCAGATTAATAAATCTCAATTTTCTTCAGCTGCTTCTTTCCTTTGTCCTTTGCCTCATTTGAATAAATTTTATGCTCTGACCTGTGGTGGAGTTTTGGTTTACTTACTTTTAGGTTCTTTTCTGTAGAAATGTTAAACTTTTTAGCATAGCTAAGTTTCCATTCTTTTGGTAAAATTGTAATCAAAAGCTTATCACTGTAGGTACTGGTACTTCTTATGCTTACTTCAGCCCAAGACCCTGGAATAGTTCCTCGTAACTTACGTCCACCAGAGGAAGAGATTTGTTATGACTCTGCAGCTTCTGTTGAAGCTGATCTAAGACAAACACCAACACCACGATTACCACGCACAAAAGAAGTCACTGTCAATGGCTTTTGTGTCAAGGTGAAGTATTGCGAGACATGTATGTTATATCGTCCACCTCGATGCTCGCATTGCTCTGTCTGTGATAATTGTGTGGAGCGATTTGATCACCATTGTCCATGGGTTGGGCAGTGCATTGGATTGGTAAGCAATTTTCAATTTAAGAAATTTTCTTCTTTGCTAGGTGATTGGACGAGATGAAAATTTGACCTATTGATTCTTATGCTTCTTCTTGTGTTGTATTCATGAGCTGAACTAAAGTAGCTGAAATTTCTTCTTAAACTGAGAGGAAAGAATCACATTTTGTTTCTAGAGCAAGTTTCTATTAACCGAGTATAGATAAGACATGCCATTAGGTGCCTGTTTTGGAATTTTCATATTAGTTGATGGAATATTTATGGTTTGACAAAAGTGATTCTTGATCCAACATCAAAGACTCTGGCAAAGTGCAGCAGAGTTGGAACTGTGTACTGATATCTTGTGAAATAGAGTTTTGAAATTTTCTTACACTAAACTTTGGTTGTAATAAGTAGCAACTATCCCTTTTTGATCTGCCTTGATTGGAGTATCATTCTAATTAAGGTGGTTTATATTTGGACAGCGCAACTATCGATACTTCTTTCTGTTCATTTCTTCGGCGGCTCTTCTCTGCATATTCATCTTTGCAATGTCAGCCTTAAACATTAAATTTCTCATGGATGATCATGGACCTGTCTGGAAGGCAATGAAACAGTCACCAGCTTCTGTGATACTAATGGCCTATTGCTTTTTCTTCCTCTGGTTTGTTGGAGGTCTTACTTGCTTCCATCTCTACCTCATTAGCAGAAATCAGGTTAGTTTCATGCATTCTGAAGACTATCAAGAATGATGTTTTGTTGAACATTCACAAGTTACTGAATTTGATTGTATGCAGCACCATATTGAGTTCTCATACTCCTTTGAATTGCCTGAAGTTTTACTAATTTGTTAGCATGCTTCAGACCACATACGAAAACTTTCGGTATGGAGCAGTCAATAGACTCAATGTATACAATCAAGGATGCGTGAAGAACTTCCTTGAGGTATTCTGCACAAAGACGAAGCCTTCAAGAAACAGTTTCCAGGCATATGTGAGAGAAGAGGCACCTATACCGGCAATTCGCTTGAAGATAGACGATGCAGACGGGGACCATCGAACCAAAGTAGAAGACAATCTAGAGATTGATAATGACCTTTCAAAGATATCCCAGCGCCGCAACTCTGACGAAATTCGATTCGGTGGTTCGACATGACCTCATTTTCCTTTCCTGTTGCAACCTTGAACAGAATCAAATGGAGAAACAAGAAAAGAACCCTCTTGAGTTTTATGGTAGGAGAAATGGGAGCTTGTGAAGTTACTATAGTTTCTTTCTTAAGCAGTGGTTGAACACTGGAAAGGAAGAACTGCAGTACAAGTTAAGTGTATACTAGTTTTTCTTCTTCTTTAATTTGTATTATTGTTTCAAATTTTGGTGACTGGACTCTTAGTTGAAAAAGGAAAAAGAATTTGCAAATTGAATTTCTCCATCATTTCGTTCTTTCCATTAAAGAAATCTATATAAAATTATTACTTGAAATAATCTCTTTGTTGCTATTTAACTGCGTTTTTTTAAATTTTATTATTTTTACTTTACTTAGATGAACTGAAAAAAAGAATTAATATTAGTTAATTGGAGCTTTTATTTGTTATAAGAAAATATTTAAAAGGTATAATTATAATTGCATTTAAAGAAAAAAAAAGTAAACATTATATATAATGTGGTTAACTTAAATCTAAATGCTCACATTAAAAATTAATTCTAAAAATATAATTATTTTTATAAATTGTTTAAAAAATTACTTTATGACATCAAAAAAATTTAAAAATATATTAAATTACTTTAACAGAAATTGTTATATGACTAATTATTACATAGGTGATGAAAATTATGTGATTATGTAACATAATTATATTATAACCCATATTGATTTTATGTATTTATTTCATATAACCAAAACAAATTAATTTTTTATATAATTGAATTAAGTCAAATTATTATATGTGCGACAAAATAATTTATTTTAAAATAATTTTTAGAGTTTTTAATATCAAAATATTAATTTTGATCAATAACATATTTTAAAAATAAACTAAACTATAATATATGTTCAATTATGATTAGAAAAATAAATGAAAATTGGGCTGTGATAGGGTCTATCTAATTGGGCCTTTTGGGCTTTTTGTGGGAGTGAATAGGTGGGCCGGCCTGTTAAGTCTCTCTTTCTTGTTGAAGGAGGTAAATGAAAAATAATTCTCCCTCCAAGATTGTGTTTTTTTTTCCTCTGAAGTTCGAAACTTGTTAACGACCAAACTGAATTTAGGGCTATCTGTCAATTTCTCTGCAACGAAGATGGTGAGTCTTTGTTGCAATTACTTCTAATTTGTTTTGATTGTGTTTGTTTGGTTGTTTGATTCAGTGGTGTGGTTCTTTGGATTGGACGAATCAGGAAGCCAAATCCAATTTGGAGACGGCGATAGAGCAGTTGCAGAATGTCGAGAAGCAGATGAGGCTCGCAGGAGACGTCGCCGGCACCAAAAATGCTGTCACCGAAATTTTACACCTTTGCTTCCAAGCCGGAGACTGGAAGACTCTTAATGACCAAATTCTTCTTCTCTCCAAAAAGCGCGGCCAACTCAAACAGGTGACCGTTGCTATTTCCTCCTTTATCAGTTGCGTCAAAACAGAAAAGGAAAAAAGACATTTGTTTTGAGAGAGAGTTTTTTTGTCAATCTTGTTCCTGGGCAGGCTGTAACTGCAATGGTGCAGCAAGCAATGCAATACATCGATCAGACTCCAGATATTGACACGCGCATTGAATTGATTAAAACACTTAATAATGTGTCTGCAGGGAAGGTGACACCACTGATGCATTTTCAGTTTGTTGAATTCAATTATAAAGCTTGCTTCTTGCTCATGTCTAGTGCTAATAATATTGAACGTATTGCTGTAGATATATGTTGAGATTGAGAGAGCTCGGTTGATCAAAAAACTAGCTAAGATCAAGGAAGAACAGGGGCTTATTGCTGAAGCTGCTGAACTGATGCAAGAAGTTGCAGTAAGTTGTGGCAGCTATTTATCTCATGATAGCTGCCTTTTTATGTTTATTTTGCTATTAGGTAATTCACATGACACTCTTATTTTTACAACCCAGGTGGAAACTTTTGGTGCTATGGCAAAAACAGAGAAAATTGCGTTCATCCTTGAACAAGTAGGTATCTCTTTCTTTTTTCCTTGTGGAGCATTTTATGTTTAGTTGATAGGGTCAATTTCTTGTGCAATGGTACTAATATTGACTTGCAAGCAAGTTTGAAGGTTAGTACTTCATAGGTCCAGAACAATATCTTTTTCCTGTTTGGACTAAGTGTTAATTTGTGGACATGTAAATGGATTGAAATGATAATGTGCCAAGGGCTTATTGGTTTATGAATGACTTTGGCAGGTACGTCTATGCCTAGATCGCCAAGATTATATGCGTGCCCAAATTCTTTCAAGGAAGATCAGTCCAAGAGTCTTTGACGCTGATACTTCGAAAGAAAAGAAGAAGCCAAAGGAAGGTGAAAATATTATTGAAGAAGCTCCAGCTGATATACCATCAATTTTAGAGTTGAAGCGAATTTACTATGAATTGATGATCCGGTATTCATTTTCTCTGTTTCTTTTTTTTTTTCATATTGCTTAATACAACGTCCCACTTTATTATTAAGTTTCATCGTTTCTTGGTAAGGATGTTTGGGGGCCTAACAAGTTCAAGCATTTCTTAGTTGCTATGCTACTTGCTTTTTCATCAGCTCAACTTTATGTTTGTGTTGAATCTGTTCATTAAATAAATGCATTACAATTCACCCTCTTATTGCAAAGGGAATTGACATTTATTTCAATTCTTGTTGATGTATCTTATGCTGTGTTTTTTCTTTCCCTGTCATCTTAGATATTACACCCATAACAACGATTACATTGAAATCGCTCGATGCTACAAGTCAATTTATGAGATTCCATCCGTCAAAGAAAACCCAGCGCAATGGATTCCAGTAAATCTTTGTCTCACTTTATTCCTTCCATGGTTCTATTTATTCTGTTTGCTTGCTCTGATGTCTTATAATGTCTAGGTGCTGAGGAAAATCTGTTGGTACTTGGCATTGTCCCCACATGATCCCATGCAATCAAGCCTTCTAAATTCCACCTTGGAGGATAAGAATCTTTCTGAACTTCCAAACTTCAAGTATGCGTAACTTTATCTTATTGTTTCTCTTTGAGTATATCCTGGACAAACTGATTTCTCAATTAGCCCTATGCATTTTTCTTGAATAGATTGCTGTTGAAGCAGTTGGTGACAATGGAGGTCATTCAGTGGACATCTCTTTGGAATACATACAAGGACGAGTTTGAAAATGAAAATAACATGTTGGGAGGATCTTTGGGTGACAAAGCAGCTGAGGATTTAAGGCCGAGAATAATTGAACATGTAATATTTCTCCCAAACACAAAAATCCCCCCATTTTTCTAACCGACATAACTTCAAAATATAATTTGAGACACTCTTTGGCACTTTTCAGAATATCCTTGTTGTCTCAAAGTACTACTCGAGGATTACCATGAAGAGACTTGCCGAATTGTTGTGTCTCAGCATCCAGGTGTTTTGTGCTCCTTTTCTATTTTAATAAATTTCTTTTGGATCCTTTTAGGTGGGAGTGGAGGATTTGTTGGATGGTTGCTCTTCCATGAGCATGCTTGTCTACTCACGTGCATAATTTGCTGATATTGCCTGCCTCACCTTTCTAGATGTGTGAAAATATTTTCACTTCCAAGTACTAAAACCAGCTATTTGGTAAATCGATTGTGTCAGCTTCTAGTATTTAATATAATCTCAATGAACTGTTATGTGCAGAGCAGTTGTCAGATGCATAGCTCTTGCTTCCTATTTTAAAGTTCAGCTTATCAAATATTAATGAAACAGGATTAGGCCTCCTGGTTTTTTGAATAGAATTAGTAATACAGTACAGGTATTGCATTTAAGACTATTCCTTCCCACAGCCTTTCGTTCTAAGTTGTAATATATCACCTGGAGCCACCCTTGCCAATGAAAGTCCTGATTAAGATGGAAGCTTATCCTTGGATCTTTTGGTTCTTTACTCTTCTGTTTTTTTTTGTGCAACATTAGCTTTGCTAAACGTTTGACTGCTCTTATCGTTCCATAAAAAGGGTAAAAAGTGCATCAACTTTCCATGACCATGTAAAGAACTTTATAGATGCCCTTAAGTGTTTGATCACAGTGGAAGAGCAATGGTGAGACCGGTAGTTATATTATGTAGAATACCTGGCAGATAAGGGAACAAAGTTACCGAACACATTTTTTATGTCATGGTTACTGTTAGAGTATCCCATATTGATTAAACATGAAAATGTTAGGGTTTAAAAGTGGTAAGGGTTAATTATCCAAATTACTAATTCTAGTCATCTTGACAATAGTTGACCCAAACCTAATTCTTGTTAATAGACTCTACACTCTACTCATATTAAAAATTCTAATATGGTATCAGAGCAGGTTTGGTCAGGATTATTAATTTTCTGGTTGTCCATCTAGATGTCCAGTCTCAGCGATTTAGTCCATTAACCGCTGCGTTTATTTGGAGTGACAACTAGATGTTTAATCCCAGTTGCACTTGAGGAGGAATGTTAGAGTATTCTATATTGACTAAACATGAAAATGTTAAGGGTTTATAAGTAGTAAGGGTTAACTATTCAAATGGCTAGTTTTAGTCATCTTGACAATAGTTGGCTCAAACCCAATTCTTATTAATGGACTCTACACTCTATCCATATTAAAAATTGTAATAGTTACTTAGCAGAAGCTACCATCCATTAACTTAATATTTTGTTCCCTGGTGTGTAGGAAGCTGAGAAACATCTTTCTGATATGGTTGTGTCCAAAGCATTGGTGGCAAAGATTGACAGACCGATGGGAATAGTCTGTTTTGAAGTCACAAAGGGTAGCAATGACATCCTTAACTCATGGGCAATGAACTTGGAGAAACTGCTTGATCTCGTCGAGAAAAGTTGCCACCAAATACACAAAGAAACCATGGTCCACAAGGCAGCTCTTAAAGTGTGACCTTTCTGATGGCATTGTAGGTAGAGCTCTCAGACTTACCGCGCACCTGGTTCCACAAGCTCGCATAAAGGAATATCAGTTTCTTTGTTTTGTGGACTGAATTATCGAGAGATCGACGCTCTGCGATGTATACTGTTGCATGCTTCTCCCAAGTGATTATTTCTTTTCTAATCGGGACTTTGATCTGGGTTATGATATTCTCTAAACCGGAAAACCTATTGTATAACTTCAAGTGCTCAGTTCCTTTTTCTTTCCTCCGTGGCCTTGAAAGAACTTATCCGGCTTTCTTTGAAATATAAGCTTTTATAGTTCATTCTCATTGCAACAGGCGTGAAGTCATGTTTTTGTGGCCAGCTCATGTGTCTTGATGTTCTATAGTTCATCGTTACTATGCACACAAATTTTGTCATAAATCTCGGGAGTCATTCCACTCAAACTTCTTTGCCATTTTCTTGTCTTGGTATTGAGTTGCATGCTAACTGAAACCTAATAACGCGTGACAGCTTGACATTATTTGCATCAGAACTTTTGTTTGCAAAGTCTTATGAGACAAAATACTATCCGGATCAAAGGATTTGATTTTAATTTGCACTTCCGTTTTTCGTGCAACTTGCATGTTCTCCTCCCAAGATTCTTGCTTGCTCAATTTAATCTTTATTGGCGGCTCCTGCAGACCTCGTGGAAGCTTGACACCATCCCAATTGGATTGCAAATTGCATGTGATTGGTAAGAATCGTCCAGTCGAAGTGCAATTTTTTCTTCCTGAATATCGGGTGGATTAAATTGCTCTACCTCGAAAACATGCAAGTTGGTCTTTCAGTAGTAGACTATATTGATTAAGCAAGTTGTCAGATATTTTCCCTCTATCAAACCACTTTTTAAGGATCCAATCTTTGACCGATAGTGAGTTCTGAGCATTTCCTTTTAACTTCTTAACTTTCAACTTTTGTATAAAGAATAGTGACCGATCCCAATAAGAATGATACTATTGGTAACAAGAAAAGAAAACTCGCAACCTTCATGCCTATAACAGCTAAAACAATAATCTATTTGGCAACGGAAACTGAGGTGTAATGGCTAAAATAGTAATTATCCTGAAGAAGTATGAGGGCCGGAATCCGACCAGTGAAACACCGAAAAATCTGGATCGACACTCTGAGAACTGGAAGGTCTGAAGTCACCAGGCGGCTGAGTTGGAAAAAGCAGGGGAAAAGAAGCTGGTTGTGTAGAAGAAGCTGAAGAAATAGAAGTAGCAAATGTAGGAGAAGCCTGGAAAGGAGATGTCATTGAAGAAGACAACACCATTTGCTCATAAAAACTCATCGGTTGTCTTTGATAACCACCAATACCCAAAACAAGTTGAGAGTTGTTCACATAATCTCTAGCAATATCAGGGTTCTGAGAATAGTGAAGGGTTTGAGAGTGAACTATTGGCTCATTTGATGTTGAAGGAGAGAAGAGGGTATTTGCAGAATCAGAAATGGTGAACTGGGTTGTTGTTGTGTCGGACGTAGATGGTCTGAGGCAGACATTTTCAGGGAAGTTGAGCTTGGCTTTGTTGCCTCTGAATCTGAGAGCAGCTTCATCATAAGCTCTAGCTGCAGCTTCTGCTGTCTCAAAAGTGCCTAACCAAACTCTAGCAGCTTTGAAAGGGTCTCTTATCTCAGCTGCCCATTTGCCCCATGGCCTTTGTCTCACTCCTCTATATCTTCTTCTTGGCATTTCTCTGTAAGTTTCATTGTGCTCATATATGGGAGTAAACGCCATTTGTGATGTTGCATTTACTGTGCTGCTTCCGCTTGAACTCTGATCTGTTACTGTTGGAAAAAGAAGGTGATGAATAAAGTTAATTTCGATTACATAGCACAAGCACTAGCAGAAAAAATGACGAACTCAACTAAGCTCATGCAATATTAACATATTTTTTCTCATTTATTAGAATTAAAGTACAATAAACGACAAGTTTAGAGAGTGTCTGTACAAGGAAGATTGCAGAGAATTATTGAATATGTTGACCAATTAAACTTTGAAGCTCTAGAGGATTCAAAAGATGAGACCTATCAACCTCTCCTGAACATCTTATCTTTTAGCAGATAAAGACATGTCTCTGCAAAACTGTTCCATTGATGCAAGAAACGAAGCAAAAGAGAAGAGAAGAAAAAACACTTCACCTCTTTCAGCACCAGAAGATGAGCCTAAATGATCACCTAATGCTCTATGAAGCCTTTTATCCACTGGACCAACCTGTTCTTCTTCTCTTCCTCTCTTGGAATCAGTAAGCACCGATACTGAACCTTCATGTGATGAAGGCAAAGAATCTGTGTTCACTGGTATATCCCCGGCCACCACATGCCTCAGAGCAGACACCATAGTCATCATCTCTCTCTCCCTACTCAGCCCAGAAAGCAAAGATGGTCTTCTCTGGTTCTCTGAAGTTGGTAATTCCCGCATCAATGGCCTGTAAATCCATTCTTCAATGTCATCACCATCTCTCTGCGGATTACCAACAGCTTTTGTATTCTCTTCTTGATTCGCCACCTTTAGAAAACACATGCAAATCAATGGCTCCCTCCTTTTTCCTTACGAAAATGATTCAGAAACATTCAAGAAAACCTTCTCAGGTTGCCTCAAAAAGACACTTTTATAGGCCAAAAGAAGAGTTTGATTTCAAGTAAACCTTAGCCAGCCTTGACAAAGTCGGTTTCAGTGGCTTCTTCCACAAGAAGCAAACCAAGCTGTTGGCTTGTAATATATAATATTTTCTAAACAAAATTCTGCGCTGTCAAAATAAAAAATTATAAATATCCCATTTTTTGTTCTTGATTATAACTTTTTTGTCTTTAAGTTATGATTTCTAGTGTCAACTGAAGGGTTAAAAACGGAAAAAGGTCAAAACCTGCCAGGAGCGAGAAGAAACGTGCACGTATGAACACAGAAAAGGATTAGAACCGCCGTCCACTTGGCAGAGGCGGTGTCTGTTTGGATAAGGAGAAAATCCCTGAACGCCGACATAGATCACGTCGGCTCAATTGATGTTAATTAAGTTGACCATTTTAAAGATTTCAACCATGTGGTTAATTTTGACCCCTTCCCAATTTTCTTTATCTATATAATTAAATTATGTCAAATCCGTAATTATATCCAATTAATCTCAATTTTCAACTCATCTTTTCCAAATTTTAAGCCCAACTCAGCCTTGAATTAATCAAGATTTAGACAAATCTTCAGTCAAAATGTCAAATTGATCAGTAATTATCTCAACTAAGTCTTGAACTAATCAAACTTTAGACAAATCTTGAATCAAAATGTCAACTGATCAATAATTATTATCTATATGTAGTTTTAAATGAAAATTTTAAAATTAAATGCTATATTCTCTTAATTTGTAAAATTTTGAAAATTAACTAGTAAATTAATCAAATGCCACATAATTATGGGTTCATATAAATATTTTCTTTTTTATTGCTTACCTACAAAAATTATTTAAGAAATATGGATTAATAGTTGTGTATTTTTCTTTCGGGGTTCAACATTCCAATTTTTTTAAAAATTAAACCGAAAGTTAAACTAGTAAGATAAAAGGTTTAAAAGATTTAATCAGTATTAAACCGTTATAAAGGTAATTAAAGATTGAATAAAAATTAAAGAATTTAAAAAATAATTGAAGAAATTACCATCGAAAAATTTAATTTTTAATTAAAAAGAACGTTGTTAAATGACAATTAATCAGTTTGTTTTAGCTTATAAAAACTTATTAACTTATATAAAATGATTAGTTAATTAATAAATTGATTGTTTTTAAAAACAAATATTATTAAACCAAATTAAACTAGAAAATTAAAAATTGAACCAAAAAGTTGATCAATTTAAGATCTTTTGCGATTAAACTGACCAAACTGGTTCGGTTTTCAAACCATTGCAAAATTCATAGAAATATTTTATCTTTGTTAATTATTCTATTTAAGTGTATTTTTATATTCTTAATTAAAAATAATTTAACTACTATTTTGCCACTAAAAAAGGAAATAACATTCCTAAGCTGAAAGATATGAAAGAAAACAAGACAAAAGATTGATCTTTTCTTTTAATCTTCAGCTAATATTATTGATAAATTAAGAGAAATAAAATTTAGGTGGTTTGAACATATTAAGAGAAAACATCCAGACCCTTTAGTGAGAAGATCATACTTAAAGATTCTAAGAGAAAACATGAGAGGCATAAGAAAAACCAGAGGGAGGTTACCAAAAACGATATAGTGATGTTGAAACTTACCGAAAACATGACCCAAAACTTTAGAGTACTAGGTTTTCGATAAAGAATCTTTCGTAAAGAGATTCTTATAATTATTCTTGTAGTTAGCCCAAACTTGTACTTAGCTGAATTTAGTTATTATTATTATTATTATTATGACTACGACTATCATCGCCACCACAATTATTATTACTACTACTAATATTATTATTATTATTATTATTATTATTAATTATAATATTCGCATTATTAATATTATTATTATTAACCTTATCCTTCTTCATCTTTTCCTTATTACTATTATTATTATTATTATTTTATTTGTTCCCCCTCTCTCTATCTTTGTCTTTTTTTTCTTTTTTTCTTTTTATGTGAGTCATTTAAAAATAATCTTTTTATTAGTTAAGAGTAAGGTTGTATATTATTGAACCTTTCCAAATTTCAGGTATTAGTGAAATTCATACTGAATGTTATTATTTTTGTTATTTTTAATCTTCAATTTAGTATTTCTGTTTTCTTTGGTATGGGAGAGATTCCAAAGCAAAAAATTTAAAAAAACGAAAACGAACTTAAGAAATAAAAATTGAAAGGTAAGAAACCAACTGCCGAGTGCCGACTACACAATGGTAAAAGTACAAGATGTATAATGTTCTTGGTGTTAATCGTTGACTGCAGAAAAAGAACTCATCTTTTTCTGATCATGTAATTGAAGGAATTAGATAACACTTCCTTCTAGAAAAATGTTTCTCACTTTCTTAATTTTCTAATGACACAAAAATTATTCAATTTGGTTCAGAAATTTGAAAGTTATATCTCAACACTTCTGATCTATTCTTATACTAAAATAATATTCTGTACTCAATTTTCATCTAAAAATTAAAATTCTTAGGGACTGACTTAGAACTTGATTTGATAAGATAATTTGTAGTCCTATTTCTCTAGTTTAATCCAAATTAAAAATCACCTCATTTGGATTGCTAGAGAAAAAGTTATGACTAAAACACCAAAGCATACTTAGTGAATATGTTCCAACTACATTTTCCAGCTTACCACTTCCAACATTTCACATATAATTGTTCTATCTTCTAAGAAAAGTTTTGGAGTCCAACAGAGTTAATCTTCAAATTAAGTTTAAGCTCAGGCTCAGGCTCCTGTTCAAAGTCAATCAATTAGTCTCAGGTTAACGGAGCCCAACTCGAGACCCGTTAACCTGACCCTTATAAGCAAAATGACTATCGAGCAAGAGCAAGTTGGGTTGACAAAAAGGATTGTTGAGAGAGATACGGGAATATAAAGTTTTAAATTGTCATAATTGTGATATTATAGTATATGTTATTATAATAAAAGTAATACATTTGAAGTAAGAAAATTTTTTTATAATGTTTTTGGTAACCAACATTATTATAAATATTAATCTAAATATTATTTTGTAAAATAAAAATCTTCTTATTTAATAATAATGTTCACTATAATTATTTTTAAATAAATAATACACGTATATTTATAAATAAGGAATAAATATATTAAATTTCTTTATATTTCAAGTTTTTAATTTGCATCCTTATATTTTTAAAATTATCACCTAATTCTTATAATTATTATATTCATACTTTGTTTATTTTTATTTATCTTTTTTAAGAACAAAATATTATTAAAAATTTAAATTATAATACACATTATTACTACTTTAATTCCCCTGCTAAACCCCACCATTTGTCCATTTCATAAAACCTTAAAAAGCTGTCTTTTAAATGTGTTAGTTAAAACATCTGATCTGAAAGAAACATCATAGTCAACTGCCATGACGAACCGACTATCGTTTTAAGTCGGGAATGATTCCCATTGATTTGCACATTCACATCCAACGTGCAAGTCAAACACTAACACTGGAGCACCGACGTGTTAGGAACACAACCATCTCAAGTCTTTAATGAGGTATAATTAGGTACGGCAACAAGTTTGATCGAGTTACGTTGGGTCTGTCATTGGCCTGATCTGGCCTTCAAATAGTACCGACCAAGTTCCGGTTCAAATTTAGTTGGGTTTGCATCTGGGACCGATTTCGGTTCAAATCACTATATTTAATTTGAATCTTTTTTTCAAACGGAGAAACTTGCGATTGCTATCTTTTGGATACATATTAGATAAATTTTAGATTGACGCAATAGCCTACAAATCCCGTCAACCAGGTATTCCGTACTAATCAAGTCCTATACGATAGGCTCGATCGAGAGAGTATAGATAAGGGGGGTTCGAATACAGGACCTTTTAACCTCATATTCCCACTTCACCAACTCGATCATCCCCTAAAAAGCTAATTTGAATCCTTAAGAATGCGGATAAAGTTTATTTGAGCAGCTTAAAATGAGAACGTTTAGAAATCACATGAAATCATCTGTTCCCAAAATAGTGTTCCAACTTTATATCAGTTAATTTCATCAAACATATATGTGGGTCCAAAATAATGTTCTAACTAACACAGAGTTAGAATTAGTTAACGAAAACAGATGATCTAATCCTTTTGAAATTGGTTGTTTTCTAAATTTAAAAATAAAACGATATCGTTTTAAAGAAGTTTATTAAATTAACCTTGGTTTGTAGTCAAGAGGAGGGTGGTTGAGTTGACTTCGGAAGTTTGAGTTTGGCCGAAGCTTGATCTCCTAAAAAAATTTCAAATGTTGAATTGAGCTTATTACTTAAATATATTGATTTATCAAATAACTTTTATATTTCACAAAGTCTACTCAAGTTGGGTTAAGTTCGTCTTTAGTATAATCCGATCTCTTAAGAGGACGGACCAAGTTTAGTTTGAAACTTAGTCGAATTAAGGCTATTTCTTTTATGTGTTTTTCATAATTTGATTTATTTACATAATTTACTAAGTAATTAAATTTAAAATATATATTACTTTACACAATATGTATCATTGTAAAGATCTCATTGAAATATTTAAAATGACACTTATATTGAATATAATATTAAATTTATTTTTAATATTTATTTATAATTCTTATTTATAAGTGTTATAAATTTATTAATAAAATATGTTAAGAATAAAAAGTAAATTTGAAATAAAGGGAACATAAATTTAAACCACAATATTGATTTAACAAATAAAAACTAACGAAAATATTTGAAATTACAACCAGACTAAAATAAATTATAATTACAATCAGACTCGAGGTCACAATCAAACTAAAATTACAACAATCAAATTAAAAGCAAAACTAAAGCACTTGAGAATATTAATTTAACATAAATAATTAATAGTTTGGAAGTTCATCTCTATTTCTTCCAAAATTAAAATATTGGCTAAAGTTACTAGATGAGTCAACTCTTCTTTGAGGTTTTCCTTCCTGCTCTTTTTGCATAAATTTTCATTTTTTTAATTTCTGAAAGCCTTACGTATCATTGGATCTTTGATGAAATCCAGATCTTTGCATAAAATTTTATTATCTTCTCGTTGTTGTCGTAGCTCTTAATTTTTTGCCTCATTTTGAGCTCGTAACAACTGAAGTTCATAATTTTTTTGAGAAGAGATTGACTTTCATTAAATATTCCTTTTATTTCTTTATTCCGCGATAGAAAATGTTTTTTCATTTCCTTATTTTGTTCCTTTTTCATTTTTGCTTTTTTCCTCCCAATAAGACGATAAGCTTAATCATTTCTTTTAATAAATGAATCTTCAACTTTAAAATCATTATTTAAATCAATACAAAATAATGATGATCCTATTGACTTATCTGATTTTTGGGATTCGGACAGTGACATTTTATTATACTTAGATCGTTTTCGATGACCCGACACTTTCTTTTTGCTAGTATCAACATATTCTCCATATTTTTTAAGATTGACTATACATTATCAAATTTGAAACCTTTTTGAAATTTGGATCTTGAAGAAGTAAATATTTTGCTTTCTTGAACTGCAAAACAATGTAACTTAAATTAGATTTTAGGGTATAAATCAAACATATTCCAATTCATACAAAGAAAAAAAAACAAATAAATAAAGCACTTACAATATTCTAGTCAGAAGCACAACTTGAATTCATGTTTTCAATTTGTTGAACACATGCTTTGAATTTTCAAATAACTGTCATTATAGTTTTCCATCGAGTTTGTAAAGATCTCTAAGGTCGAACAGTAATGATATGATTTGCCAGTATTTGATAATATTCAGTATTGATACGAGACAAAAATTGAGTCATAAATTGATCTCTACTAGTGATTGGGTCTTGTGAAACATTAAGATATACGTGGTACAGGACTCGATCTTTTTCAACTAAATATGATGCACTTCTAGAAGCATTTGAAGGCTTTACACCAATAAAAATATTATATTTTTGTATGTTATTAATTTGTTGTTGAAATAATATTAATTTAATATAAAGTATATATTAATTAATTAAGAAAAATGATTTTATTTTAATTTTTATAAATAAAT
>JAOQMS010000180.1:942004-993167 GCA_027563885.1 Erythroxylum longipes | reverse complement strand
TATTCATTAATTAAAATATTGTAATTAATTTTAACTAATTATATTGTAACTAATTAATTAATAATATTTTAATTAATGAATAATATTATAATTTATTATATTTTAATTAATTAATTATATTTTAATTAATTAATTAATTACAATATTTTAATAAATGATATATATATATCACCTTAAATTGTATTTCTCTTCTATTAAAAAACAAAACAAAGACCAACTTCTTTAAAGTCTTTAAAACAACCTTTGAATATGTTAAAAAAGCCAACATAAAATCCAATTTGTTCACTTGTTTGTATTTATAAATTGTCAAATATGTAGAGAGTATACTTCATCCCACTATTAAATAATTATATTATAATATAATTAAAGTATAGTATTAAAAAATTTGGTAGTGGGCACCGAATTTTGACCAACTTGCAACGGTAAGACGTCAACCCTTACAGGCAGGTATGACAAAACTCTTTTCAATTAGCTAATCGAAACTGACTCTCAAATTTAATCCACATCCACGAAATATACAAACACAGTTGAAAATCAATGCTCATTAATGGCGGTTTGCGGTATAGAAACATACGACTGAGAATATGTCATCTTCATCATAAATGTAATATGAAATTCCAAGTTCTTCCAGCTTCCGGAGACATACATAGTGAAGTACAATTTGCTAATAAAAGGTCAACCACATATTGACAACCGACAGCCACTTTCGAGCTATACAAAGATTTCTAACAATCTGAAAGATTCACTCACACTTAGTAATCCAACTTCTATAATGATGATTGATACATCGAGTCATGAGGTCTTCCAGCAGTTTTAACTTCCACAGGCCATGCACTCTTCACGGTTTGTAAGAGAACAAACCATCTGAGCCATTTTTGTATCCTCATCCTCATCAAGAGCATCCACCTCCTGCTTCATTTCCTGGATTACAACCAAAAAAAGTTGAGATCATCCCAAAGATGATTGTAATATTCAAACAGAGATGGCAAGTCCGGAAAGCTTGATTGGTTTAAACAAGGCCTATTCATAAAACTCGAGTATGAACCTGGCCAAAGCCTAAAAATCTAATTTTTAAGCTCAAAGTCAAACTCAACCTAAACTCTAATCAAAACAAAATTTATCCCTTAACTTCGGAATGAACATGAGATATTTTGCGTCCCTACATTCAAAGGAAATACAGCAAAATTTGCAAAAGTTGTTACCTGAAGGACAGAAGTGTCGACAGTGAACTTGATGGCATCAGCAGCAGCACGAGATCGCAAGTAATACATCCCTGTCTTTAAACCCTTTTGAACCACAAAGAACAATATAAGTAAACACACAAACAATCAAACACATACAAAGGCATTATAACAAAGGAAATACCTTAGACCATGCATAAAAATGTAACGAAGTTAGTTTCCCAAAATTTGGCTGGTCCATATGTATATTAAGGCTTTGACTCTGATCAATGTAACATCCACGATCAACAGCCATATCAACCAGGGTTTTCTGTTTGATCTCCCAAACAGTCCTGGTAGCAGCAATGAAACAGAAACAAAGTTAATTTGAAGGATAAAATTTAAAAGCAGGAACAAGCAACAAACAGGCAGTAGACATGCAAGTTGCATGTACATACTTGTATATAAGCTTCAGGTCATCAGGGATTTCAGGAATTTTCTGAACAGAGCCATCCTCATAAATTATTTTGTTCTTGAGAGCGGGAGACCAGAGCCCCATCTCAGTCAAATCATGAAGAAGATGTTTGTTGACCACAACAAATTCACCACTGTATAAACAGAACAGTAAAGGAACAAAAGAAAACAGTCGGAAGAATATTAAGAAAAAAAAAATGATGGCATAGCACACCTTAAAACTCTTCGGCTATAAATGTTGGAGGTATATGGTTCAAAGCACTCATTATTTCCAAGAATCTGGCTGGTTGAAGCAGTTGGCATTGGTGCAACAAGAAGTGAATTCCTGACCCCATTAACAGATATCATTTCCCTAAGAGCATCCCAGTTCCAACGACTAGAAGGCACTACATTCCACATGTCAGGCTGCAGGATTCCCTGCACAACTCAAATTGAAATGAAGCAATTAGGGTCCAATCACTATGTTATAGAAGGATACATGGGTTCCCTGTATCAAGGGATATTTAAAACTTCATGTCAATCTAAATGTTAGATTCCTTTATCACTCAACAAATAAAAATTATGGTACTTGACAGCTGATTTGAATCCAGGGAGAAAAATCTGAAAGCAACCCAAGGAAATGATAGCGGCATGCTGTGATCCTAAGTCTAAAAGGTGGAATAAAGAAACTTCATAGAACAAACATTTACTTCAATCTACTAATATTCTTTTTGATTTGAAGTGAACACACCTTGCTTATAGGACTTCCCTCATATGTTTCATATGGACCTTCTCTTGCAGCAATTTCAGAGGAAGCTTGCAGAGAATGGTAATAGATAGTTTCAAATATGTCCTTATTCAGTTGTTGCGCCTGAAACCAGTTTGATCAAACAATTAGTCCACTAAACCAAAAAGTCCAAACTGGTAATTACCACACAAGTGTTCACATGTACAAATTTATAGATGGGCACAAAACAAATGGCAGAATAACTCACCTCTGCTGAATCAAATGCCATGCCAAGCAAAATGAAGGTATCTGCAAGACCTTGCACTCCAATGCCAATGGGTCTATGCCGAGAATTTGATCTTCTTGCAGTTTCAACAGGGTAGTAGTTAACATCAATTATTTTGTTCAGATTGTGCGTTACTACTTGAGTAATCTGTTCAGAAGTAGACATGAAAAGGTAATAAGCCAAGTTTGACCCCATGATATACATCATGTAAATTTGTATCATGCAGTCCATACCTCTGCCAATTTGTCGAAGTCAAAAAACCTGTTCTTATAATCTCTACTCCCAACAAGCTTAGATGGATGAGCTTCCATCGGAACCCCCTGAAAACATAAAAGGGAATATTAAATTCTAAACAAACAGGATGAACCAAAAATTCTACTTGTGACAAGAACAAGCCACAGCTCACCTTCTCTCTCACAAATCTTGGTAGAGCAATAGATGCTAAATTGCACACAGCAGTTTCAGTTGGACTTGTATACTCAATTATCTCAGTGCACAAATTTGAAGACTTTATCGTACCCAGATTCTGCTGGTTGCTTTTCCGATTACATGTATCCTGAATAAGCAAAACATTTGTTACAGAAAAATCCAACAACATTAAACTAGACATCATAATCCAAATCACAGAAAGTAATGCCATAAAAGAATTTCAAATATATTGTTGCAAATTACCTTAAATAGCATATAAGGAGTGCCTGTTTCTATCTGTGATTTCAGAATTTCAAACCACAGGTTCTGTGCCTGTACCACTTTCTTTGCCTTGCCCTAATTAGAGAAAACCAGCTTGAATTAAGAACCAAAATACAAACAACTGGAAAAACCACACCAGATTTATATAAAATGCAACATCATATAAACAACACAACGTAAACTTACATTTGTTTCATATCTAGTGTACAGTTCCTCAAATTCTTTACCCCAACAATCTGCCAAACCTGGGGCCTCATTAGGGCAAAATAGTGACCATTCTCCATTACTTTGCACTCTTTCCATGAAAATATCAGGTATCCAGAGAGCATAAAATAAATCTCGAGCTCGGTGCTCTTCCTAAAGAAATAAAACACCAAGTACTCTCATGTTAAGCAGCAAACATTTTGACGGGAAAAGAAGATTATATATCACACTAACTTGAACCAAAACATATTAGAAAGGAAAAAGGGAAACAATTTCAAGAGTCTAGCTACTTCAACTATACCTTTCCATGGTTTTTCCTAAGATCCAGAAACTCAAATATGTCAGCGTGCCATGGTTCTAAGTACACAGCAAAAGCACCTAGAAACATCATAAATAAAACCATAAATCACAACCAATTTTCACATGCAACACGGTAACAAGAAAATAACTCAGATACAATGGGCATACCTTTCCTCTTGCCTCCTCCTTGATCAACATAACGAGCAGTGTCATTGAACACCCGTAGCATAGGAACAATGCCATTAGATGTACCATTTGTCCCACGAATATAACTCCCAGTAGCACGAATATTATGCACAGAGACACCAATTCCTCCAGCTGACTTGCTGATAACAGCACACTCTTTCAGTGTATCATAAATACCCTCAATGCTATCATCTTTCATGCAGATCAAGAAGCAACTGCTCAGCTGCCAGAATTTTAACAAAGAAACCATTATTCAGCACCAGAGTTGATTAAAAACAAGAAAGAAATCTCACAGAGGAAACATGAAACATACTTGAGGCCTCGGTGTCCCAGCATTGAAAAGTGTGGGAGAAGCATGAGTGAACCACCTATGGGACATCAAATGGTACGTTTTAATAACTGAATCGATATCATCCTTATGGATCCCAACAGCAACCCTCATCAGCATGTGCTGTGGCCTTTCCACAACCTTCCCCTGGACCTTCAAGAGATAGGACCTCTCAAGAGTCTTGAACCCAAAATAATCATAATCAAAGTCCCGATCATAGATGATCTCACTGTCCAAACGAGCAGCATTCTGAACAAAGAAAAATACAAATGGTCAAGTATTGAATGTCAGCTTAAAACACAATTTCAAATAAATACTCCTTCATGATTTCAGATAATTATCTGAAAGTTGGGATTTTTACTCGTTCCCAACTAAGCATACCTCCATTATTATCTCATAGACATCATCAGCAATCAAAGGCGCGTTCATCCCAGACCTATGATTAAAATGGTTATACATGATCTTGATCCTGCAACAACCCACCGATCCATGTTAATCACGAAATTTTAATCACAAAAACAAAATGGCGCCAATTCTATTTTTAAAAAAATACTCACGTCTCAGAGAATGACTTCTTAGTATTCTTATGAAGGTTGGAAACCGCAATCCTCGCAGCCAACTATCAAACAAAAGAACACAATAATCATAAACCAGAAAAAGAGTAAGTAAGCCATAAAATTTTTTGAAAAAAACAACTGAGAGAACTGACAGAAGCATAGTCGGGATGATTAGCCGTCAAAGCAGCGGCGGTTTCAGCTGCCAATTCATCGAGCTGGCTGGTGGTGACGCCTTTGTAAACACCAGCGCAGACCTTCTGGGACACGAGAACAGGATCGCAGTGGTCGATGCTGAGGCCATAGCTTAGCTTCTTGAGTCTGGCAGTGATCTTGTCGAAGTGGACTGCCTCTTGCCTTCCATCGCGCTTGATCACGTACATTTTTAATCTATCGCAGGACTTCTGACGAACAAGTTGAGTGCTACGAGAAATGAAATGGTAGTAGAGAATGAATTATATATATAAGGCAGGTGGTGTGGGTTAGGGGATTTGAATTTCTAGGGTTTGTTAGGTACCGTGAATTCGGGGTTTCCCTCTAAAAAGATTAGGCTTTTTGGGGATTTGGGCGCCAAAATTTTGAAGGTGCGTTGAACGTTGATGGCTTTGGCGGGAAAATGTTGGAGCTGGCAATGAGTTGTGAGAAACGTGATCGTTTGGGTCCACATTTTTATTAATTGCTATGTGTGCTTTAATTCGGAGTATGTGGATCCGGTGCAAAAACTGGGGGCCCAATTTCGGCGCTAATCATTATTATTTTTTAAAATCATGAGACTAAAATGAAAAATCAACCTATTACATAATTTTGAAAATGGAGATTATCAAATTCGGTTCACCCAAATCCGAATTAGGACCGAAAATTCGTGTTTAAGTCTAAGCCTAACCTGAGGCTTTAGATCTGAACTTGACCCGCGATCCGATAAATTTGGAGTGATCCCATTTACCAACTTTTGTTAAACCTATTCTAATTCTATGTGTCTAATAAAAAATTATATGATACTTTTATCATATTATAAAACAAGTTGATGCATATAATTTATGGTCCATACAAATGGATATCTCACTAAATGTGAGATTTAGTTAGGTAAGCTTAAAATTGTTGATAAAATATAACCTATTAATATAATAAGGAGTTACAAAATTTTAAACTTTTATTTTAATAAAACTCGATTGTATTTTAAAATTGATCGAATTATTGTATTTTGCTCATTGATTTTGAATCGAATTTGATGCACGATATCAAATTTAGTAAATATTAGAGATTAAGTAAAATTGCAAAAATTAATGATAAGTTATGAATTACGGTCCATATATAATTTTAAAGAAAGAGGAAGAGTTTTGAGTAACTGGTAAAATTGCTCATTTGAAATTAAAACGTACAAGTTTGAATTATGAAAATAATTTCTTTATAAAAATACAGAAAGAAGATTACGTACATTGATGACCTTCTATCAATCCTCATAAAGCGGAAAGCTTTGAACATTGAGTTATATTGAGTTTGAGTTTATATAATTTTAAAGAAGATAATTATTCAAAAGTGAGAACATATTAAATCTCAAAGTTGTTTTAAGTTATATCATCGATTATCTTTTGTTTTAATCAATCTTTTAAAGGTTGTATTGATTCCATTTTTTTCCTCACCATTTTATTAACCATTTTTTATAAAATAAGCACATTAATATTAGACCAAAACAATTTTAGCAATTTAGTAAAAGTCATTTTAATTAAATTAGTATATATTTTAAAAAATTATTATTCAATTGAAAGACTTTATCTAGATAAAATACATCAAACGTCACACTATGTAAACATTTTCCTACGTGGCATGGATGAGTATGCAATATGAGAACTCATAATTTGAAACTTTTAGGCTATATTTGATTGGACGTAAAGTTTTTAATAGATTGAAATGAAATAATTTATAATAAAAAGGAACTTAAGTGGATGTAATATTAGAAAATTGTTACCTAAAAAAGATGAAAATATTCATAATATAATATAAAGACATGTTATTTGAATGAATGATTTGTAATGTAATATAGTGTAAAGTTATTTATCATTTTATATTTCATCATAAATCTCCTAAATCAGATTTTTTTTATTGTATAGAATAGAATGAAATGTAATATCAAATCTTTCTTTTTCATTTTATTCATTATAAAACTTCCTTCAAAATGTAATATTATTTTCACTTATCTTCTTCTCGGTTCCATCAAATCCTTTTGTTCTACTTATTTTTTTCTAACTTTGTTCAATTAAATCTTATTTATATATTTATACGAAGTAAATATAAATATATGAATAAAATTTAATAGTATATAATAGTATTGATAATTACATATCTTATCTCTCCTGCGTGACACAAGATTCTCTGTCTAATTTTTTGATGTCTTATTCTGTCTCCTAAATCTCAGCTATTTATTTATGTAGATCATGCGTGGGTCTCACATAAATAAATATAGGATTCGTATAAATAAATGATTGAAATTTATAGGACAAAATAAGACATCATAAAATTAGATAGAGGATCCTGTCTTTTTCCGCGTACCCCAAGTCAAAGCGCAAATTCAATAAAATTAATCCCCTAAATTCTGCTAGAGTTCCCAATCATACCGAGGTTAGAATCGTCCAGACATGGAAGTCGATGAGATCGAGTATCTGGAGAAGACTAAATTCTGCTAGAGTTCCCAATCATACTGAGGTTAGAATCGTCCAGACATGGAATTCGACGAGATCGAGTATCTGGAGAAGACAGTGGAAGAAGCGGAGGATCGAGAAGGTTCAAAGAATAAGAAGAAGACACAGAGAGACGGAAACAACGAGAAGAGTTACCGGAAACGAGACTTTAACGACAATGAGGACATTGAGGAGCGGAAGGGTAAGAGGTCGAGAGTCGCGGAGGAGAACGGCGGCGAGAGGTCTAAGGATAAGGATCGTCACCGGTGGGATAGAGAAAGGGATAGGGATTTGGAGAGAGAGAGAGTTAGCAGAGAGAAGGAGAGGGAGAGGAGTAGGGACAGTGATAGAGATAGAGAGAGAAGCAGCAGAGAGAAGGAGAGACATAGGGAGAGGAAAGATAGAGAGAAGGAGAGAGAGAGAGAGAGAGATGTGGAGCGCGATGGACGAGAGAGGAAGGAAAGGGACAAGGAAGATGAGAGAGAGAGAAGCGGAAGCAGGTCGAGGAGGGATAGGAGCCCAAGCCGGAGTGATCGTGATAGAGAAAGGGAGAGAGAACTTGACCTCAGAGAAAATAGGTGATTATGATTACGTCCCTTTTTATTTATTTTTGCTCGAAGTTTAATTCTTAAAGTTTGGTCAAAGAATTGCAATGACAAAGATACCAGCTTTCTCTAAATTTCTTACGGTTAAGATTGCAAACTCAATTCCAAATATGGAATCAAATTTAACTCACTTTAGTGTCAATCATCCAATTGGCTAGTCATCCAGAACCCAAAAGTTGATATCAATTGTTTGTTGGTGGAAATGTTTGCTTTTGGAGCCAGAAACCTAAAGATAGATGTTACTTTTGCCATCAATAATGTGTTAAGCGTGTGTATATAATGTTTGCCTTTGAAAATGCTAACATAAGTTTGTTGCATATACGAAATTACATTGGATAGGGTACGATATATTGATATGTAGGTAACTTGGGTTTACTTTAGTTGGAACAAAGGGCTACTTAGTCTTATAATATGGCATAATACACTTTATATGTAATAGATACTGGATAGTTTTCAGATACATTATCCATGTTTCGATGCTAGCACTGGTTAGTTGATTCTAAATTAAGATGACATCTCTACTTGGCTGTTTGGAATCTTGGGGGTTGCAGGAGATTTAAAGAAAAGAGAGAAGCAATAAGGCCTGAGGCTGATCCAGAAAGAGATCAGAGAACTGTATTTGCTTATCAGGTACATGGTTTGTTTCTCTTTCCTTTTGGATTTTCCTATGACCATTTCCTTTTTCATTTGACTTCCTTGTTCTTTGATGATTTCAGATGCCTCTGAAAGCGACCGAGAGAGATGTGTATGAGTTCTTCTCAAAAGCTGGCAAGGTTAGTGTGATTCCATTATATATATATTATGGTTCCAAATTTTAAAATCTGGAAAACAATATAGCAATCTCACTGTGGTCGTCGTACATTCTTATTTATTGAATGCATCCTGGAAATCATTGGAAATGTTGCATGAAAATTTCTGGTAATAATTTGCATTCATCTATTCACTTTTGTTGTCATCACATATGGTACATAGCTTCAGGTTTGATTATAATAATGGCTCTTTGTGTCTCAAAATATTTTATTTGGGTGAGTTAACTATTCATATCTCTCAAACAGTGAGAATGAAGAACCAGTATAAATGTGTTTTCAAAAATAATGTTGTACAGGTTTTCATATGCATTTTTAAATTTTGTGTTTCCATTTTGGATGTATATTAATGAGTGCTGAATTTTCAGGTGAGGGATGTTCGTCTGATAATGGACAGGAATTCTAGAAGATCTAAAGGAGTTGGGTACATAATTCCAACTTAACTATAAATGAACTGCATCCATGTAATCTTGCAAAGTAGCTGTTAGCATAACCCTCTTATAGAATTATTTTTTAACAGTATTCTTAAATTCACTAGCAATGCGATAATGATGAGGGATGATGGGATTACCTTGCAATCATGTTTAGTCAATTCTTGCTGCACACGCAAGGTAGATGACATAAACCTAAATTCCTTTCTCTTTCACATTTCATTTTGCTGAGTATTTTCTAGGATTATGAGTATCCGCTGAGGAGACCAATTAGTGAAACATGGATAAACCTAGCTTGAACTTATTATGGCTTGTTGGAATTAAAATTTCCACATGAAGTCATTTTAATAACATATTTCTTGGGATCAACTTTATTGATGAGGGACTTTGTATTTTCAACCATTTTTTAGGCCTCTCTTTTTTTTTTTTTTGCCTTGTCTTGTTTTTTTTTGGGGTTTTCGGGGAAAGGAACTAAGGCGGATTGGGGTGGAGGGGTGATATTGGACAGCAATCTTCAGAGCTATAAATAGTAATCAACATTTGGGACTGAGGTGAAAATTGGGACTGTAACATTGCCTTCTGTTTTCTTTATCCGGGTTTCTCTTGTCCAGTGTTTGTTCCTTTTCTTTTTTTTTTCCTCTGTATAAGGAGCTAACTCATTCTATTACATGGGACATCAGATTCAACCCAAGAAAATCAGCTTGAGCTCTCTTCTCAGAGTTTTTGTTTCTCCACATCTCTTTGCTGTAGGCTTCGTAAGTTTTGATTGTGACTTGCCTAATCTCTTATGTTCTGACAAGTAAATTGTAATGCCCTGGTGTAACTGCAGGTATATTGAATTCTATGATGCAATGTCTGTTCCAATGGCCATAGCTCTCTCAGGCCAACCACTTCTCGGGCAACTTGTAATGGTTAAACCATCTGAGGCTGAAAAGAATCTTGTTCAAAGTACCGCTTCTACTGGTGGCACAGGTGGTGTTACTGGGCCATATGGACCAGTTGACAGAAAACTTTATGTTGGGAATTTACATTTTAACATGACAGAAATGCAACTTAGGCAGGTAAATACAATGGTTTTGTTATTTTGTTAAGGCAGGGCTGGGATTGCTTATTCTGATTTGTTTATTTTTATTGTAAATTAGAGAAAGCAGTTAATGATGGAAGGTATAATTACAAAAACCATAAAACACTAGTTACAAGATCCAATAATGAGAAAAATCCTGTTTCTCAGCACCCTCTCAGAAACCCCTCCTTAGAGGCTTATTTGTATTTTGACTAGTGGCCATGCTTTGTAGGATTTGTAATGCTTATGATAGTGCTGCAATGTTTTATGCATTGTTGGAAGGATGATAATCTGGTGATAGATTTGTTTTGGGTTAGTTTCATAGCTATATTTTTACCTTTTTAGTGTGTATTATTTATTTATTTATTACTTTGGAAAGCAGAAATATGTAGAAACACCTCACCCAATACACATGAGGATTTGATTCCTGGTAAATAGGAAGGTACTCTACCTCCCTGCCATCAGGTGAAATCATGATGGTTGTGTGTTATCTATTGTTCATCTCATGTTGTCCTTTATGGATTTCTTGTCAGCATGTATTTACCATGTGCAGTTATTGCAGATGATCATACCTGGGAGTTTTTTATTTTAATTTGGTGTCATCCCCTTTCTCGGCCATATATTTTGAAGCATGGTTGCTTGGTTCTTCTATAGCTGAGAGGCTCTTATAAATACACAATACAGATTATTCTTTTCTGTTTGGACGTTTTGTCCCATTTTGTATGCTGAAGCATCCATTTAACTGTGTTTCTCCTGGTATTGTTCAGCTTTTTGAACCATTTGGTGCTGTGGAGCTTGTGCAACTGCCACTTGACCTTGAGACCGGACAGTGCAAAGGTTTTGGGTTTGTTCAAGTCAGTAATAACTTAGTGCTTACAGTTGGAAGAAGTTCAATTATAAGTTAGTTGTGATTTTTGTATTTATTTGTACATTTCTTTTACAGTTTGCTCAAGTTGAAAATGCGAAGGCAGCCCAAGGTGCTTTGAATGGAAAATTGGAGATTGCTGGACGCACCATTAAGGTTTGCTTAGACTTGATGGGGCTTTTGTCTTTATATAGCTCATTGCTCTTTGTACTGCTTCTGCTTTTATAGCCTGTACTAATCTGATGGTCCTTGCAAACCTATGATATATTGGTTTCAAACTCTAGGTTTCGTCTGTTGCTGAACACGGTGTACAGCAAGATACTGCAGCAAAATCTGCAGACTTCGATGATGATGAAGGGGGTGGTTTGGTGAGTTAAATTCTCTCATATTACTACAGGAACCCAACTTTCTACATGATTTTGTGTCATGAAGCTTGAGTTATTTCAAATGGTGATCTTCTTTTGTTGTGTTGTGCTGGGAAATATCCAGCTGGATATCTCCTAGATATTATTGACTCCTAAAAGTTAGCAAATCAGATCAGTTAGGATATTATGTACAGATATTAGGATACTATTTACAGATGTTAGTTTCCTAGAATAGCCCTCTTTATTTTCTAGATATACTTGTACCTACGTATTGACCTAGGAAGATACTGAGAATAATATACATCTGTTCAGAATTTCTGCATGTTGAACTTTGATACAAGTTTGATACCATTCTGGACGTGGTTCAAAATTTATATGGAACGTGTAGGAAGATTTTTCAATATTTACGAGTCTTAAGATAAGTGCATAATATGATGTTTGGAAAATGATTGTTGCATCCTGTACCTAGTAGGTGCAGTTAATGTTGTAAAAATGAAAATGATATACATCACACTTGATGTGTGATGTCACACACTTTGATTTGTGAACGTCAAGCTGAGATTAACAAAAGCTTTTTGCATTTTAGATCTTTAGGGTACATCATAGTCTGAAAACATAAATGTTATGTTTGATCTACATCTATTGACCATTTCTTTCTGTGTTGTAAAACAATTTGATAATCTTCTATGAATTATTAGTTCCATGATCTTTTAACAGTATTATCAAACATTAAATGAGGCACTTATCCCTACTTGGGTGGATTTCCAATGATGCCTTTACTGTTTTGTGGTTCAATGCTTTACTATGCAGGCTTTGAATGCCCAATCAAGAGCATTGCTTATGTGGAAGCTGGATCGTACTGGTATTGCCACCAGGTTGGTTTGTGATACCAGGCAACTTGCCTTTTTTCAATTTGATTATTAGTTCATAAGGTATATATCTCTTCTTTCCTCAGTATTGCAGGCTCTCTTGGAGTCCCTGTAATTAATGGGTCAGCTCCAACTCAACAAGCCATTAACTTACCTATCCCAGGGCAAGCCACCATAGGGACAGCAACACTTTCAGGGCAAGTTTTTCCTGCCCCAACTTATGAAGCTATTGGACAACCCGGCGAATGCTTACTGCTGAAAAATATGTTTGATCCAGCTACTGAGGTTTGTGCTTTTGTGTTTCTTGCCACCACCACATCACCATGGGCACTAATTATGATGTAAATATTGCAGACGGAGCCAGATTTTGATTTGGACATAAAAGAAGATGTGGCAGAAGAATGCTCCAAGTATGGTCGGGTTAAACATATTTTTGTAGACAAGTAAGTGTCTGGATGAAGTTGTATGTTTGGTATATTTTTTAGATCCTATTTATGTTTGGATTGTGAAAGCATTTTATGCCAGAATTCCTTGTCTGGTTCATATAAAAAATGATAGATTATTTTCAATATATTTTCTCGTACTTTTTCTTTGTTTAAAATCTTTGTTGGATGATTGCGGGGAATGTGCAAATCAGTGCCCATTTGTGAGCTTGCGTTTAGTTACCTGTCATAATACTCCCTGATGCTTGTACATGATTATTCATACTATATTAAGAGAATATTGGCCCCTAGTTTAAAATTCTCATAATATTTCCTAAGGGCAGCCCATTGTGATGTTGTTACAAGGCAAAGTGCTCTGAAGTTAGGATTGGTATATTTCAGCTTTTAGCTTTTCTTTCGAGGGGTCTATGTTTGCAAATAGTAAGTCAAAAGTGGTGTCTTGTGATGACAAATAGGGCAGCAAAAGCTTTTAGCACAAGTGATTATTGTCGTTGACGTTAGTGTTATTCCTCTAACTTGTCATTATATGGTGACCTTTATGTTGATTGATTTTAAACATGGGACTTGCTTTTTTTTGCTCTTCCTTCCGCCTTATAGGAACAGTGCTGGCCATGTGTATCTTCGGTATGAAAGTGTAGAGGCAGCTGCTAGAGCTCAACGTGCGATGCATATGAGATGGTTTGCACGCAGGTCTATATCAGCAATTTTCATGGTACGTTACTTGAACATTTAGACCCTTTCTTGCGTTTCTAGAAAAAGGTTTCCTTAATAATTGCTACCTTCTACAAATTATAACAAGTTTACACGGATACGTTCTGGAGTTCATTAAATATACATCGTCGGAATAAAATGGACCTTTTTCTTGTTTTCCTTCCTCAGTCTGCAGCTTCCTGTGACGTTCTGAACCTAGTAATGACATACCAAACCCAAGTTTTCATTTCAATTGGGGCTTATTTCTTTCCCCGACTAAATCTTTATGTCTTAATGTACAGCAACCACAAGAATATGAAGCTAAATTCAGAAGTTGAGCTTGAGCGATACGCGCAATTTGACTCGTTTTAATTGTCTCCGGTATGGATGTCGTGTTGGTGTCAATGGTGTGTACGCTTTATTTTGGGTTGAACATTCTTGCGTTGGAAAACAACTTTTCTGGGCCTCTTATTGCTCTCTTGATGTGTAAAACGCATTTGGGTTGAGAATAATTCATAATTCAAACATGTTGCAATGATTGTATCCGAAATTTTCATGAATTATAAATATTGGAACGGTGGAAAATGGCAAAGGAGTACATCAATCACTGATAATTTAACATATGCTCTTAGAAAAGTTTGATAGCGAATCATTATTCATCTAAGAAATTGGTATATATCAATTTAGGAATATAAAGATAGCCTTTTGCGGGAAGAAACATGTTTGATCCTTCAACTTCTGAGAAAAGTTAGATAGTGAATCATTATTCATCTAAGAAAATGATGATCAATGTAGGGATATAATGATAACCTTATGTGAGAAGAAACAGGTTTGTTTGATTCGTAACCT
This sequence comes from Erythroxylum longipes, assembly GCA_027563885.1. Lineage (NCBI taxonomy): Eukaryota > Viridiplantae > Streptophyta > Magnoliopsida > Malpighiales > Erythroxylaceae > Erythroxylum > Erythroxylum longipes. Next base: position 978,618 of record JAOQMS010000180.1, on the reverse strand, counting down.
CTGAGAAAAGTTTTGAGAGTGAATCATTATTCATCTACGAAGATGATAATCAATTTAGGAATACAAAGCCTTTTGTGAGAAACCAGTTGTGATTAGAAGGTTACAAATTTAAAAAACGGAAATTATCTCTTTATAAAATGCAAAGAGAAGATTGACTCGACCTTAAAGATAGCCTTTGCCGGGAAGAATCAGATATTCTTCTTAACTAATTGAGCAAAAAGTTTGATCAGATTTTTTTAAATAATTTTTTAAAAGATTTTTTAAAATCTTATGTTTTGTATTTAGTATAAATTTTTAATTAGTATTATTTTTCTTGTAATTATTTAGCTTAAATTTTTTTATTTAGTTTAAATATTTTCTTGATATAACTTGTTTTATTTATTTATTTACTTGTTTTCTTTTTTATTTATTAACTTATTTTATCTTTTATTTTTACTCCTTATCTTATTCTAAATTTGTTGATGATTTATTTTATTACTTATTTTTATACTTTTTATTTATACAATTATTATTATTATTCTCATCTTTCATGTTTATATATATATATATATATATATATATATGCGCATATGTATATTTTTTATTTTTATGTGGACCTATATAGAACATTATCCCTACTGGAGAAGATTGGGTACCCAATTCTGCTTTTCAGCAGTGAGATAGTATCGGTGTACTGCACAGTGCACAGTAAATATAAGATAGCCTTTTGCTGTTTTCTACTGTTATTTTTGTTTGTTTCTGGTCTTTTTTATATATGAAAAGCTTCTTTTTTTTTTTTTTGGCTAGGTAAGTCACTTGTCAAGTGACCTAACCTAACCTATGAACTACCACACTTGCATGCAATTGCTGGACCCTAAACTTACCGTAAGCTTTTCTAAGAGGTTGCACGTCTGAAGCATAGTGTTCAAAGATACTCTCATACTCAAAGAAGATGAGGAAGAGTGAAACAAATGGAAACTTGAGATTAAACATGAACATTATTCCTAAACAATTGCATTAGATACATAGAGTGAAGAACCGTGTCCAGACACAGAAACAATGAAACAATAGGACGTGAAAAGAGAATAAAGTCTGAGACACTTATATGGATATCCCCTACATTGACAAGGGAATGGTTTATGATTCAATCTCTTCTTAAGAAATACAGACTCGCAAAACCCCCTACAGACACAGGAAATTCAATAAAAGAATTAGTGAAAAACCTCTGTAGAACCAAAAGACAAGAAAAAAATAAATAAATGTCATTACTCCTCCCAACCCCCATAGTATCTACATCCCCAAGCTTCAGCTCTTCTTCTTCTTCCCCATCCAAAAAATTCACTTTGGTCATTCACCATATCACACTCATTTCACAGTGTGTGTTACATTCAACTCCTCAGCTGCAACTACATAAGCCCTTTTCCACATGGAATCATTCCGACTTTTAATCGCTTAGTCACAGTTCAACCCACACACCTCCAAGACAGGTCCGTCTCTAGACACGAACGGGTTAATTCTAACCCACAGCAGAGTTAAGATTGAAGCCAGCAGGATTGACCACACTAATATGATGGTGGGCATCCTGTCTTGCTTCCCAAGAAGACCCTTGAGGAATGGATAAAGATGAATAATTACCCAGAATGCGAAGAATAGCCTACCGAATAGAGGACCCCATGAATCATACCCATTATTGATAGCATCTGAGACGCCAACCACAACTCCGATTATGTTTATGATCAACAAAGTCATGGGAGGAATTAACAGGGATGTCCACTTGAATATGTAAAGCTCTGAGAACTCCCCATCGTCTGCTGCTTTTGAAGTCACAGTGAAGTTTGTGCTAACGCCACCCAAAACCTTGAGTAAACCTTGGATTAGAGCAAAGAGATGTGACGACACGCCTCCAATCACCCAAAACTGCTCGTTTCTCCACCAGTCATCTATACCAACACCACCCCACTGCATCTCAAGGATACCGGTTGCAGCAATAGAAATGAAGAGCGCCATGAATAGAATACTAGCATAGTTGCTAATCTGTTTAATGTCAAAGGTGAAGTGTTAGTCCAAAGCATAAATGAGATTGAAAGTTAATACAGAGCAGGTAGCCAGCTGACTGAAGAATCATGCTCCTTTACATGATTCTACATGCGGTCTTCAGAGAATTCATTAATGATTAAACAAACAAAAGCTTGAGAAGACAACAACAACAACAACACTCAGAATGAATCCTGCTGAAAAAACTTTAGAAGACTACCATGTTAAAATGTTAGGGTAGAACCAATAATATGTCAAAGAGAGTTACCTCGGGAACAATGAATTTTCCAGTAAGGAGGCAAATTGCAGGAAGAGTGCAGTAAACGAGCAAGGGTATGGATGTCCAGGGGTATACAACTGAGTTTATGTAGGAAAAACGTTCCAACCATTTCAATCCACCACCATAACCATACCAAATCGGGCAGTGTCTGCTCAAGAAGATCTCAACAGACCCAAGGGCCCAACGAAGAACCTGATGCAAACGGTCTGAGAGGTTAATAGGAGCTGACCCCTTGAATGCAGGCCGCCGGGGAATGCAGTAGACAGAGCGCCATCCATGACAGTGCATCTTGAACCCTGTGAGGATATCCTCTGTCACGGAGCCATATATCCAGCCAACCTGATTTAATTGGAAGTTTCAATTTTCCAAATCACAAATTCATTCCATAAGTAAAGCTTGTCTACAACAATATCTCTCAAGATATTACAAGTTTAACATTTAACTTACTTCCTTCCCCCATTCAGTCTTATCTTCATAACCACAGCTGATAACTTGGATAGCTTCTCTCAGAAGTGAGGCAGGACTAGCATCTTGAGGTACTCCACCATTCTCGAGAAGAGAGGAGGCCACAAACACTGGCGACTGTCCAAACTTTTTCTCCAATTTTTCTTGGGATGTTTCAGATGACTTCAGATTGGTTGACTCTGCAATTGCAAGCCGAATTAGTTTTCTATTCATATATCCAGAATAAGAAAGTAACACACAACCTAAAGAACATAGAGTTAGAACCATACCTTCAATTCCTTCAATATTTTCTAACGCATGTATCTGTTTCGATGCTTCTCTATTCTTTGACTTCTTTTTGTCCTTCTTTTCCTTCTTTGCCTTTGACCTTTTGTTCTTCCGAGATCCACAGCAAAGGCAGCACCATTTAGGCCAACAGTTGCACGTCTTGCCAGGGAGCTTCTTCTTGACAGGTGCATCATAGCCATAAAGTGCTTGCCTTCGGAAAACACATCCAGTTCCAACATAAATTGGTCCTTGCAATCCATCTAATCCTTTCATGTTGATCTGTTCCAGTATGGGATTATTAGCTTTCTCTATGGAATGGAGAAAAGGGAAAGGGAAATAAAGGAAGAATGTAATGAAACAATGTCGAGTGTACATACATCAAAAAATACAACATTCCTATTTGAGTATCTATCATGACGATCGATCCCGTCAAATCTTTGAGGAAACTGCACATAACAAACTTTCTTTCCTGATTGCGGATCCATCATGAAACACATAGCTTCTCTAAGTGCTTTGCTGTTGTTGATGTAATGATCACAATCAACATTCAGAAGATAAGGAGCATTTGATAGAACTGCTGAGACCCGAACCTATAAGAACCCAATTGGTAACAGAGGTAATCAACCACTTGCCACTGACAACTCTTAGAAAGAGAATATAACACAATTTAGAAAGTCATCCAGGGGGTACTGGGAGATTATTATCCATACCAAAGCATTCATTGCACCAGCCTTTTTATGATGTTCAAATCCTGGCCTCTTCTCACGAGAAACATAAATAAGACGAGGTAACTCATTTCCTTCTACATCTCGAACACCGCTATGACCAAGAAAGACCTGCAAAGCAAGAATTTTATCATTTTTTATTCTACAAAAAAAACCAATAAATTATCACTCTTCTTTGTTGGACAAAGTTAGTATAGGATGGTGCAGACTGTAGGACTTCAGAAACAATTATTCTTCCTTTTATAATCTCCATTAAAATAGCAAGGAAACAGCATATCCTGAGCACCCACTTCATCAGGCATTGAATGTCAATTACAAACTTTTACTTCTCAATATTATATCAAAAAGGTGAGAGATGATAAGAACTGAAAAGAATGCAGCCCACAGTTCCCATCATGGAACATAATCGCACCTGTATCATGCCAGGATGGTCGCGCACATTGTTACCAGGCCAGGGAGTTCCATCCTGCATTGTCCAGCCATCTTCTGGGACCTTTTGTGCGGTAGCAACCAAACCATTTATCCTAACTTTAAATTCTTCGTAGTCTCTCTGCATCAAAAACATATGATAAGGAAACAGCACTTACCGTACGGGAAAAGAACTTACTTGTCTCAAACTTAACAAAATAAAATGAAGTGTCAAAATAGATATTGAAAAGAATATCATTTGCAGCACGAAATAACCAGATAGAACCTATTATCAATCAAGCTGGAATAAGAATAACTAACCTTCATAGCTCGCCTTTCCCTGACAAAAGAAGGATGGACTTTATTCTTCAAATAATCCATCTTCTGAGAAAAGTACCACTCAGGAGCCCGGGGCTCAATGTTAAATTTTTTACAAAAAGGGACCCATTTCCTAGCAAATTCGGAAGTCTCAGAGAGTGCTTCAAATGTAAGCATGGCAGCACCATCATCCGAAACATAGCACGCAACTTTGTCCACAGGATAATCAACCGCAAGAATTGACAGAACAGTATTTGCAGTGATTAGTGGAGGTTCTTTCATGGGGTCAACTGTACTTACAAAGATGTCAACACTGGCTAACTCAGAAGGTTTTCCTTCTTTTTCATACCTGAACATAAATGAAGACTCAATAAGAAGCCATACACCTAGCAATGGAAAATAGAAACAAGAACATGGAAGTGTAATAGGCCACAATAGTGAATGAACTTCCATGAACATAAATACATTGCCTTGATATAGCAAACATGAACATACCTAAGTGATAACCGATCAAGATAAGTCTCTCGTTGTATGGGGTACCACTTTGGAAATTGATCCAGAAGCCATGATATCGCAAACCATACTTCACATATTACTGATGTCAACCACAAGCCATATGCATTATTGACTGGGTGGAGAAATCTGTAGTGAAAGAACAGGCCAAGAATGACAAGACGAAGCATAATTAACATTCTATACGGATTAATCCTGCTTGAAGGAATAGGTAACTTTCTTGAAAGTGGTTGCCTGCCCTCGTCCATCCTGCCCAAATACAACAAGAAAGCTTGTAAGAGCTTAATGAATCACACTTAACCACTTAGGTATGAATGATTGAGCAGCACAAGAGACATGATTGACCAAGCAACTTAAAGAATGGTAGAAAGGAAATGAATACAGCAATCACTTACATGGGCAGATCAGGATCATCAAATTCATCTCCATCAAACCTTCCACCATCATTTCCTCCTTCATGTTTAACCACTTGAAGTTTGTCATTCTGTCTCTTCTTCCAGTCTTCCATTCTATCTTTCCATGCCACACTTCCATACCCATACACTGCTATGTCTTTCTTAGGAACCATAGGTCTAGGTTGCACTATAATAATAAGAACATCGAGTCCATCACTAAAAGGACTTGTTGAAAGATTTAAAATTCAGAAACAGTGGCACATATAGTCAAAAATGGCTTACAAGGTACAGATGGATCAGGGTAAGGCACTGGATGAGCTCTGTTTCCATGAGCCATTGGTGGGGGAATAATGAGAGCATGTCGATCAGATGAAATGTCAACATCCTAGCACAAAGGCAGAAGAGAAGATTTTATGCACTGCATCACTTTTACACAAATTGCATACAACCATCAACCAATATTGAATTGCAAGTACCTCCTCTCCATAAGTTAAAAGTGGAATTTTAGAGCTAGGAGGAGAAGATTCAAGTTCTGAGTTCATCGGAACTCCGCCAGTGTTAAGGCGTGAAGAGAGCACCGCTTCTGCAACTTGTTCTGGGCCCATGCCATCAAGCCCATAATCAAACTCATGTTCCAAATCATCAATATCATCTTCTTCCTCATCACCTTCAACCCTAGGACTACCTGCAAGTTATATCAAGAATTAGCATTCAGTAGGGCCCAAAATCTAAATAAAACAGAGCTAAAAAGAGTAATAATTATCAGACCTTTGAGGCGCTTGTATCTGGTTTTGCACTGTGGACAAGCTTGATTTCCTTCTCTTCTCTCGTACTCATAGCATGGCCTGCACACAGGGAAAGCACATTCGTTGCAAGCAACAAAGAGCTCTCCATCCACTGTAATCTCAATCTCATCCCCACATATTTGACACACTTGGCCACTCAATTCTTTAACTGATTTGATCTGTACAGAGGCAAATACCACAAAACGATTGCTGTTAGCACCCAAATGCCTAAAAAACCAAAAGAACAGAACCAGAAAATTACTACTATAATGGCACAAAGTTTTGCTGATTATTCAGTAAAGGACATGGATAAACAAAACATCTCAATTTCAACAAGTTAATAAATACCTAGGCTGAGTTCATAGAGCAACAATTTTTTTCTGAGTAACATACTTCCTTTACTCTATTAGCTAAACAACCTTAATTTTATTTGTGCATCAATTGTTGGCGCCATATGTTCCAAACAGATGTTTTGAAAGCATAAACTAGCTCAATAAACTGATAGTCCCTGCCGATGCTTCGAGCAATACTCAGTATTTTGGAGCAATTCAGGCAATTTTACTCTGACTAGATCTAGAAGAACAAGAACTTGGAAGATATCTTGGATGTTAATTCATTTAAAATTAAATCCATCCAGTAAGCAGATTATCCTCACAAGATTCCATTTGCCTTTCAGGGAATCCAAAAATTGCTGCCAATTTCCAAAGATATTGGAGATTCCTTAAAAGATAGTGCTCAACTTTTAACATTGAATGAGAATCTCTTGGTTTCCTCGATCATAACAGACAATTATGAATGAAAAACCACAAGAGCTGAAAACTTAACAGATTAAGCTAATCTGCCAGACATCCAGCAATGAATAACAAAAAGTAAGAAACTTTTACGTTGAATTGCTTCCAGCACAACATAGTTCCAGGAAAATAATTCTCCAGAGAAGACAAGATTTTGAGAAGAAAAGTGAGAAGAACAACCTGACAGTACTAGGGGAAAAAAAAAGTCCTCAAAACCTAATTTCTGTTCTCTCTGAAAAATGCACATAGGCAAAATAAACCAACAAGGCAAGTCACAAAAATCCCTAGACATATCACTAAAATCAGAAGAAAAGAACCCTAAAACAGCACCAAATTACATAAAAAAACAAAGCACTAATAACCAATTAGTACCATTTCCAGAGAAAACCCAGATCTCAAATCAGCAAAACAAGCAAAAGGGTCCCCAGAATATACTGAATACAAAAACAGGGTTTAAGTGCATCTTACTCTTGCATTCTCATCAGCATTAATGAGCACAAACTCATTCCTGTTGTGAGACCCAGCAATAAGCCGACCACCGGTATTCATGACTGGGTTTGCTCAGTTCCACCCAATCAGAAACCAAATCAACGAGAACCCAACTCAGAACCGAGTCCTCCAACGGGTCAAAACAGTCCAATTACGCATCCCAGAACCAAAACCCACTTAAAAACACAGTCTTTCCCCACAGAAACAAAAACCAAACTGAAAAAACAGAGTCTTTTGCTGGGTGCAGTTTCTTTCAATGAAATTTTACAAAACAAAAGCAAACCCTCTTCACTCCTCTTCAAATCTTAAGAAGTGAAGAAGATAGGGGGTGTGTTTATTGATATTGACACTGAGCACCCCTTTTTAGAGAGAGAAAGTTGAAAGAGAGAAGAAGGAGACAGATAGATCAGAAGATGCAAGAGCCAGTGTGTATAAATGTCTTAAATGTCTAGTCATTGTAATAACAAAAGCGTGTAAGAACCAAATCTTTTTTTTTTTACCCAAAACTATAAAAAAAACCCTAAATTTGAAATAATTATTTAAAAAATAGACAAAAACAGAGAGATATTTGGGGTCTACTACTTACTACCTACTAATAAATGCTATTTAATTTCTAAAAAATTCAGGGTGTGTTTTGCAATTTTCAATTTATTTAATTTTGGATTGAAGAGACATAGAAGAAGATAATTGAGCACTAAATAGTAAAATAGTACTAGTAGTGGGTGTATAGTGGAAAATATATATACTATTAAACTTCAATTTTCAAAAAAAAATTCTCTAGATTATTTAATTATTAATATTCGAAAGCAAGAATCTTTCTTTAATTTACTATTTAATAGGAATATTACATATAAAATAGATGAAATTGTGGAAATTTAATTATTTTTTCATTGCAAATTATTTTTATAAAAAATGTTAAGTGAATGTATCAACAAATTGTTTTTATATCAAAAATGCTTACCAAATGCGACTTTAAAGTAAAAAAACTTATTATTTTTAAAAATATTCTATATTATTTTAGTTATAGATATTTGAAAAGATTAACTTTTCTTTAACTTATTAATTAATACGAAATTAATATAAGAAAGGGTGAAATTTGGTAATTTGGGAGATTCTAAGGGCTTGAACAGAATCATATCTAATTTTTTAAATAACAAAAACAGTAATAAATGATTATAATTATAATTATTAAATTGAAGAGCCAAAAATATCGTGAGACTGAAGGAAAAATGTGACTGTTTTTACCGTGAGAGCGTTTTTGGCTGAGCCTTTCAAAAATATTTTCATTTAATAATTGTACGGACTATTATTTGTTTTTACTGTTTTTGATAATATATTGATTCACTCTTTTATTATTATTATTATTATTATTTAACCCATCAAAGCCTGTCGGTTGCATTTTGGATTTTTGCAAAAAATTAAAATTGTCACGTCTAGGCTTTAGTCAACATTAAATGCGTATGTAATATTCTCAAGATTTACCAAACTTTGGACCATATCTCATTTTCCGGTTACGGTGTTCTTGTCATATTCTATTAGATCTCATCCATATATTTATGCAATAGAACAGAATTAGAGCAGAATAACTTAAACAGAAGATTTGATGTATCAAACTTGGGGTAACAAAATGCTCTAAATGACAACAATTCCCTAACTAATTACAAAAAATAAAATAAAAAGGTGTCAATAATTTTTAATTTTTAATAACTGCGGGGAGAAAATTTTTATAGTTTTTCAAAAAAATTTAATTATATTAAATTACTTAAAAATACTTTAATATTTGTTGAAAAAAAATCACCATGTGAGTGTCCACCTCGAAAAAAGAGGAGAAAGAAGATCAACATATAAATCTAATAAATTGCTCCACCTATTTCAAATTAATTTTATGATGGAACTTCACTTAAATCTATGTATGATTTAACTTTCTTTCTCGTATAAGCCCGTAGACTCATTGCAAATTTAACAATATTAAAAATATATTTGCCTGCTAAAACTATAACGTAAACTTTTAAATTGTGGAATAAATAATTTTCCTATAATTTTGTTAAAATAATTTAAGAATATTTTAAAACGAGTTAAATTATATCAAAATTTTTATTTTAAATATTATTATTTTTAATGTAATGAAAATTTATATTTAAAAAAAAAAGATGGTAGATGTCATAAATCATTTGTTGGACGCTTTCTCCATTTCCTTCTCAATGGTCCATTCTTCTTTAACGCATAATATATAATGTTCGGTGGTCAGCCCCCAACTTTATTATAATAATGCCTCCAAGACAACTCATCAATCCAATTATCAAATGTCCAAGTTGAACCCAACTCTATGAAATTGATGCTTTACCTCACTACATTTTTTTTTTCATCTAAAAAAGAAATATAAACTACTAATTTTTATAATATATTTTTTTATATAAAGACAAGACCCTCTTGCCATTTTTTAAAATTATTTCTTTATTCGTATAAAAATGTAATTATATACAATTTTTAATATTATAAAATAATATCTTATTACTTATTACCTTTTATTTTCAGTATAATGTTTTATTGGTCTTGTTCTTTGATGCCACGTGGCCATCAAACTGTCGGTGGACGTAACTATATGCACACCAAATACTTAATTATTTTTTTATTTATTGGAGACTTCGCTTTCACAATGATATAATTTTCACAATGATTACCCATCACAAAAAATAATTAAAAAATAAACACTTTTAAGCCTAACCAAAACGCAACATTTTGCATGTACAGATTTGGGCATAATCATTTCCCCCTTCATAAAACCTAATCATGACTCTTGAGTGATTAGTTAAAATCACACACGTGTTAGTGACTAATAGGTATTTTTATTTTTATTTCTTTTTTTTACTTTATTTATTTATCCACAACTTGACTTAGAAGGAAATATATACTTTAGCATGTGCATGGTCCCGATTTTAATGGCAAGACTCACAGACTAATCAAATACTTTACAATTGGCTAGAAGTTGGTAGCATTGGTATACTTCATTAATAAATTACTTATTTTAAATAAATTATTTAAATTTTGAATTAAAATTGAACAATATATTTCTTAATTACTAAATAATATATTGTTACTTAATGCATTATCTTTTAAAATTATTTAAAGTGGGAATTACTAATTAAATTTAAATTGATAAATACTTAAGAGATTAACTTAATTAATTAGACTACCATTTTTTCACAAATGTTATTACTAATTAATTATATATTTTTATTTAAACATCATAATTAACAATTTATTGAGTATTTTTTTACTAAATACAAATTAAAAAAATCCTCAATTCCTTGAGATAAAGAAAAGTTGTTGAAAATCATATTTGTACCTAAAATTTAGTACACAATCATGGAAGGTTTCACCCTTTACCCCATAAGAACATGGCATGTGGTCAAAAGCATGTGATCTTTGGATTGAGGTCCAAACAAAGAACAATTATGTAATAATTAAAACCAAAGAGAAGAACCAAATTTTGTAAAAAAAAATAAAAAATATCAAAATTAAAAATTTTCTGAATTTATCGAAAATAATATTTTTATTAATTAAAAATAAAGTTACGTATTATTATTATTTATAAATTAATTAAATTTGGGTTTTTTTAATAATAATAAATACTTATGTTCGTGTAGACTTTGGGACAGCTGGAGATAGCGATTGATTTGGTGGAAAGTGAACTGTGAACCACAGAATCTCTCCTCAAGGAAACAAGAGAGAGAAAGAGAGGAAAGTGTCGGTAGCAAGGAAAAGGTTGGATGATTGGTTGAGTAGCGAGTAGAACAACACACATATTCATACTCGCGTGTAAGTATCATGTTTTAGGAAAGATGTTGTCGACTCGAGTGATGCAATGCTCTGATCACTAAACCCAATCTTGTACTTCAGAACAAAGTAATATGATTCCTTCAAAGACAAAAGAGGCTTCATCCCAAGAACAGGGTTAACAATTGATTGGGTAGGGTTTGGATTGTCTCCTATTCGATATTACTTTAATTTAAAATTAGATTTAAAGTTAAAGTAATTATTTAAAATTTTAATTAAATAGACTTAAATCAATTCAAATTATTTAAATTAAATTGGACTAATTTTTAAAAATTAATTATTCAAAAATTTATTTATTAATTCGTTCCATAATAATTATTCAGTCACACATCTCAAATAGATTATAGATTATAATTAATGTATTATATCGTGATTAAAGTCATATATTATTACCATAACTGCATTTATTTTGCATTCAATTATGATAAAAATGACCTTAGATATTTAATTTATATATGAACTTATATTTTTCGAATCTAGTTAATCGATCATACTTCTTAAGTAAATCCCGAATTATAGCTATAATCATTATATTATATCGTGATAAAACACAAATTTTTTATTATCCTAAATACATTTATCATATTGCATTATTCATAACTCCAAACTTTTAATAAAATTTAATTTTTTTGCACGAAAACAAAAATATAAATAACATGACAAACATGGTTATCACATGGAATACGAAGGTATGGGTTTGATAAAAGCAAATGTCCACCGACACAAAGAAAGTACTTTGGAATCCAAAAAAAGAAAAGGAAAAAGGAAAGAAACTCAAGTGTTATGTACTATTAGAAACACATCTCCATTTGAAGTTTTGAACTAAAATAAGACGGTCAAAAGTTCCCAGCTTTTTTCACAATTTCCAGAGAACCATCCCCAAAAAGTCTATATCTAGACATACTAAAATTAGGGTTTATCGTTACGTATAAACCCTAATTTTTTATATTTCCAAAAAAAAGGTTTATACATAAAGATAAATCATTTGTTGTTTGTTATTATGGAAACCAGCTCATGTACAGCAATTGAAGGGAAAGAGAAGTAAAGGAAGGTAAGGTTTGGTTTGGTTTGGGATTTTGTCATTTAGAGGAGGAAGATTTGTATCCTGAAACGACGAACTTGAAAGCAACTTCACAACCTAAATTTCATGTCAACATCGGCTATATGTAATCCAGTGATGATAATTTGACCTCTTGGAGATTTTGATAATCATTGGGTTTAATTGGTTGTTATGGTGTTATAATCTGATATTAAACATTCAATTATGTTGATGTCACAAATTTTATATTATTCGGGTGTACATAACATGTAATACAACAATTTAGTAAAAACCTCGCTGAATGCGAGATTTAAAGAACTTTAATAATATACAATCTTATAATCAGCTAATAAAGAGACTATTTCTTGTAGACATAAGATAGAGTGGTATGATAAAAGAGTTTGAGTTTGAACTTTTTTTTAATTTTTAGAGTTTTGAAAAATTTTGAATTCGAGTTTTGAAGTTAAATTCAATTCCAAATCCAAATTTCTTTTCATTCCTATAAACAAAAAATACCATTTTATTATTTAATATTTTAATGGAGACATTGCTTATGACTTACTCAAATTCACTATTATGTCTCATCTTTGTTGACCTATTTGCGATCACTGATCTAAAACGATAACTAACACATCTATGTTAGGATTGATAATGAGTTGGGCCTGAAATTCGATCGACTTTGAGATCGAAATTAGTCCAAAACTAAAAATTTAAAAAAAAAACTCTAACTTAATCTAAATTATGATTTGACTCAACTTGATAATTTTGATTCAAATAGATGGTTGAACCTTAGCTTAACAACCTTCTCTAATCTAAATCACTCCTTACAATTGTATTTTAGGGATAATAGTGTTTTTTTAAGCCCGATAGAAACTGTTGAATTCAAATCGGGCAAGGCCAAGTCTTGATTTAATTATCATCTTTATCTATGTCACTCTTTATACCATAAATTAAATCGGTAAGACAAAAAGTTTAAAGTTTAAAATGTTCAATTAATATTAAATTGTCATAAAATGATTAAATATTAAATAAAACTAAAAATTTCGAAATACCATTAAAGGATATAAAGTTTAATTAAAAAGGGAGAATGATAAATAAAAATTAGATTTTTGGGTTCAAAAAATGCTAGATTGTTTTCTTCCAATGTTATAAAATATACAGAAAATAAATTACTACACACACATAATAAATTATAAATTACATATTTTGAATATCTGAATTAAAGAATTATTATATATATATATATGAGCAACAAGTCTTACATGTCGACTTCTCTTGCTGGAGCTTAAATGTCAAGCATAATAGCAAACCAGTTGCTTGACAACTGCATACGTTTTGGTCTTTTCCTACTCTTTCTAGTACCCCGGGAACGAGGGTAGGCAGGTTGTACTACGTGGACTTGGACTTTTGGAGTAATTATTTTTATTTTATTTAATAAATTGACTTGCTGACAGATTAAAATTAAAGTAAAAAACATTTTTAAAAAATACAATTTGCACTCTAATATTTTGTAGCATTCAAACTGAATTATAAAGTTTTTACAGCGTTTCTACAAACCCTAAACTTATATTTGATTGAGCGTAAAGTTTTTAATGTAATAGAATGATTTATAATGGAATGGAATGTAAATATATGTAAAGTTAGAAAATTGTTGTTTGAGAGAGATGAAAGGGCTTATAATGTAATATAGTGAAATATTGTTTGAATGAAGAGTTTATAATATAATATAGTGAATCATTTTATATTCTATCCGAAACTTCCCAAATTAGAGGTTTTTATTTTTGTTGTTTATGATAGAATGAGATGTAATATGAAATATTCCTCTTCCATTTCATTATATTTCATTTCATTATAAAACCTTATCCCAAACGATACAATAATATTACATTCCATTATAAAACTCCAACCAAACTTAGCATTAATGAATTGAAATTTTGATGGGTTAACTTTCTATCAATTAAATGTCATATCAAAAAATAGTTTTTAGAGAAAAAGCAGATACTATTATCACATTACAATAAATTCACTTTTATTTAAAAAATAAAAATAATGTCATGTTAATATTGAAGTGACATTTAATTAATGTGAAATTAACATAATTAAATTTTCTATCAATTTAAAATCTATTTTAAATATTATAAAACATTTGAACATATCAAAATGATAGGGTCTATTCTGTATTTTGTAGTAAGTTTAAAATATAAAAAACTATAATTGAATAAATTAATTTATAGCCTAATTAAGAAAAATGATTTCTTAAATTAATGTATTATTAATTATCTGACCTTTATAGTTTTTTTAACAATTTAAACTCAACAAAGAATAAAAAATTTAATTTATTTAGGAAATATATATTTATTTTGCAAAAGGATCTAATTTGTAGATTTGCATTAGTTGTGCTTTTATGTTCTTTTTTATAATATTGAAATTTTACAACATTTAATTTTTGGATGCTCATCAAGTAATTTATTATTTGCATTTAATAATTCTCAAACCGCGTGCTCTAAGTAACATTTGAAAGTTAATTGCTAAGTTTTAGATTTAATTAATTTAAAATTAATATATACATTCCTTGTTATTTTTTATTTTAGCTATTAGAAATGGATAAAATAATTTATATTAAATTTATTTGATAAACGCCTATCAAACTTTTTTTTTAAAAATCAATATCATACGTGGAGGAGGTTTTATTTACATCTGATAATAAAATATGATCGGATACTGTTAGTCGACCGTTACAACTTGGAATTCACCAATTCGCATCTTTTGACTTTCTGTTAAGTTGTTAATGATATGTATAGTCAAAGTTGATGCTTTAAAATTAAAATAATGGATTATATAATAAAAGTGTATGCGATTGTGTACTTTTAAATGATAATAATCGTTGGAATAAGCTTCTTTAATGGCCCAGCAAGCATTGAAGCGGCGCATTTTCAGATTTCTAAAGTCTTAAACAAAATTGTTTTGAGCACGATGGAACAGAATCGCCCCTTATTTTAAAAATAGAAAGACGGTTTATTCACATTTCAGTTAATAATTAGAGGCGAATTGAAAGTTATGTGGTGGAAATTTTAAAGGTTTTTTCAAAGAAAAATAAAAATAGAGATATCTTTTACAATATTTTTAATGCGTGAAAATAGCAACAAAATTTTATAGAGTCATTTGATCTTAATGCTACACGTAAAACCTAACCATTTTCTCAAATTTTCGGAATTTGAGCAACTTATATAACTTTTTGTTTTTGTACAAAAAAAAAGAGATGAAATAATAATAAAATATACGTAAAATAAATAACATATGTGAATTAATCAAATATTATTAATAACTGGTGCGATAATTTATTATTAAATTGCTAAATAATTTATTAAAGTACATAAAATAATTTTCGTTTCTTAGATGGTAAAAGTTTACGAGAAGTTGAAAGAGGATTTCAGGTGGGCCAATTTGGATCCATTTTCCTTTTGATTCGGCCCACCCAAGGGTTTAACTAGTCTTAAATATAAGCAAGCGAAGGGGTTCAACTTCAAATTGCTTCAGCTTCCCACTACTTCAGGTAACCTTCAGCCATCTACAACCTCTTCATATTCTTTATCAGTTAATTACAGGATCAAGACCTCTAATCTTTCTGATCTGATCTTCATTGAATACTCTGTTTCATGTCTATATAAAAACAGAGTATTCGTATTCATACCCACAAACAAAGAGAAAAGCTTTCTTGATCATGGCATTCAAAAGAGTGTTCGTGTTCTTGGTGGCAATCATAGCTTCTACTGCAACAGCAACTAGGGACATGGTTCACATAAAACCAGGGGATGTTCAAAACCTAGCAGCCAAGTTCGAAGCTAGCGGAGGGCTTGTGGAATGTTGGAATGCTCTGCTAGACCTAAAATCATGCTCTAATGATATCATACTTTTCTTTCTCGATGGGCAATCTAGTATTGGACCTAACTGTTGTATTGCAATTGAAACTATCACGCGCAATTGCTGGCCTTCAATGCTGAGTTCCTTAGGTTTCACAGCTCAGGAAGGTAGCATTCTGAGAGGTTATTGTGATGCAGAATCTTCTGCAACTCCTCCTCCACTCCTGCCTCCTACTTCCTCTCCCATCAAATTCACCAGGACTGACTTTGAATTGAATCAATAATGAATTGGTGTACCCATGTCACTACAAAGATTCTCTTTTAAGAGTATTCAGTCTAAATTTGTGTTCAATAAGAGTTGTGGGGTTGCTTGCTAATGTTTTCTAAGTGCAAATCTATAGTGATTGATTATGTATGGGAAGAATCCAAAAGGTTTTCAATGGAGCTCAATGTGTTTTTTGATTAAATTCAAGAATCAAAGTGTAGAAGAAAGCTGCAAGAAGAATTATGGATACATGCTAAGTACTAGCAGAGATTTATTTCCATACATTTCCAAGAAGGAAGAGACCAATTAAGCAAACAAAAACTTCAAAAAATTTTCTTTTTTGCATCCAAACAGAAAGTTTAACTACGTACTTGCTTAGCTCACTTACCGATCACAGGCCCAAACGATGATCAATTTTGGCGAATTTGAATGGCCCGATACCACCACCGCGACCACCATGAAACACTGGCCAATTCGTTCTCATCTCGGACATTGACGGAATATTCGCCGGAGATATTGGCGATGTTGACGGGGGATACATCGGAGCACGAGAAACAATCGTTGATGATGGCGAATTTGCCGGCGCATATCCAGAGTGATACTCCTCAGTGTATGATGGCGAGTTCGCCGGCGCATATCGAGAGTGATACTCCTCAGTGTCATCATCGGAAGCAGATCCGAATCCAGCAGGAAGAATCCCTTCTAATCCATGAACCGCGATTGATGATCCAAGGAAAAGATCAGGAACCGAAATCCTAACGTTGTCAACCAAAACAGACTCCCGAACGGTTCCGTTGAGGAAAACAAAAGAGTTGGCGATCAAGTGACGGTGGTTAGGGAGCAGAGTGTCGATGTAGGGAACACCGCCCCGGAGGTCTGACATGGAGAGGAAGGAGGGCGAAACGTGGAGGAAGAGCGAACGAGTGTAGTGGATGGCGGAGGAGGAGAGGTCTAGAGAGAATACGTAGGGGTCGGGCGGAGCAAAGAGCGTGAAGGTGGAGTTGGAGGTGAGGAGGTGAAGGCGGAGGTCCGTCGTCGCCATGGCGTTTGGGAAGAGAGTGTAGCCATGGGAGCGGAGGGCGATCACCGCAGCGTCTAGCTCTTGATCGGTGAGTTTGGCGGAGGTCTTTGGGAGGAGAAAGAGGGCTAGAAGTAGTCGGAGAATCATAGCCGTTGATTTCAAGCCGGAGATTTCCATCGTGAGGGTTGGCGGTTTTGAGTTCTTTTTTTGGCGGGATTTTCAGGTGGAGTTTGTGTTATATACGGTGATTGTGTGTGGGATCATTGGTCATTTTTTAAAGATGTGTGGTTGAGATTTGTCGTGTAATATCAAGCCATGATAGGTTAGTAAGCTATGCATTGAAGTAAGCTAGTTTCTGTATCACAAGAAGTGGGATTTTTATTTATTGATCAGTAATCCAACCAAAAACATCAAACTCTTCTTTTCAAGTTTTCTTAAAAACCCTAATGTTCTTCCAACGAGACTCCATGTAACGAGAACTATCATCTTGTGCGTAGACTCCACACTTGAAGTAATGAGACTTGCCTCCTCTTCCTGGGAACTGACGCACCAGCTTCCCGTCGACGAACACCTTCACGATGTTGCCTTCCACGTCGTGGATCACGTTGAGCCTGAACCATTTGTCGTAGACGTGAGGGATGATGACCGGAGCTCTGTAGTAGAAGAGTGTGCCCTTGTAGACTCTGAGCATTAGGGTTGTGGCGTGAGCTTCTGCTCCGAACACTTGCATGATAGACACTCCTGACGTTCCCGATGGGACGAAACCGTATGCTTCGAATTGCCACACACCAGCATTGTAATCATAGCCCTACATCATTATCAAATTAATACAAATTATTGATAACATTGATCTATATTAGCACAAATAATACACCATCTCCACCGCGCCTTTAAATCTGATTTTCTCTTATATATGTATGGGGGTGTTGGTCTTACTTGAATTCGAATCTCGGTTCGAGGTTTCGTGTTGCTAGTAGGAGAGTGAGGCTTGTCGTTGGAGTAAACCCAGAGCTTGTGAACGCCATTTTTGAAGCTGTATCTTTGATTTTCAGGCACATCATAAGGTCTTTGGATGTCGAAATTGGACTTTTTTAAGGGAAGAGCAGTGAACCCTTTGGTGGGATCGATGGCTACCGATGAAATGAATTGGTACATTAACACCAAGTGAAGAGAAACGAATAATAAGAGAGCTCTTAAGGGAACAATAGTAACCATCTTGGTGGTGGTTGTGTAATGAAGAAACTGAGAATCTCTTAGTGAATGCATGTGATGAAGAAAGACTTTGAAGTACTTGACTATAAATAGAGAGATTTAAAGAATGGAACTGTTCGATTTTGGTTGGTTGTGTGCCATCTGGAGGAAGATTGTGTACGAAAATGGTAGACAAGAAGTAGTCAACAAGCATGCAAGTTAAAGCAAAGAACCATATATGCCGGTTGATGAAACTATATGCTAGACGACCTTGTCAATTTGGAATAATGTTGATTAATATATATGCCGGTTGGATTTATGGAATCCAAAACTCCTCTTAGCATTTGATTCCTCATTTTGATTTTCATTTGACCAAGTCAAATATTATGACATTTTATAATATTTTAAAAATCTGACTAGAAATTATATTGATAAGATAAAAGATTTACTCAGTATTATAATATCATAAAATTGATTAAAAATTGAAAATTTTGAAGTAGAATTGAAGAAACAAATGTCTTAATTTTAAAAAACTGGCCAATGAAAATTAATTGGCTTGTTTTCATTTAAAAAAATCGACTAATTTACAAAAATTGATAGATTAATTAATAAATCGATCGATTTTTAAAGGCAAGAATTATTAAAGTAAGTCAAATAAATTTCTTTTTTTACCGCAAAATTGATCAAGTCTGTAATCAATTTGTAATGCATAATTAAATATATCACATAAAAAATCATTCCTCTGTTATTTATTTAATCTTTATGGATCATATTATTGTTTAAAAAATGTTAATGGGTATTGATCATAATTAATGAATCTAAGTAGCTTTTGTATTTAGAATTGTAATAACATATAAGCCAAGTAATATTAAATAACAAAACAAACATAGTTGGTGTAAGTGGTTTAACGCTCTCATCCCTTAATCAGAGGTTTCAAGTTTGAGCCCTAAGAATGAAAAACCCTGTTTGGTCAGCACTTTACCCCTTATGGGCTGACCCGGTGCGAGCGGGAATTAATATGAGTGTGGATGACTTAAAGGTACCTTCTCTTAATTAGAATCCTCCTAGAACACCTAAAAGAAAAAAAAAAAAATAACATCTTTGGCTTAGCTTTTACTAACTCATTTCCTTTGCTTTTGGATTTTCATCTAATTATATTCCATAAATGATTTCAAATTATATATTTTGTGTAAATTTAAAATTAAGTTATAATAAGTTCAATTTAATTGGCCTTTATAGATTTTAACAAAAATTATTTTTTATATGCAAATAAAAATTTTTATTCCAAATTGGAGTGATTTGTAAAAGGTTATTTTAAAAATACAAATGAAAATTTTAATTTTTTAACAAAATTTTTATTATTTAGTAATTTCATAAATATTCATCTTCACCACTTGGATTGACACCAATCCTTCATGGCTTGTTAGCTGTTACCACTGACTCTGCCTTACTTTCTATTTCAGGAATTTTTATGATTCTTCTCTTATTCAATTCAAGGCACCATACTCTCATCCTTTTCATTTCCATCCAAAGAAATTACATAATTTGGAACTTCAAAGTCAACTGGCCAAATCAGATTTGACCATATTCGACCTTGAATATTAACTCAGATCTCAGACTCCTTCTAGTATTGAAAAACTTGAACTTGAGCTTTAAGAAACCGGAACTCGACCTGACCAATTGCTAACACTACTCTAACAAACTTAAAGTTGAAAATAAGGTAGGGAAATGAATGATAATAGATGTGGAAGTAGCTTTATAACCAAACTGCCAACTCCCTTCCTCCCAACCACAAGATAATCAAAGACCCCATTTGACCTATCACCACCATATCCATTCAATATTTAATATTGCGTGGTGGTTTGGTGCTTACCATCTTCATCCAACTCACACACTACCTCTAAATTATATTATATATATACAGTTCCAAAGAGTTACCTAAGATTTCCTTTTGGTATTTTATAATCATGAGAAATGTTAGAGATAAGATTGTTTTTCTCCTGCTAATGGAAAAGCAATACCAAAGGGTAAAATGAAGGACTCAAGCCTTTGCTGAGTCTCATCAATGACACAAATCATGGGATTGCTGTGTCAAAACAAAAAAGAAAATAATCACCAGTGCCTTCCCTGAGAACCGCCGCCACTGCCGCCCTTGTTTCTTGGAAAGAAGGAGTTTTTGGGTTTTGGTAGCTCATGAATGTCCATGACTTGAATGGTTCTTTGTCTTTTGGCTTCAGAGAGCAAGAAACAGAAAACACAGAAAAACACACAATCGTTTAGTCCAATGTGCCAATATTTGTACCTAAAACCAGTTAATCAATCAGACGGTTGAAGCATATAAGTCGAACCATTTTCAGCTTCTTTGTAATTCTGTTGAAGCCTTTTTCTAGCTGAGGCCAATCTTTCGGAATCGAAGTTACCTTCTTTCTGTTGTTCTCTTTGTCTCTGCAGAAGGAAAACCACAAATGGCAAGTGCCTTAAATGTGATGGAAACTGATATTAAAATCCCTACTTTGGTAATATGTATGCAGAAAGCCGAAGCTTTTTTCTGTCAAGGATCTCCAATATTTCAGGAGCTGTTGTACTACTTCACACCTGTATACTGTAAGCAGGAGTTGATGCATTAACTGATTGCTGGGATGGCCTGCTTGGAGTGTCTTTACGTGGAACTGGTTTGATCTTTCTTTCTGGTTCTGAATGATTTTTGTCTGAACCAGAACTTCCATCTAAGAAAGAATTAATAAAGAAACAGAAAAAGTAAAAGGTTGATTAGTTGATCAAGCACAAAAGGAGAATGAGATCAAGATGAGACCCATCTTTGGATCTGATTCTGTACTCACTGTGAGGATTTGGAGAGTATGCAAAATCAGGAACCTGAAAGAAAAAAGAAAAGGAACAAGAATGAAGAATCTTATAAAGTAAACATAAAGAGTCAATTTTTCAACAACTTTCTTTCAAAGCAACTAGCAAGTATATATATATATATACATATATATATTTCAGTTTTTCAACAACTTTCTTTCAAAGCAACTAACAAGTACAGTCTTTTTTCATTAAAATTTTTCAACAACTTTCTTTCAAAGAAACTAGCAAGTATATATATATATATATATTCCTTTTTACCTGGTGAAGACCATTCTGGGGAATTTTTTGACGAGGTGAGTCCCCATCAGCTGCAAAAAAATATCATTAAGTTCCTATTCACGGTTGAACTCTGCAAACTTATCTGCATTTTACTCTGTCCAACTTTTTCTCCAAAATGGAAAATGCTAACTTTTAACTATTCAATGATGGTTATGTTACCCATTAATCCTGATGATGCATTTTCTCCTTGTGGATTCAACCTCACCCATTCATCCACAATTTCTTTCCATTTCCTGCATACCAAACACCAAATTAAGATAGATGACAGAACTTCTCAGAACTACTCCTTCAAAGAACTACACTCAAAGTTTCATGGAACTGAATAAGCAATCAAACGAAAGAGATCTTTTCTTTTCTTTTTCTCATTAGTGGGTTCTTGAAGACCTGACAAGTTGCTTCACCAATCTCCTGACATCATTGGAAGGGTGCTTTCTTAAACGGTTCACATGTCTTCCAATATCAGTGTCCTGAAATCAAAGAACAAAAGCAAGGAATAAGTGAAAGAAAGCAAACCAAACTCTGAACAAAACCAAACACAAGATTGGTGCAAGTAATTTCTCTTAGTCACCTTGAGTTCGTGAAATGTTATGTCCATATCCGCCAAATGCAGAAGCAAATCAACCAGAGAATCTTCAGACTGGAAAAACACACCAAAACTCGGTAAACCAAACCCGTATAAGCAGAAGGAACCACAAAATCAACGATACCAAAACTGAAACAGACCAAGTTAGGATCTTCAAGTTGTTGTTTGATCTCAAGAATCTTCTTTTGATTATCATCAAACAATCCTGCATAAGGATCCAATCCATCATCACAATCATTACCGTCATTATCATCATCGTCGTCGTCGTCGTCGTCTTCATCACCTTTATGTGGTGGTGTAGAAGGGGACCCAGTTGCTCGTTCTTTTGGCTCCTTCTCAACAAACTCCTTTATTTCGCGGCCATTACCGTTCCTTCTAGCGTCATCAACATCATCACCAAAATCGCAGTTTCTACAATTCTTAGTCAAACTCGTGGCGTATAATCTCTCCACAATTTGATCTCTCCGTTGCTTTAGCTCTCCGCCATAATCCAAAGACGCCACCACAAGCGCTGTATCAATCAAGGTCCACACGTCAACACCTGAGCTCTCGAGAATCGTCCGAAAGTCGTCTAAATCCATGATATTTCGATCTGGGTCGTGAAATTTTTGGTGACTCAATACAGTGCACGAGTATTAAACTAATGAAGAGCTGGTAACTCTGTTCAGATCTAACAGGATACAGGATTGGTACAGAGAATCAACGAACTAGAATCTGAAATCACAAAGATGATGAAAGAGAACCAAACTGCAACCAACCAATGAGAGAATACGAAGCTGTGAATAACCAAAGAAAACCCATCACGAGATCTGACTCCAAAACCATGAGAATTCATCAATCAATAACCAACCTCAAAGTCTAGAACAAAAAAGAAAGCTTTTTAACTTTTTCAACTTCCATGGAGCTAAAGCTTGAAATTTTGTGGGTGAGAAGCCATGAAGATAGACAACCCAGAAAAGAGGGTTTCAATCCAACACACAGATTTCAGACACAGACTTGTTCATCACTTTCTCTTCTCTGTTCTGGTTCATCTTGTGCTTTCTGTGTGAAAATGTCACAATTTTCTGTAAAGCTGAGGCAGACAAATGAAGGTATATTTTATATCAAATTGAAGAATAATTCATTTATATATTTTAATCATTTAATTAAAAACAAGTTGGCACTACAAAAAACTTTTGGTATTGGCCCTCTTGGGTATTGCTCACCTCTGTCTCTCGAGTGCTCTCCCTTTTTCCCTCTCTTTCCTCCCAAAGTTTCCCCTCTGCAGAAGAAAGTTTTTGTCTTTTTGTAGTTTAGGGGATGAAAGAGAGGAAGAAAAGAGAGTGAGTGGGGACTGGTTTTGTGCTATTAACAATTCTGGATTGTTTTTTTATCTGTTTCTTTGCAACTCTTTTTAGACTTAAATAGAAGCATAAACTATATTCGTGTTTTAAATCATGTTCCAATGTTGCAATGACTTATTCTGTGATGTTACTTTTAAGAAAAGATTATTTAGGGTTGGACCAAATTGGATTTAAGTTGACCAAATTTTAAATCAGATTGAGCTGTCTTAAGTTTGAGCTGAGTCTAAATAAACAAAAAAAGTTTAGTTCGACCCGTCAATCCGTCACCATAGTAAGTGAAAAAAGTAAATCTATATCCAATATTGCATCAGTTCTTAAATTGAAACCAGGGGAGCTTTAAGCCTGAAATTAATAGCTTTCAAAGGACATATGAATCGATGAAATATATTAACCTGTAGAAATGTTAACACACTCCAGGATTAACATGTATAATCTTTTGCAAAATGGCCATAGAAGTGTGAAGCTCTTCAACCTAAGCTAGGGGCAAACCGTCTAAACATAAGCACACAATCACCCCTGTAAGTAAATCAGATATGCTCTGAAAAATTGGTGTCTCAGCTTCTGTGATGCACTAGAGACCTAGGGTGCATAGGATGAACTCGTTACTACTCTTTAACGTTCGTCAGTTATGTACCCTGGACTCCCCGGCTTTCTTCAAAGAACCTAAAATGCCCTCCATTAACTTGTCCTCAACAGGGTCTGAAACAAAAGAATAGGTCTTTCGGCTTCCGCCGAAGTTTTCCAGAGGAGTTCCGACCTTGTTACCTAGTCCCGATGAATCGGATGTCTGTAAATGATTTGTGGAACAATCGACCAGGCCTTCCACATTTTCAGATTTCTCTTTTCCATTGTCACCTTTCTTGCTGTCATGCCATGAATCAAGAATTTGTAGCAACGAGCTATCATCATCATTTACTCCACACTTTGCCTGCCTCGTAGATCCAGCCATAGTTGAAGACTCTCCATCTGATTCCGTCAATTCATCATCTGACAGGGAAGACTCATAACCAGGAAAAACATCTTGCTGTTTTTCTTCTGTTGCTTTTCTTTTTAACAGGGAATTCTGACCTCTTCCGCTGGAACTAGAGCTATGAACAGGACCCAGTTCCTCCCAGGGAGAATCAGATTCATCTTCCTTCTTTGCTTCATCAGATGATTCTCTATCAAAATGTTTTAACTTATAACTGGGATTACTGTCTTGACAATCAGGAACAGCAGTATCCAATGTGGAAATATTAGGGACTTTATTAGAAGGCATAATATAAGTCGAGTCTATGTATACCCCAGGTATTGTCTGTAGAAGAGATGATAATTTTGAGTAACCCAACTTCTCAACATCAATTTTATAGCCATATCTATCAACAAACAACTTTCTAAAAAGGCCAATATTATATCCTTCTGGATAATCCCTCAGAATCTCCTTCACAAGCTTGTAACAGTCCTCTAACAATTTAGTGCGATATATTTCTTGACGCCTTTTTCCGGCCGAACCCAAAGCAACTCCAGCATTTGTGATATTCTGGTTTTTTTTATCTCCATATTGTTCAGCTGCTCTATTACATTGTGACTGCTTGCTTGAAAAGATGGAGCTTAATCCATTTAATCTGCATGAATCATCTGAGGCAATATTCTTTTCATCAGAGTGAGCAAGCTTGAAAGGTGAAGCTTTGGTGGGGTATTCTTCTACCCACCTCTTCTCTGCTATTAGTATATCCACCAATCGCAAGACATCACTTTCACTGAGAGATTTGAGAACCAAAGGTCCTTCCTTTTGCATAGTCAATGCCATCTCTTTCCTGAAAAATAACAACAATTTGGGACACTTAAAATGAAATGCAACAAGAGCACGTACTTATTTTTGTTATTTTCTCACAAATAGCAAAAGATTGGTAATTATTTCAACTTGAGCATGTTTCATACTGCATAAGTTAAAAGAGCTATGAAAAGTTGCCAAGTGATGAAAAAGAGGTAAGCCTGAAAGTGGACAATTAAAACCTGTCTAGGATTTAATAAAATTAGATTATCCTATAAATTTAAAATTCTCTTTTTAAGCACCGGGAAGGAGAACTTACTGTGGAAAAGAAAACAGAAAATAACACAGAGAAAGAGAACTAGAGAATGTAGCAAATCAAATACTAACAGTTGAGAATTGTTGGTTAGAAACACAAGGAAACAAAACCAGAACACAAGAAAAACAGATGCTAGAAAGCTAAAGTTTCATTGGAATAAATGACACCTATTTCTAGCTCGATAATCCGAAAACTTCAATATATAAACACCATGATTGCTTTAAAAGCTTCACTTTGATAATATGTGAAAAAAAAAAAGGAATAGGAACATAAACGAAAGAAAAAGACTAGCTGATCAGTCTCAAAAGGCATATAAATGGTGTGTGCAAAGGATAAGACAAGTGGATTATGAACCTTGTCATCGACTGTGAGATGATAAGAGATCCTTTTTGCGTGTAAATAAAGGATTCCATCTCTCTCCAGAAAGAATCCTCATAAAACATATCATGCTTTGCAGAAGGGGTCTTTATTTGCTGGATGGGTGGGTCAATAGGTATAGAAGAGTCCGAACTATTTCTCCAGAATTTACACCTGTTCATAATCCGAGCAAGTAAACCCGGTCTTTCCTTGGATGTTTCTGCTAGTGTTGCAATTTCTTTCTCAAGATTTGATCCTGTATTAGACGAAGAACATGCCACTAGATGCTCTAGATCCACATCCTGAGTTGGTGACTTCACATACTTTTCAACTTTTTTCTGTTCGGAACCATCTTTGATCTTATCAGAGATTTCTCGAGCAGCATGTGAATTCTGCGTAACTTCACCAATTTTTACCCCAGAACAGTCATCACTGTTTCCGAACCATCTTCTCCATATATTTTTAACTAGCCTAATTTTTGAAGCAGATTCTTCTTGCTTAACTGGACCCAGATGAATCTTGGTTCTCTTTGGATCTGTCACTCTATGAACATTTTCACTAACATCAGAGGACTGGTCCATTTTTCCTGACGGCGGCTCAACATTCAGTTTGGTGGACTTGTTTAGAGATGTAGGTGACTGTTCTGTTGCTTCTGCATTTTGTAAAGGATCTTCCACATTCTTTCCTAGAAATGACAATGAATTTGTCTCCATAGGACCAGCAAAAGTTTCAGCATTCAGCTTTGAACCCTCATTTAGGTATTGGTTTCCATTTTCAGTGAAACCTATGGCCATGCTTGCATCAGACTCGAATGGTTCAGGAGCTTTTACATTGGCGCTATGCGCAACAAGCTGACCATATTTATTCTTCTGGATCTTCAAAATATTTCTCAATGATAAGAGAAAGTGTGAGAACTTTTTATAACCATATAAGTCCTTATCTAAGCTAACATTACCGTTTCCCAATTCAGAACGAATTTCACTTAATAGGATTCCTTCTTTAGGGCATGAACTCAATATATGACGAATCTGCTTTATAACTGCTTTTGGAATTGGACGAAACTTGGGCTCTGAAATAGATTCAGACAACTCCTCACCCTGTGAACATGTTGGTTGTTCAATATTTGAAAAGGGGTCTTCAAGAGTCACTTTGGCCTGGCCATACCATGAACCATAAAGTCCATCAGGAGGTAGGTTAAAATGCCGTCCATTTAGGTCTTCCCCTCTGACCAAAGTATTCCAATTCCACATTATACTGGCAGCACTGCAGAGTACACTTGGAGCTGAATCTGTACTTGAAAGCAATATATTGTAGTTGTTCATTCTTAATCGGTGTAGAATGCCAGAAAAGTCCCTGTCACCAGAAATTAAGAATAAATGTGCGGGTGGGGGATTTTGAGATACCCAGTACATAAGATCAACAAGTAGAGACCTATCAGCACTGTTCTTTCCACCTGCATTAGTCAATTTGCCAGGTCAGATGGCTATAAAGAATTTGATTAATTGCTAGCACTCAGCAAATTGGATTCAAAAGATTAGATACTCATAGTTGTTTATAAAATGTCTTTTGTACGCTTCTTGCCAGCATTAAATAGCATGGGAATTTGCACAAGCCAAAGATTAAACTGGCACATATAAAAGTACATGCATGGATAATTAAATATTTGGAGAATGTGTCCTTCCATTGTCTGGCTCCAAAGGATAGCAGTTGTAAGTTTCTGCTGATGTCATTGCTTTTATTTTAACTTTTTGGTTTCAAAATGATTTCTTGAACCGAATAACAAGTATGCAAATGCCAATCACAACTTGATTATACTTGTTTGTTGATGTTAGATTATAACTTTTCAAGAAATGGATTTGCAATCCAGAATACTTTGCAGGCTATAATTGATCCTTTGTGAAGCATTCATGTGCCTATAAGTGCCTTTACATAGTAGTTATAATTTGTCTCATTATTACCTTTAGCTATCTTTGTAACTTCAAGAATCCAACATTTCATACTACTAGTTTCCAGCTAGAGTAAATTTTCTCCAAAATTAAAGGGAAAACTGCCTGTGATCTTTCATTGTAGGTGTCATTAACTTACTAAGGAGCAGCTCAAAGTCTCTAAAATTGAGAAAAACAAGAAAACTAATAAAATAGAAGATACCGGTAATCAATTCTCCAATACAGATGATTATCACAAAACATCTATAAGGACAACCTAGATAACCAAATTTCAGAGCCAGTAATTGCTTTTGAGAATATATTACTTTCCTTCTAAAGATGTGAACCTATTTTATGATAAATGATATTAAACTGAAAGCTAGCTCAAGTTGTTCTAAAGAAAAAAAATCATGATAATTTTCAATTATTCAAATCAGCTAAATGATCCCAAAACACGAGTCATACATAATTGTTCACAGTTACAAAACAGCAATATTTCATGTCCAAACTATTTGGAACTCAAAGAAAATTATATACTAACATTCTGCATTGGTGATTCAATGAAGATCAAAATTTTCTGCCGTGTTCCCTCGTAATGGGACACTACAAAAAAGCTTCTGACCCCAACATGCAATTTCACTGCCCACTAAATTTGCAACTTTCGATGCATCATCCACTCAATTACTGATCACACTACTGAACAACAAGACTTCACCAGAAGAGAATATACCAAATTAAGAAAGCAGCAAAACAAAAGCGAAACATATGAAGTTAAACAAGGAAAAAGGAAGAAACCTCGAGGAATATGAGTCAAGTTGATTCCGGTGGCAGAGAGTGCCTCCTGTTTAGCCCTAGAAAGCTGCAACATATCACCAAAAGCAGTTATCTGAACAGGACCTTTAACCCCATTAGTCCTCAGAGCAGCTGTGATGAGGGTGGCCACTTTGAAAACATTAGCACCAGCAGGCAAGTTGCAATTCTCAAAATCCCACCATACCGAGACCCTCACATTCTTGGACTCCTCGTCGTGACGGCGAGAGAAGGAGGTAGAAGAAGAGTGAGAGTGAACGCCGGTCGATAAATGATATACGAGGAGCGAATGACGAAATTGTGATAAAGAGAACGAGAAGGAGAGGAGGGTTTTGGCGAAAAGGGGTTTGGGGATCATGGCCAAGGGTTAGGGTTTGGGGGTTTCGGACAGTCATTTCATGGCTGAGAGAGACAGAGAAAGAGTTTTCGAGAACGAGAGAGGGACAGAGAACAGAGTGCTTCGCAGGGGAGTGTAAAACCCTGTCCTTAAACCCTAGAGCACGTGCAATCCATGCGAATTTGTTCGATGTTGGGCTAATGGTACAATAGCCTCAGTGTCCAAAATAAAAAGCCCAAATAACCGACAAAGTCATTAATTTTTTTTATTGTTTGTCTTTTTATTTGTCTTTAATTTTTCTCTCTTTTTTTAAGAGTGAAATAAGAAAAAAATCATTCATTTTTTCATTTTTATTGCATTTTATTTAACTAAAATTAGTTTAAATAAATTTAAATTAATCATTAACAATATTCAAAAATAATTACGAATAAATATATAAATTGTTCTAAATTAAATTTTATATCAGAAATTCAGAATCTAAATTTAAATTATTAAACATTTAGATATTTGAAACTTGAACCGAACTTAAATTCTTTTTGGTTAGAATTAGTTTAGATTTGTAATTAATGATCTAAATGAGGTTAAAATTTATCTTTTCACTATTAACACATTTATTAAATAAAAATTTTATTTTATAAAATATAATGTAATTTTTAACTATTTATAATATCCATTACCTTGAATACTTACTAATGCTTCGTTATGGAATGCTTTTCGCCTGTAACCAGGCTTCTAAAATGTTTTTATTGAACCACTCTTTTTTTTTTAGTTGATAATAAAGTGAATGGCGACTTTTATCAATTCTATTAAATTATTCGCGCTTGCAAGGACATGTTTAGCCGCCCTTAATAATGTCGTGTTGTGCATACTTATTGCGAAACAAATATATGCACTGACGACTTGGCTATTTGGACTTATGGAGACATTTTTGATGTTACTCACCTTGATAATTTTCTCGGACAGCTTTACCATTTTCTTCTGGAAGATTTCTTGGGTGTTACTTGACTTAGGCCGCTTCTGTTTAAACCTAGCAATCTATGATTGCTTCTTTGTACCAAAAAAAAAGGAGGCTAAACAAGTAGTTCCAAGAAACGACCCTTCGTTTCACGATCAACAATGCCAAATTCATCTCCATGTTGGTAGAAACTCTGCGCCATTCTTCCAAGGTTCATACACATCTGAACATATTCTCTGGAAAACGAAGTATAGCTTGCTCCATCTTTGTTTTGATCTTCTTCCACGTCTGACTGATCAATAGTGTATCTTTTCACGACTTTCTTCTTCATAAGCTCTTGTTTTGTGAATTGAACATTAGACTGATTTCAGAATATCACCTCTTTATAACTCGTGCCGTTTAAAAACATTCAAAAAAAAAGAAGAATAAAAATGGTACAGAAGAAATGTAGAGTATGAACAAATAAAGAAACAATTTTAAGTATTCAATACCGAAAATGTTCCAATGTCGTCTACTAGCCTCAAAATCATAGACGACCATATGATGACATCAAGGTTAACCTTCTTCCTTGAGTGATTCCATAACCTTGTCTGTGATTGGATTTGCTCTGAGAAAATAAGTGTGGACTAGAATCAATGGACCGCTTATAGATATCCATCCATTGTCTAAGTACTTTTGCATTGTCAGCTTATATCCATCCATCCATTGTCTAAGAACTCTTGCGTTGTCAGCTTATCCACTACATACCACTTGTGCTCCAACAAGTAACACTTACATAAATCTATCCACTAGAGAGCCAAATTAAGAAAGTAATTATATCCTACATGCAGATTAAGATTGTGAAGGATGAAGTTTATTGATTTCTTGAGGTAGTAGGTGCTGTCAATTCCATAATTCCGAGCCACTTTGTTTACAAAATTAACTAGAGCAAAGAAAGTTAGCTTCATGTAATACAGAAGATAGTTCATCATGTTTAAATCCCACCTGAAACCAAACAAAAATATCCCATTTATTAGATTTTCTTAAACTTGAATTAGAGTTATTGCTTCAGTTTATATATATATTGCACTTACCTTTCAAGGGTAGAGGTGAAGAGCTCAAGTTCATCCAAAGTGCCATCTACATCATAAATGTCATCAATTGTTGCAATGATTTGACCGTATTTTGTCCTTTGTGTGCTGAAATAATTATAGTAAGGCTACGTTGCAATCCCAGCTGCCCACATGAAGCACTCAAGTATCCTATCTCTTGCAAAGGGTGGTTTTTCTTTAAAGCCGTGTGAAGCCAGAACCTTGGGAAAGATTTTACCATGTAACGCAAAGGAACTTAATTAAGCTTACTGGGATGCTGGTTTTAGATCCTCCTGGTGAGCTGCCTGAAGCCTGTTGTACTTCATTTTTTCAAGCACAAGAAGAATTGCTTTTTCTGGTACACGTCTATGTACCACCTGGCTTCCAACATTGGCATTCTCCAATGTAATGGAACTCCAGGGCGTGACTAGCTAACGTAGAAACCTAATCACCATTGTGGTATTTCAAATGCCTTTTAAGATGCTTCCCTGCGAAATCTCTTGCTTCCTCCAAGATGCTCTCACCTTCTTCGATGAGGAATGTGTTAGATTATTTGGTGGTCTATGTCGTTTATGGGTTTGAGTCCAATAAAAAGAGCTTAAGATAATAATTATTAGATATTAAGGAGTTGGTCTCAAATGAATTCAAAACCCTTTCTCTCTTTCCTTTCTTATAAGCAGACATGTTGGTTCAGGTGTTTTTATGTTTTAGAAAAACCATTAAAGAGAAGTTTCTGAACTATTGTGGAAACGAATTACATAAAGAAGCAGGAAGAGAGGGAATAAGTTTTTGTCAAGAACTTCAAACATCTTAAATTTAGGTTTGCGTTACAGTGTTATTAATCAATCCATATATGTCTTTCAGAATGATGCCTCTTACAGAGACAGTAACCCCTTCTTGTCCTCACACAGATATACTTTGAAGATCTGTTGATTATCATTAAAGATGTCTAAAATCTCTACAATTTGTTATGTATATTAATTTGATGATGAAGAGCTCATTGCACATTTTATGAAAGATTTCATGTGCATCAGACCCATGATCCCGTTTATGTTTTAAATTATACAAAGAGAATTGGTTAACTTGCATCTCTAAGAAGCATATATTGAGAGTTGACGCCCATCGTACCAAAACTAGTAATATCAAGCAAGTGATTATGGCTGCGTTTAGATTTGCGGTGCGGTGGGGATAAGTATTTATTCACCACAATTTTCAAACGCAGTCACATGTTTGGATCTGTGGTAAACAACCGAAGGTTGGAGAAAAATGTGGTATCACCGCATAAATCAATAAGTAAAAAGAGGGTTGCGGTAGGAAACTGCTTCTGTGGTAGAAATTTTACTTTCCATTAATGACCTTCACTACAAGTAATATTTTCCATTATACTCTTAATTAATATGATTAATAATATATTTTCATAAAATATTTTATTTACTAAATTTATTTTATTTATATTTTCTTATTTTAATTTAATATTTTATTATTTATAATTTTAAATTTATATGACTAATAATATATTTTTAAATTATTTATATAACAATTAATAGTTTATTAAATTAATAGACTTTTTATTTTATCTTTTTTCAGCAACCGCAACTGCAATCGCATTTGTCAAACACTTATTTTCATGTTTCACACATAAGTACTTATTGAGAATAAATACTTATCATTTTACCAGGTTGATTTTAACAAATTGTCAACTGCCATTGCTTTTCCAAACCAAACCTATATGGTTAATTGCAAACCAAAGTTGCCACTTGTGATCAACTTTCATATAAATACAGCTTGCAAACTTTTTGACAAACTATACCTTTTCTTAGTTTTATCCTATATTATTAGTATATCAACTCAAACACTGCAATTGATTAATTACACATGTCTCTGCGGTACAGGCAAGGCATTGAGAAATTAAGCGAGGTTTAATGTGGACGTGTGCAAACCTATTTTGGTATAAAATTAAAGAAACATCCAAGAATACTATAGCATTCACAACCATATCGATTGACTACTCTAATATTTCGTGATTAGAGATAATAATAAGTTAAATTAAATTGGATGATAATATTTAATATTATATTTTCTTATTTAGTGTCATGTCAAAATCTATGAGACAACTCTAAAAAATCTTCTGAATATTATATTTCTTTAATCAGTTGAAATTTACTTTTAAATTTAAACGAATTATGAATTCTGTAAGTAAATTAAATATTTTAAATATAATTAGAATTGCTTATTTAACGGCTATATATCTTATATAATTTTTTTATTTAAATTTATAATTAAACTTATTTTTGTAATTAATTTCTTATTTAAATTGGTATAGTTAATCATATGATATGCTGTTGATCAATAAATGAATCTAAGTCTTATGTTTCATCTCCTACAAGGATATATACTCTATATCTATTATTAAAATTTTAAATATGTCACTAAATCTATATTTAATTTGATAATATGAGTAGAAAATTAAATAAAAATAAAATTTCTAAAAAGAGAGGTAAGAAAAAGTTTTTCTAATAAGTAATTTAAAAAGGTTTGATATTTTCAATGTTATGAAAATAAAAAATTCTAGTTAGAAGGGAAATAATATATATATTTCATGTTATCAAACAAATTCTAGTATCTTGCTTTTATTCTTTATGGAAAAAAAGAGCTTAGAATTTTCTCTATTACCAAACAATTCATTACAGTTTAAAATTGTAATTAAATATGGTTACCATAGTTATAATAAATGAGAAAGAAGGTATTGAACTTTATATTTCACCAAAATTATAACCTAGTTATTGGTTTTTATTAGTATAAAAGAAAATGTATTCAAATTGAGAACTATAGAATTTAATTAAGAACAAGGTTGAGCAACACATTATCCAAAGCATTTTATTTGAAATTATTAGATATTATCATACAAAGAAATTAAGCTTAAACGAACGCTAAGTCTAATTTGATATTTTGGACTTTTTTTTGATTAACTTACGAGGTTTTTTGGGTGAACCTAAACTGTCGGTGATACCTTTAAATCATTTAACTCCAAGGGATGACTTAGCACTATCATCAAGTATTTAACACTGCTGTATATACAGGTGATAGTCGAACCCCCAACTTTGCTTAAGCGAAAACCAACCCCTTATCGCTGGATTTCGCGGTAGATATTTTGGACTTTAGCAAGGAACTTATGCATGGAAAATCCTTGATAATTTTCTATCAAGATCTTCTTTTGCTTACTTAAATCTGTGAAGAGTGAAAGACTCTAGTCTAGTAGCTGAATAAAACCGTAGATCAATTCCTAATTTGTCTATAATGACAGAAAATTAATAATATTTTTGATAATCAGTCAAAATGAAAGATCAAAGCTTAAGAAAATCCTTATTATCAATAAGTTACAAGTGATTCCAATCCCATCAATGACGGAATATCACTTGCTTTGATAGTTAAAATAATGCAAATTCAGGGCCAATAAATCAATAATTAACCACTAAAAATCCAAGTAGATCGTGACCCAAAGCATACTGTAGCCATACCCTGAAGAAGTAAAATGTGTGATAAGCTGTCTTTATTGGCGGTCCAAATTGCCCATGTCATGAAAGCATTTTAAATGATATTATATGGTTTTGATCACTATAAAAAGAATAATTTAACACCAATAATTTTGAAGTGATACCAAATTAATTTAGTGCTAACTCAATTGTGGCAAGGCTAGCATTTGCGTTTAAACATTGTTCTATTATTATATCAGAAGAATGAACAACGTGATTCTAGCTTTTATCAAAAATGAAATTGAAAAAAGAAAGTAAAAATGAAATATAAATCCCAAGCTTCTGGATTAAAAAAAGAAGTTGTTTTAGTACGAGTTGTAATATGAATTATGCATGATTGTCCCACTTGATAAAGCAAATACACACAAGACAGAGAAGAATTGTGTGTGATTTAAAAAAAAAATTTATAAGTTACCTTCAATTAATATAAAGCAGGAGCCTGTCAGACAATAGAACTCTGTTAAATGACAGGAGCTTGTTAGACGATTGGAAAGAACCTCTTGTAAGTTGAAAATAGAAGAAGCCTATTATAAAAGTGAAAGAGCCTTTATCAAAAATGAAAACGCAAACAATATACTGAGGAAATTTTAAAATTAAAAAGAGAGAGGAATGACGTAGTCGATTTATACTGGTTCAGCTTATAACCCAAACCTACGTCTCCCATTTAAGTGTTTCACTAAAAACCCAAGTTATAATTTGACGAGTCTCCTTAAACTAACGAGTACATATTTTTTAATATTCTCCAACCGTCCAAACTAGTAGGATTTAGTTAGCTTCTACAAGCTTTCAATAAATGAAAATGTAATTTGCTCGATATGAACTTGAATGATCTCCCTCAAAAAGAATTTTCACTTTTTAAAGTATAAGAGATTTGACAATGATATCACTTTTAAAAGAATTGATGCTATAGCTGTATTTCAAAAGTTTGATATGTTTTTGCAAAAGCAACGGCTCTTCCTTAAGTAGGCATTTCTTTCAACTAACTGTTGCTTCAATTGCATACTTAGTCAACTGGATGGATTTAAATCTGAATAACTTCAATGTCATTTTTGTCAAAAATCTGTCAGTAATCACGGGACTAATATACTATCTTCATAATTTGTAAGATCATTTCGAATAAATCATTTCTAATAAAGTAAGTTCATAAAAAAGGTTTCTGCAAGGAAGTAAAATGATTTTATTTTCTTTTGACAATTAACCCGTTAACAATAAAAAAAATAACTCCAATGATAACAAGATTCTTCCGGATATTGTAAAATAAGGTAAGTTCATTAGGAAGGTTCTTACGAGAAATGAAATATTTATCCCATGATTTTATTTATTTTTGAGAATTAAACTGTTAATTGTATAAGAAAATAAATGTAATTTGAATTTTGAAATATTATGAGGTTATTATCAAGATCATTTATAATAAACTTTGAGCTAACACTACTTATATACACTTTTTTTTTAAATGGAGGAACCTGCAATCGCTATCCTTTGGATGCGCACTGGGTAAATCTCCAGATTGATGCAATAGCCTGCAAATCATGCCAACTGGATACTCAGCACTAGGCAAGTCTTGTATGACAGGCTCGATTGAGAGAGTATAAATAGGAGGATTCAAACACAGGACCTTTTAGCTCCATACCCCTTCACTCCACCAACTCAACCACCACTTAAGGTGCACCACTTATATACACACAAATACAAAATTAATAAAAGTAGATGGTAGATGGTAAATATAACCAAACCAAACCAAATATACCTAGATTCCCGCCTAAGCAGGGTATG
The DNA here is from genome assembly GCA_027563885.1 of Erythroxylum longipes. NCBI lineage: Eukaryota > Viridiplantae > Streptophyta > Magnoliopsida > Malpighiales > Erythroxylaceae > Erythroxylum > Erythroxylum longipes. Next base: position 942,057 of record JAOQMS010000180.1, on the reverse strand, counting down.
GGGAGGGTAAGATGTACGCAGTCATGCCCGCATCTCCGATGGAGATACAGAGA
>JAOQMS010000180.1:896949-908655 GCA_027563885.1 Erythroxylum longipes | reverse complement strand
GGTGGAGGAGCGATCCGGAGGTTGCATGTACGTGGTGACTCAAATTGGAGGTAAGAATTTGAAAGCTATAGTGGACACTGGGGCTGATACAATATACATGGCCAAGGAGCTAGCAAGGGAACCGTACCAAAAAGAGAAGGGCTATAGTAAGGGAGTTAATACCAAAAAGCTCCCTATCAAAGGTGTGGGTCGTGGAACGCCAATTCGCATTGGTCAATGGCAAAGTAAGGTCGATATCAATATTGCTCCTATTGATAGCCAAGAATTTTGTTTAGGGATCCACTTTTTAGACGTAGTGAAACCATTCTTGGTTCCTTATGTCAACATCATGTGCATCACGGAGAACGGCCAACCATGTGTTGCGCCCGTCCAAAGGGAAATTGGAGAGGAAAGAATGATATATGCTCTCCAATTATTTAGAGGCCTAAAGCGGCAAGAGCCTACTTATTTGGCCACTCTCAAGTTGGAGGAAGGTTCATTGGATGGGAGAGTTGGAGCACCCGCACCTATTCAAGAGGTCCTTAAAGAGTTCAAGGATGTAATGCCTGCAGAACTTCTAAAGAAGCTCCCACCAAAGAGGGAGGTAGATCATGCTATTGAATTGTAACCTGGAACTAAACCTCCTGCACTTACTCCATATCAAATGGCACCTCCAGAGCTTGAATAATTGAGGTGCCAATTAAAGGAATTACTGGATGTTGGATACATTCGTCCCTCTAAACCTTATGGAGCACCGGTGTTGTTTCAAAGGAAATATAATGGATCATTTCAGTTGTGCATTGACTACTGAGCACTTAACAAGATCACAATCAAGATCAAGTACCCGATTCCCCTCATTATAGATTTGTTTGACTAATTTAGAGATGCAAGGTATTTTTCCAAGTTAGATCTGAGGTCAGGATACTACCAAGTCTGCATAGCCAAAGGAGATGAACCAAAAACGACTTGTGTTACAAGGTAAGGGTCGTACAACTTCTTGGTCATGCCTTTTGGACTCACCAACGTGCTGACTACATTTTACACCCTCATGACCAAGGTGCTTGCTCCATTTCTTGATCAATTTATTGTTGTATACATTGATGATATAATCATTTATAGCGAGACCTTGGAGGAATATGTGGGGCACTTACGACAAGTGTTCCAAACATTAAGGGACAATAAACTTTATGTGAAGAAGGAGAAGTGCTCTTTTTGCCCAAGAAGAGATGGCATTCTTGGGGCATGTTATTTGTAGGGGCAAGCTTGAGATGGATAATGAAAAGTTGTAAGCCATCTATGAATGGAAGACGCTTACTAAGGTGACCTAGCTAAGATCTTTCCTTGGCTTGGTGAATTACTATAGAAGATTTATTAAGGGGTCTTCTTCTATAGTCGCTCTTTTTACAGACTTGTTGAAGAAAGGGAGACTATGGGATTGGTCTCTCAAATGCCAACAAGCATTCCAATGGTTAAAGGAAGCCATTATGAAGGAACCAGTGTTGTCACTGCCTAACCACTCCAAGTCATTCAAGGTACATACAGATGCTTCCGACTTTGCCACTGGTGGTGTATTGATGCAAGAGGGGCATCTCAATACCTATAAAAGCTGGAAACTTAATGATATCGAAGGGAAATGTATCGTACAAGAAAAGTAGATGACCACAGTAGTGCATTGTTTAAGAACATGGCGTTACTACTTATTAGGGAGTAAGTTTGTGGTCAAGACTGACAATGTTGCCACTAGTTATTTCCAAACTCAAAAAAAGCTCACTCCAAAGCAACCTAGGTGGCAAGACTTTCTAGCGGAATTTGACTTCATCATGAAGTACAAGCCTAGTAAGACCAATCTTGTTGCAGATGCCTTGAGTAGAAAGGGAGAGCTTGCAGATCTTAGTAGTCCAATAAGCAACTTGAAGGACTGCATCAAGGAAGGGTTGGTGCGTGACACTAAGGGCCAAACCATTATGTCAGTTGTCAAGGAGAGAAAGAGAATACGATTTTAGGTGGAGAATGGCCTAATGTACATTAAGAAGAAGAGGTTGTATATTGCACTTTATGATATCTTGTGAAAGGAAGTCATAAAGGAATGTCATGATGGCAAATGGGCAGGTCATCCAAGTATGTATCACACAATTGCACTTGTAGAAGATTCACACTATTGGTTTTGAATGAAGGATGATGTGGAAGCTTATATAAGAACATGTTTGGTTTGCCAACAAGATAAGTTGGAGCAACAAGTGCCTGTTGGTTTACTTGAGCCACTCGCCATTCAATCATGACCTTAGGAAAGTGTCTCTATGGATTTTATAGTAGGCTTCCCATATCAGAAGGGTGTAATTGGATCTTTGTGGTGGTGGATCAATTCTCCAAGTATGGGACATTCATTCCAACACCTAAAGATTGTACCACTGAACAAGCAGCTCAATTATTCATAAAACATTTGGTGAAATATTAGGACATGCCGAAAACAGTCATGAACGATAGAGACACTCACTTTACGGGGAGATTTTGGATAAAGTTGTTCAAGATCTTAGGTACGGATCTTAATTTCTATATAAGCTTCCATCCCAAAACTGATGGCCAAACAGAGTAGGTAAATGCATTGTTGGAGATGTACTTGCGACACTATGTGAGTGCCAATCAACAAGATTGAGCAAGGTTGCTTGATGTTGCCCAATTCTTCTACAATCTTCAAAGAAGTGAATCAACAAGTAAGAGTCCATTTGGGATCGTGTTAGGACGTCAACCAATGACTCCTAATTCTATCGCCACAGGCTATACAGGAGTTATCCCATCAGCTTATAAGTTTGCTAAAGAATTAAACGAGCAAACTGATGTTGCTCACACATATTTAGAGAAGGCCTTCAAAAGGATGAAGAAGTGGGCTGATAAAAAAAGGCGACCCAGAGAATTCCAAGTAGGCAACCTTGTGCTTGTCAAAATGTACAAGCATGTGTGGACCAATGGGCTTAACCAAAGTCTCCTGAGAAGGTATGACGGGCCATTTCCGATCATCAAGAAGGTGAATCATGTTGCCTACGAGGTGGAGTTACCTCCAAAAATCAAATTCCATCTGGTATTCCATTGAAACCATTTAAGGAAGAAAAGAAAGATCCCATTCGTAAGGTTTCAAAAAGAGCATCAATGGCAATACGTACTCAGTATAATAAGGAGGTCGACACCATCATGTCTGATTGTGTAGTGAGCCACTCCAACCAACCACTCATAGACGAGTTATTGGTGAAATGAAAGGGACTTCCAGATAGTGAGGCAAGCTGGAAGCCAATTCAGGGACTTTGGAAATTCAACGAATAAATCGAAGCCTACAAGAAGATGAAGGCAACGGGGACGTTGCCACATTAGGTAGGGGAGAATGTCACGTTCTGCATGTTTCAGAGGCTACAAGGAGAGGTTTTGCTCAAAAGAATCTTCTAGAACTTGTAGAATTTTATAGAAGACCCTAGAAACTCATGGAACATTGTGGAACACTCTGGAACATCATAGAAGGTTGTAGAATGATGTAAATACGTATCTAGTACATAAAGCATCTAAAGTAGTATGGAAGATTATAGATAGGGGCATTATTGTAATTTTTACACAGAAGATAGGGACTAATCTCCATCGTTGGATCAAATCAATCCTCACTATCCATTGACGAGGTGGAGGACTATATAAAGGGGATAACTCCCTCATTTGAAACAATCGAAGAATCCAAGAGTTTAAAGCAATAAAAGTATCCAAGCTTCCTTAAGATTTCTTACTCGTGTCTTCTTTGCTTGCTTAGTTCTTCATAGTTCAAGTAGGCATCTTTGAGAAAGGCTGACTAGCTATACTTGAGTTTGGAAGAAAAAGTGTACTGGTGTTATACGTGGAGTTCAGGTGAAAGAAATCCCGTGACAATACGCATATATATTAACCATAGTTATTTTATATCCCTTTTCCCTACCAGTCATTATGAAATAAAATATTTTTAAGTCATACCATCATAAGCCATTTTACACCAAAACAAATAATAATAATAATAATAATAATAAGTTAATTTTACCAAACATCTTTAATAATCAGCGGTCAAATCAGCTTATATAATCTGTTGCTAGCTAACCACTAATAGAACCAGCTAATAACTAATACAAACCGCTGACTACTAAATAAGGCCTAAATGTGTTTGATAAATGGCTAATTGGTTGGCTTATCTAACCCCTAACAAGGTTATTTTAGAAAAGCTCCATAAGAGGAGCGTTTTTTATGTTCAACACTTTATTCTTTCAAAACTTAACAGGTCAAACCACAATTAATGCACTTATACTTAACACCAATCCTTTTGAATTTTTCAAACTTCTGTGTATTGCAATAAATTAATGCACTTATACTTAACACCAATCCTTTTGAATTTTTCAAACTTCTGTGTATTGCAATAAACGATTAATGCAAATACAAATCCAAGGCCTTTAATGATGGTCCACGAAAACAACTTAATTGACCTTTTGTTAACCTTTTGTTTTCTTTAAACAGAAAATACATTAACCCAACAAGGTGTGCTTTACAACTATAAACATTTCATAATTTTTTAATTATGCTATATTGATATTATAGATAATTTAAACTAAAAATCATGCATATGTAGTGATAAATTTTTTTACAATGAAATAAGTTTTTCAGTTACAAAACTTGGGAGTATTTTTTTATTAATGAAATAAGTTTTCTAATTACAAAATAAAAAATATGATACGGTGACAAAATTTTTAAGAATATTTTATATTTTTCATTAGAGTTTAAAACTTAATTTTTATAAAATTAAAATCTAATCATGACCTGATAAATTCTTTTTTTTAAGTCATATCTTCATAGTTATTTTACAATTAAACAGTTAATACTAAACAACTAATTTTACTAAACATCTTTAATAAATAGTTAATATTTTCTATCACCTGATAGAATTAGCTAACAGGTAATGCAATTCATTGATTATCATACTTGACCTATATCTCTTAGGATGATACCGATGCTTTGACATTATTAAAAAAAGAAAGGCTTTGAAAGTACTTTTGAATATTATGATATTTTGGTAAAAATTAATGTTCTCAATCCCCTAATGAAATAAATTAAATTAATATGGAGAGCAAATATACTTATGCTATATGCCTACATTAAAAGCTTCTTCAAAATCAAGCACGATTATGCTTTTTCATTTTTATCTTATAATTTAAAAAGTTTTATATTTTAGTCATGGTTGAATTATTATTTTAGTAGCTTTAAAAATGACATATCAAAGGTAGAGATACTATGAATATATAAATAAATAAATTTATTATTTAATTACAAATTATTAATTTATTAAATAATTAATTTAAAATACAATATTTATAAGTTATTAAGTGCATTTAATAATATAATCAAACAAAAAATGTAGTTAGTTGGTATATAATAAATCATGTAGTCATCAAATCTCTTGTAGCTTTTGAAATAAGCAATTATATAAATTGGAATATGATGTGAATTTGAGAAAAAGGTATAAGTAATTAGGTATTAGTTACAACTTACGTTGCTAAGTGTAAAAAGTGAAATGTTCTAATCAATTTTGTATTTAGTTGGACAATAAAAGTATACATAAAATTATATTAATTGATCTCTTTTATAAAATGGAACTATAATTGAACTTCTTATAGTTTATTTAAAAAAAAAGAATTCATCTACAACTAAAAAATATTGATTTTGGTTGATGAATAGATTTATTAAATTTGAGTTTAATGGTCTAAAATTTCCTTTTATAATAAATATGAAAAGCATAAAAGTTGGTAACCTTTTTGTAAATAAAATAACTTGAATTTAATAGTCAAGAAAAAATTATATAATGAAATTTGCATAGATCTGGCCGGCCCGAAACGAGCCTGAGGTCTTACGAATAATTGCAAAATGTCGTCCTTTTGAAATTTTTTAAAAAATAAAAAGTCATGCCCGACTAATCGAACTTAAGCTCAGGCCCGTTAACCCCAAGCCTGGTTGAGCCCGATTTAGGCTTATCCATTGTTATTCCTATGAATTAGATTTGTTTTAACTTTTAATCTATATTATAGATGACAATAAGTCGAGTCTCATCTATGCAGCCTTGTCCAAGCTTGAACTCAACTCAACCCTGCATAACCTTTTTGAAACGCAAAATGATGTGATTTTATTGGATCAAACCTTGAGTTGGGTCAGCCTGAGCCCAAGGGTTAATGGCCTAGTCAACCTAAGCCTGGACCTTTGAATTAGTAGGGGGAGGTAAGCCCAGTCCGATTTGCGTTTTTATTGTTATATGGAAATCCATGATCTTATAAAGTCATAATTCAAGCCCAGAGCCATCTATTAGGCAAAGAGTGAACTCTACGCCTAGATGACCGCGAAACCAAAACCAAAGACATCGAAGACATCCCTTGTTCCAAGATTTCGGTCCCTTTTTGTACCACATATCAACTGTTTTGATTGTTTCAGTTACTTGGGCAATATATATACATAGAATTGTTGAAGAATTTGATTCTATTTTTGGAGTTGTCTGGTTTCTTTCGTTTATTATGCAAATACCCGGATGGCGAAACGCGTTGATGCTCAAGAAAACATTGTTTACACCGACTTTATCTCAGTCAACAACATCGACGACGAAGACCCAGTTTGCTTCGATTCATTCTACACCTCTTACTTGCCAGAAATGGAAAAGCAAGTGGAGTGCAGTAAGCGTTTTTGTCTTTTAATATCTTGTTTCGTTCAAAGTTCTTATCTTTTTTTGGAAAAAAAAGAATGCTTCGATTGTGTACGTATGGGATGGTTTTGTTGTGCTTGAAGTATTATTCTTTATTCTTTGGGCGGTTTTTGTTCTTGTATTGTTCAATGCTAAAAGAAAAAGGAATAGAAAGGGTGAAAAACTCTTCTCGTAGCACCTGCTTACTCCTTGGAGATATGTTTGTGTGTACATTAATGGCAAAAGATTTGGTTAACGGAAGATGTGTAACCACAGGCAAAATAACAGTTTTAGGATGGCAAAATCTTGTTAGCTTCTTGCAAGGCTTGGAAATTCCTGATTGACATTTGTAATATTGAGTTGGATTCATTCATCTCCCATTGCTGTTTCTTTATACAATTTGGCGACCAAGACATGTCACTTCGGTAAGAGCGATGATGGCTAGCGTTTCTCTTGGTTATTGATTATGTTGATGGGTTATAGGGTGGCTTTTAGAAAACACAAAGAGAGCATTCTTTGATGGGATTGCTAGTTGGTGAGCGTATGCTCTCGAGTCAATACCAACCAATTGGATCGAGCTCATTGCATCTGAGTATGTGGTTGATGGGCTACTGTGTGCTTGCTCTTGAAGATTTTCCCAATATGCACTCAAAGGATAGCAATTGCAGGTTCCTCTATCATCAAAAAAGAAAAGGAGAGAATTATCTGATTCTGAATCTGTCTTTTTCGCTTCACAAAGTTATAGCATTTTCAAACTTAGCTTATTTTGTAATTAGGTGGTCACTAGATTTTTGCTTGGTTGAGGTGGATGTTATACTAGGTTTTGTTTGAGTTTTGAATCCCTTAATTTGATGTTCTGAAAGAGAAATGTTCAATTTCAGACATGTATTTTCTTTGTCTATTTGTTATTTGAGTTTGACTTTATCTTGTGTACCATCGTTTCTTCTCTCTTTTCTTTTCTGGCACATTCAATCCTGATATGCCTACCACTGCTTGAGTCCTGATAGATGTTTAGAACACCTACCTCCCTGTCCACCAAGCTAACCCTGATTGTTTTTCTTTTGTTCTGTAATAAATCAAATGTAATTGATATTAATTATTCGTAGATAAGCCTCTAAATGAACAAATTGTAATCCACAAAGTCAGTTTCACGTCTCTTACCAAGCAGAGATGCTGATGTTCTTTTTTACCATTTCTGTTGCAGGAAGGACATCAGCGGCCATCTAAGGTAAAAGTTTCATGTCAAGTCCTGGAATTGATGTATGCAGGTTATTGTACAATTCGGTAGAAAATTACATTTTGGGAAATGCCTCTTTCATGCCTTAGATCTGAAAAGTTATCGAGTAATTTGCTTTTTGTCTAAGCCACAGCATATATAAACCTCTTCATTTACTTGTATTCATTTTTTACTCTAGTTTTTTTTTGTCTTCTTTTTGAGTAAGTTTCTTTGAGACATCATTGAAAATTTTTATTTTGAAACTGTTTCCTTTATCCAGACGCACATGCGATATGCTGTACGTAAAAAACGTGCTGATGCGAAGAGAGCTCTGAAGAACCTTATCTTCAATGGTGGATACTCGAGAATTTCATTTCAGGTAGATAACTGTAAGTTAATTGAAATGCTCCTCAAAAGATTGCTAGGATCAGAAAAAAGATCACGTTTAAGCAGAATAATATAATCAAATAGATCTAAAATAACTTGATTCTTTTGTTCGTGATTGTAACAATGTAGGTTGCTCCTAGATATCCTTTATTTCATTGCATACTTTTATCATTATAAATTATACAAGTTAACTTAATTTTTCTCCACTGAATGAGAAAAGAGAAAAAACCTAAAATCTGTTTGTTATATGTTCTGTAGATTTGGTCAATATGCTGGATGAAGAACATGATTGTTTACCATGCTCCTACTATAAGGAAATTGTAGAGGGATGCTATTGATGTCTTTTCCTACTATTTACATAGTATTATGGATTCAATTTTCATCACCAGTTATGTAAAACGTGAATGCTAAAGGGTCGAGCTGTTTAGCTAATTCTTACTAAAACAAGCAGTCTTCTTAGAAGTATGATTGGTAAATAGAACATTTCAGTTTGAAAGATTCCAAATGGTTGCACCTCATATACTTCGAGGCTTGCCAAAAAAACTCTCAAGGATGTCATGAACTGTGCTTTGCTACATGCACCATTATTCAGCATCTTAGGAACTTTTCATGTCTGAAACTTCTATATCACTTACTTTGTTAGTTATATGTGCATTACTTTGCATTTTTACTCAGGATGAAGACCAAAAATGGACATTTGACAAGGAATCCCCATTTAATGGTGACACAAAGAGGAGATCACAGGGTTCTGCCCAAGTTTCTAGGAAATCTCAACCCAAGAAAAAGAAATGTGAGCCTTTGTTCTTTTTCCTTTACTCAAATCATTTTTCTTTTCTGTATAGCCATCTGCTTGATTTCACGGTATCTACAGTTTCAATTTCCATTCATGGTTTTTGTATTTGAAATACTTCTGTAGTATGCTGGTGTGTCACCATTTCTTCTGGACATGCCCAGTGTGGTCCACAGTTTGTTGTATTAATTGCTCTTTTACCTGTATGATACCACCCCAAAAATTGCAATTTTTGTCGATTTACTTGCCTAATTGTGAACTTCATTTGATTCCTACGGCTGCAATAGGTCTCATAACTCGTCATTTTGAAGTTACAGTTTTTCTAAGAATCTTGGTTTAATGGATGCTGAATATTAGACATCTATGAGTTGTACTTATCGAATGTGGATGGGAAACCTAGGGTTTAAGCTTCAATTGTATGAGCAGGGTTTAGAGGTGGAGCTTTATTGTCTATAGCATATCCAATTACCTGGTACCATTTTCTGATTCAAAAACCATATTTTGTATGGTAAGAATATGGCCCCTCGGACATCCATTTGCTTTGTTTTAGATTATCAGGGAGAGAGCGTATTATATCAGGGGAAAAAAAAACTATGTGAAGTCTTCTGTTTTTTCCTCTTTCGCTATCCTTACCCCATAGGTACAGCGTTGGAATCAATAGAGCACCTCATTGTTTGTTCTATGAGAAGCTTAGGTTCCCTTATTGTGAACAAACTGAATAGGGTCCATTTTCATTTGTTCAGACAAGTCGAGAAGAGAGAATTTCTCTGAGGACTTTGGTGAGCCTGAGAAAGTATTTCAAGCAACATTCGGAAACAGATGGTATACATGGTCATTTAATGGCTCTGGCTTCCAAGAATCAACATCTGGGTTTGAGTGGAGAGAGCAGGCAAGCTGGAGAAACCATAGAAGTACAGAATGGGATACTTCAAGTGAAACTGAATCAGATAATGAGTCATGTTCTGTAGGATCAACTTCTGACAGAACAATCCTTGGTTTGCCTCTGAATGGTCCGTTGACACTTAACAATGTGAAGAAGGCGTAAGTTATTTGTGTTTCAATTTCCTTTTTTTTCCTCTTAAATCATTTGCGTAATCGTTTCCCCTTTAACTAACAGTTTCCGGATTACGGCTCTGAAATGGCATCCTGATAAACATCAGGGACCTTCACAGGTTAGTTGATCGAAAGTATTTTCTTTGTTTTGGGAAGATTTGGTGCTGCATCTTCCTTCCAGTATATCTTTGATTTTCTTCTTAAAGCAATTGCATGGTATGTGTGTGTACCTTTACAGGCAATGGCTGAAGAGAAATTTAAAGTCTGTGTCAACGCATATAAGTCGTTATGTGCTGCTCTCTCCTGAGTTAAAATGTCACAAAGGCATTTGATCTCAACTCCTAACACAGGATTTATCTTTGATTCCTGAAAAGAGGTTGTAGCTTAGTCTTGCCAGCTTTAACTTACCATGTCATATGTTCCTTCCATTCACTCAGTTCAAAGGTTAGGCCTTGGTCGTCAATATGATTCATAATGTTCAATCCTATGTTCTTTTCATTTCTCACAACAAATAGCAAAGGAACTTGGAGAGATTGAAATGAAATAGCATGCCTGTTTTGTGTTTTGTTTATAAATGACATTAGCTCTTTAGCCTGATTTAGAAGTCAACAGACATGATCCAAAGTTAACTGTGTCAATCCCGATTTGACCAAAGCTTGAGTATTTAGACCCGATTGGACTGGAATTTGGACTTAACAATTTTTTTTTAGTTTGACTAATTACGAGATCAGATCGACCCGAGAGATTAAATTATATTTGACCTAATTCAGGTATTCGGACTTAGACTCCAGCTTAGATTCATCGCTAACTCTAACCTAATCCTACATCAGCAACTCTAAATCGTATGGACCAACTTCAGAAAAGTCTCGACGAGACTGTTAAGCGAACAGGGCAATCGCTTGATCACCCATCAGTGTCGCAAATCGGTCTTTTTGTCCTGAAATTTGCACACAATTTGAGTATAAAGATTCATCTTCTATTGACAAACATAATTTACCAGTAAGATAACAGAACTGTTCCTGCATTTCTTGTCTCTTTATAACGAACCAGTTTTCAAACTAGAAAAGGTTGGCTTTTACCTTCTTTCAATGCAAACTCTGGAAAGAAAAAAGGTCCCTAAAGTCTTGTAAAAAGATAGTCTTCAAAAGTATATATCACATCATGAAGTTTCGACAAATGAACCTGACACTATTCATACTTTTCCTTTTTTGGCAATTTTCAGGGGATTGAGTGAATAACATCACAAACTCAAGATTGCTTAACTTGAATCAGCCTTTGTTCATAATACACTAAAGCCCAAGAAAGAATTCTTTTTTTTACTCTGAAACTAAATAATCTGAAATAATAATAAGATCATAAGAACTTCAGAAGAATTCAGAATTTTAACATCAAATCTAATCAAATTGTATAAAAAAAAAACTCATTAACAACTAATCTACGATCTGAAAGCCATTAAGAATGAAGCTAAGTGATAACCAGTAAAGACAGGCTAGAAACAGAGCAGCACAACAGAAGTCGACACCATGAGTCCATAGATCAAGATCAAAAACCCAAAATGCAATGCCC
>JAOQMS010000180.1:870416-888043 GCA_027563885.1 Erythroxylum longipes | reverse complement strand
GAATTACTAACATGGCAGCTTCTCATTTGTCTATCTCAGGCATTCCTCTGTGGACCAAGAGCACGAGATATGGCAGATTGTTTAGACCCACTTTCACCACCAAATTCTCAGAGCAGATCTCTGGTTTAGCTGGCAATATCAAGGTGGGTGAAGAAAGCGGGCAAATGGCACAGATCAAATCGGAGTTTTACAAGGTTGTTGAAGGTACGAGTTCTGCACGTTTTTTGGCCATTTTCATGCTTGGTGGACTTCAAAGATGGATACTGAAACCTTTTGTTAGCATTGTAATATCATAAAAAAAGGAACTGATAGAGGGATCTTCGGAGTTCCATCTTCACTAAAATCTGATATTCAGCGCCTGGTAGAGCTTTTAGAGTCTCAGAATCCTACCCCGGATCCTACTTTAAACATGGATAAGGTAAATTCATTGCTTTGCATGAGATTCCAGATTTTGAAGTGGTTCGAAATAAGCTAGTTACAGTCTGTTTTTTTGTAACTTGAAAGGTTGGTGGCCCCTGGAAACTTGTTTACAGTACAATTACTATCTTAGGTTCGAAAAGAACAAGGCTTGGTTTGAGAGACTTCATTAACTTGGGTGACATTTTGCAGTACATCGATGTTGCTAAGGTACGAGGTTTCCTTTTTCTGGTACTCTCAATGTTCATTGTTTGACATGATCTGCAGAACATGAAATGTTCATTTATCTTTCACTAAGATTTGATCATTCCGTGATGTGAATGAAGGGCAAGGCAGTTAACGTGATCAAGTTCAGAATTAAAGAGTTGAATCTGAATGGACACCTAACAATTGAAGCTTCCTTCAGGATTGCATCGAATTCAGTAAATTCTTTAAAACTCCATGAAAAACCATGACTAACCTTGAATGGTGTAGTTTTGTTGATCTGTCTCTGTTGGGTTCGGATTCTGCAGAGAGTTGATATAAGTTGTAACAGTTCAACCATCATTCCTGATCAGGTATGCTTAGAAACTGAAACATCTTGTGGTTGAAATCTTTATGTTTAATGATCATAACAATGTATGAATGTTGTTGGAGAGAAACCACAATAGTTGAAGAACATGTTTAAGACAAACTACGATCTTCTGGTCAGCATCTTCAATCCCGAAGGTTGGATGGAGATCTCGTATCCTTTTCTTTAATTTTTCACTTCCCACTCTTTCATGATCATAACCAACTGAAGGGTTTTGATCCTTAACTTGATGATTGTAGATATGTAGATGATGACATGAGAATAGGAAGAGATTATAACAGCAATATCTTCATACTAGAGAAATCAAAAGAAACTCAACCTTGAGGGTTACTCTTCTTGTGTTGTTAACTTAATCATACTTTTAGCCTTTTAGTAAATTTAATTAGTGGAATCTTACAAGTATTAATGAACCTCGACAAGTACGACACATCAGTTAAACGATAAGTATTAACAAGTCTCGATCAATATGAGGTATGATCTAGACGAAAGTAGTGACTATTAATTAATGATTTTTAATTAAGTAAAAATTAATAAAGATGAGAATGTTTATGTTCTAATCCGAAATTTGGATGCCATCAATCCGAATTCTTATAAACTTGGCAAATTTTATTGGCTAATTCAGACAAGTCAACAATTAAGTTAAGTTTGTTTGTATTTATTTTCATATTTTAGATTTGAGTTTGAGTTCGAGTTCAAAGTTTAAATTATTTGGTACAATTCAATTTGAAACTTAAAATTTTTAAATAAAAAAATGTTGTTGTTTTTAATTTTTTTAAATTAAAAATATATATTTAGTTTGATCTAATCGAGCTTTAAACTGTTCAGATTTGATTGATTTTAAACTCGAATTAAAATTTAGACATTTGAGCTCGAATTCGACCCGATCTGACATATATTACTATAAGAAGAAAATTCGAAAAAAAAAACATAAATAAACAAAAAAACTAAAACTTATTGGTCTATTTGGTTGTATGTTAATTAATGGAACGGAACGGAACAATTTATAATAGAATGAAATGTAATATAATGAAAAGTTGTTTAGAAGGGACGGAAGTGGTCATAATGTAATGTAGTGAACCCTTATTTGAAAGATTGATAGAATGAAATATAATGTATAATAAATGACTATTATATCCTTGATATTAAAATAGTTGTTGCAAAAAGTTTAACATTATAATTTTATAACAGAAATCATGCCCAATTAAAAAGTCACGGTTGTAACTTGTTCTGTGACAAATAATTTTTTTATATTTTCTATTTTAAAATAACAAAAATTTTAATAAAAGTTTTATTATTTTATTATTAATTATATACAATTTGTTATTAATTAAATAAAATTATTATTATTAATTATTTAATAAATTTATTCTATTTTATGTGATCTGTATTTAAAAATTATTTATTTATATTTTCATTTATATAAAAATGTATAAACAATTAAAGAATAATTTTTTATATATTGTATTTTTCATTAATAAAATTTTATATATTTTCTATTTTTGACTAGTAAAAATTTTATTAAATATTACTTTTTATTAATTATATATAATTTTTTATTAATAATATAAAAATATTATTAAAGATGATAAATTTGTGGACTGTAATAAGTAAGTTTAAAAAAAAGAGAATTAGAATTAGAAGACATAATTAGTATTAACAAAAATTATTAAAAATATATTAAATAGTTTATATCTTTTAATTTACGTTTTATCTTAAACTTCTAAACCGAAAATTTCTTATTTTCTTCATTTAAGATATAATAAAAAGTAACATAAAATTGACCACTTCCTCTCATTCTATTATCAAAATTTCAAAAGTATGTTAGTTTCATTCCCTTTTATTACTAACTTTGTCGTTACTAACCCTTCAACCAAAAAACCAAAAAGCGATAAACTAGTAAGGCAAAAGCTTCGACTGTAGTTAGCGAATATGTTAGCGAATATCTGTCAAAAGTCGGTACTTTTTTGCCTCCACTTGGCTCTGTCACCCGTAAACCACTAAACCCTCTGAAAGAGAGATACAAAGAGAGAGCTTGTGTGCGTGAGACTTGTGTAAGTGTGTGAAGAAGAAGAAAAAGAAGAGAAGAGAATGGAGATTGCATTGGGAAATGGATGGAAACTACAAGTTGCTGCGAAAACAGTAAATTTTCCAGCTTCACAAGTAAAGGGTCAAGCAAAGTCGAAGAGGGTTTTCACTGTTCGGTGTTCCGCCCCTTTCTCCACTGATGGCGCCGCCGCCGCCACCTCCACCACCAGTAATTATGGCTTGCTTTGGAATATGTTTTCTTCTGCTATTTCTGTTTCTTTATCGATTTTGGTGCTATTTTTCGCTGATGGGATTTTGCCTGTTTCTTAGAACTCTGTATAGTTTGACTCAGCTTGGATTCAGTAGTTCAACAAACAAACAGAAAAATGCCAGGGAAATTCTATTACCTGTGTAAATTATTTAATCTCTTCTTGAAAGAAGCAGAGTATACATTATCAACAAGAATAGGGTTTTGTTGTTTATTTGCTTGATATATAGTTAATGGCTCTTTTCCTCGATGTTGGGACGATTGTGAGGAAAATTTTCCATTTTCTGTACCCAATTACTCTTTTTAATTTTTCTGAAAATCTTTTCAAGGAAGTCTTTTTGATGGGAAAACTTCTAATTTCTAAAAGTGAATGAAAAATGGAGCTCCTTTTGCTGCTCAGAAATGAATTAAATTAGGATCTAACACACATTCTATAAATGTATTCATACTTGTAAAACGTTATCTGGAAGTTGTCTTGTCTTTTGTTGAAAAGGAATTATTTAGTTCATATAGAACATATGTGGATTATGGATAGATTGATGGAATTTGGACTTGAGCTTTAGGTCTGGCAGAAAGACCTTGGAAAACTTCAGATGCTAGGCTTGTACTTCAAGATGGTTCAGTCTGGAGAGCCAAGTCATTTGGTGCTAGAGGTACTCAAGTTGGAGAGGTTGTATTCAACACATCTTTAACAGGGTAAGGTGACATTGCATCAGCATATTTGGTTCTTCAGTTTTTGTTGTTTATGCATTCATATATTAAGTAACATTAGATGGGCTCTCATTTATTAGTGGTGTTTGCTTCATGTTACACGGTTATCACAAAGAACCTTGATCGCTGTAAAATGTGGTTAACAGACTTCATTTTTGTAGTCATAAAGTGGTTTCAACCGATAACAAATCAAGTTGTCTGTTTTTGAGATTGAAGTAACTTCGTGAACATGTGTTAGCTATTATACTCTGCTGTGTTGTTCTCATGATTTCCCATGAATAGTGGCCTTTGGACTCATACCAGTCGCACCTCCTTGTGTTCTTTTGGAACATCTTACCTATTGAAATGATAGAATCTGATTTTTGATTCTCAATCATGGGCACTGTAGGTATCAAGAAATTCTTACAGATCCTAGTTATGCGGGCCAGTTTGTCCTAATGACAAACCCACATATTGGCAATACTGGTGTAAATTTTGGTAGGTGCATTGTCATTTAAACATGTATAAGAGATTCCGTCGTTCCAACAATTGATTTGTTTTTCTTTGTTGTTAGATGATGAAGAATCAAGACAATGCTTCCTTGCTGGTCTGGTGATCAGGAGCTTAAGTATTAGGTGGTCTTTGATTCTAATGCATTTTGTTCATGTGCAGGATCCCTCCTATTTGTTTATCTGACCCTCTAACCTGTAACTTTGTTTCAGTACTTCAAATTGGAGATGCACCGAGACACTTGATGATTATTTGGCAGAAAGAAACATAATGGGCATATGTAAGATAACTTGGTCACATTAACTTCATACAGATTTGCCCTCAGGATTTTGGCTTGTGTTTAACTTTTAAACTCTGCAATATAACAGATGATGTTGACACACGTGCAATCACCAGGAGATTGAGGGAAGATGGAAGCCTTATTGGTGTACTCAGCACAGATGATCACAAGACAAATGAAGAGCTTCTGGAGATGTCTCGTTCTTGGGACATTGTTGGTATAAATACTTGGTCCAATTTATTTATAAGGTTGGTTAGTATTAGTAGACAATTAAGAGCTGCTTAGATTTATTGGTGTATGGTTTCCAGGTGTTGACTTGATCAGCGGTGTCTCGTGCACTGCCCCCTATGAATGGATTGATACAACAAAGCCAGAATGGGAATTCACCCCGAATGGGAGAGGGGACGTCTACCATGTTAGTATTGCACATCAAGCATCTGTTTGAGTGACTTGGTTGTTGATCAGTTGTTCTTAACTCGTTTACATAATCTTCTTGACTGAAGGTTGTAGCATATGATTTTGGGATCAAGCATAACATCTTAAGACGCCTAGCATCTTATGGCTGTAAAATCACCGTGGTCCCTTCTCAGTGGCCTGCATCAGAAACTCTGAAAATGAAACCAGATGGAGTGCTTTTCAGCAATGGTCCTGGAGATCCATCTGCAGTTCCTTATGCTGTTGAAACTGTTAAGGAATTACTCGGAAAGGTTCCAGTATTTGGCATTTGTATGGGCCATCAGCTGCTTGGCCAGGCATTGGGTGGGAAAACCTTCAAGATGAAGTTTGGTCACCATGGTGGAAATCATCCTGTTCGTAACCTTCAGGCTAATCGTGTCGAGATTAGCTCACAAGTGAGTTTGCCCTGCCAATCTATGTGTTATTTTCAGCGAATGGATGGTTGATTTCTGAGTTGTATTGTCTTCATAAAGATGTTGAAAAGGCGCTAGTTCTTTTTTTCTCCATGGAACACAAGGCTAATTTTTAAGTTTTAGGTTCTAATGATTCATTAAGCATGCAAAAGATCAGTATAAGCATGTTCTCTACTAGATTTGCTGTGATGACATAGAAGAAGTATCGACTTCTAAACCTAGGAATAATAATGTTTAAGGCGATTCAAGTAAAAGAAACTTAATCGAAATGTTAGATGTTTAATCAGTTGAAATATGGTAACTCATGTCCTCTATGATTTGTTCACTAACGAACCATTCTCTGTGGCAGAATCACAATTATGCAGTTGATCCAGCGTCTCTTCCTGAAGGTGTTGAAGTTACTCATATCAATCTTAATGATGGAAGCTGCGCTGGTCTTGCTTATCCTGCATTAAATGTCATGTCTCTTCAATACCACCCAGAGGCATCTCCAGGTCCTCATGATTCAGATACCGGTAACGTTACCCATCTGTATCTCATCTATATGATAACTATAACACTGAATAATATTGTCAAACTTCAAATAAAGATTAGGTATAAAGTATGTACAAAGATCTCCCATCTCTTTAGCACTTCCTTCTGTCAGAACTCTCAGTTCAGCAGAACATGGTTGTTCCTTTTTCTGGTTTTAGCAACTCAGTTTGTCACTATGACAGTATGACTTATGCTGAAAGAACTATTCTATTGACTTGGAGTTTCATTTCTACAGTTTTTGGGGAATTCGTGGAGCTAATGGAAGAAGTGAAGCTAAAAGCTTAAGCAATGTTCTTTGGACCGACTCCGACTAAGTCCTGGAAGTGTGAAAGGTGATGGCTGGTGGTGTACTTCAAGGAGGCCTTTGTACCCTTTTTGTATTTACCAACATCAGCTAATCCATAGTGATTGGTCCAAGTTCATGAGTTCTTTTGCTTCATTGTCTTTGATCTGCAGAATTGGTTGAATCACTTTGTTCCAATGTAGCATGTCTTTTGTTGGAGACAAGTAGTTAACTAGTCAGGTAATTTAGGACATGGACTTGTGCTGTGCTGATTGTTTTGTGTAATTAAAATAATCCCACCGAAAAACTAATTCATTTTTGCAGTATTATTAAATTGGAAACAGTCTTTTTACCGGCTAGGAATAAAGTTACGTATTATTGGATATTCTTAGATTCTACGTATTAGCGAAATATTTATAAGATTGTTGTATTTTTACAGTATTATTAGACAAAAAGAATTAATTTCCTTCATTGCTAATTAGGGGTGAGAAATTAGTCCGAGTTTGCCCCGAGCCTACTAGATTTTGGTTCAAACTTGACAATTATTTTCAAATATAAAAGTTACAGACTTCATTCGATTTGAATTTAATAAATCAAATTAAGTTTAATTAAATTTGAGTTTAATTTTAAATATTTAAATATTAAATAATTTTTAAACTCAAACTCAGAATTTTAAAAAGATAGATTTTAACACAAGCTTATTAATG
Organism: Erythroxylum longipes; assembly: GCA_027563885.1. Taxonomy (NCBI): domain Eukaryota; kingdom Viridiplantae; phylum Streptophyta; class Magnoliopsida; order Malpighiales; family Erythroxylaceae; genus Erythroxylum; species Erythroxylum longipes. The sequence continues at coordinate 880,889 of JAOQMS010000180.1, read as the reverse complement.
ATTAATATGCCTATAATAATCATTTTTGACAATTCATTATTAGAGATGTCCTAGCTTGCCCATGGCCCGACCTATGGTGGCTTGTGGCCCGGCCCATCGCTCAACCTATGACCCGATGAGCCACGAGGTGGCCGGGCATTTTTAAAAAAAAAACTTTCAAAATGTCATCATTTTGGAAGTAACGATTGGGACACGGGTTAAGCCGAATTGGCGCTTAACTCTATCAATCTGGACCAAAATTAAATCGGGCCTTTTTTAATATCTCCGTTCATTATTATGCAAAATATTCCTTCCTCACATGCCCTTTTTATTTATTTATTTCTCTGTATTCTTATTTTCTAAGTTACAATTTGGTTAGAACTTGATATGCAATTAATTAAATATAAAAAAGAATTAAAACCCTACCTACTCACAAGTACTTATCTTTATAGCGTGATAGGCGTAGAAAGCAAGGGGCAAGTGGGTCCTACTGGAAATGGCCCTTCCGACACATCACAGATCACAAGTTACGTTTCAAACCGACATGTCGGCCTTTTTCTTTTTGTTTGACACCAAAACACACACACTTTCCACTTCAATGGCCGTCCCATAATCATATTCATCGTTCTCTTCTTCCCTAAGATTATACATATTCGTTAGAATTATTATTTAAGCATATTTTATAGTTTAAAAAATCTTTAAATTTTATTTAATTTTTAAAATTTTTAATTTTAATTTTTAAAAAATATTTCTTATTAAATTTAGTAAAAATAATGGCAAAATGAAATAATATTTACTTATTTAATTTAACTTTTAAACTCGAACCAAATCAATTAAATATGACAATTTAATAATTTACGTAGTGATTTAACTTAATTCTTAAACTCGAATCAAATCAATTAAATATTAATATTTGATATTCATACTATATATATTTTATTGTTATTTTTTAATCAAAATATTAAAAAAATCTTAAAATAAAAATTTATATCTTCCACCGTTTTTCTCAAGTTAGGTTGATTAGCACCAACTTCTCTATTAAGTGATTGGATGTAGAAGTTGAAAAATCTTAAACTTGTCTAAGAATGGCGTACGAATGTCTAATCTTGAAGGATGTCTGTTGTTTGACAATATCAGCAAATGAGAGTGTTTGGTGCCAAGGAAAAGACTGGTTGTTGTGAAATGAAAATGTCTTTGGAACCCCACCAGATAGAATCACGTATGTCCCCAACATGGCAATATACGATAAGGACAAAATAGGACCGGACGAAAGCAAACATGACAGGACGATGATTCCATTTCACATCAGCCCTATATAAGAAGTTGCTTAACTTGTTTATTACTTCAAATTCATTGAACATGCCCTGCAAAAGCATTCAATCCAAGATGTAGAATTCCAGGTTTCCAGATTACGACTAACCGACTCACCACTGTCCTCCTAACCACCATCCCTTTCGGCAGAAATTTCTAAAACTTTATCGACAGTCTTAAGACTAGAACCGATAAGATTGGCCTGACCTACTCATGATAGGCTAATAATTCAACCTCGTAGATTCTAACATAAGTATAGACCTAATCTTGAACTCTTTGCTCGGAGTCAGATCAGGAATTTAGAATGACCAAGTGCTATCAATGTTCATAAACCTGCTCACACCAAATGCCTCTTCCAATCAAAGTGCTGAAAAGTAAATATATGTATAGGCTCATGACTGCAAGCTGACTAATTTAAGATTTTTCATAGAAAAATATTAACATAAAATGTTCTCAGGGTAAAAGCAAAAACTCCACATCCTGAAATAAAGGAGAAACAAAAAGGCAAACATAGGAAATGTATCACAATCAACTCCAGCTACAAGCGACCTACTAAAACAAGGTTAAACCAGCAAACTTAATAAATACCCATGTGTCTGCACCCTAAATCCAGAGAGACCATTGGAATTACACCTCCCACTGCAGCATTAACAGCATAATAATGGCACCCAATGGACAGTTTTTGATATATCATACCCTCCAGCAGTGACACCGACTAGACACTTCTTCCATATCGACCAGACTTGGACCTCACATTGACCGCTTGACACGAAAAATCCAGCATACTGAAAAAGCTCACCATCAAAGAGAACTTAGAAGCACTTCCTGTGGACGATGGATGGACCAGACTCATCATACTCGCCCTTGGAGATCCACATCTGATACAACAGACGCAAGCATCTTAGTCTCATGGCTATATACATTCAAGAGAAAAAGGAAAACATAAGGAGAGTTAGAAATACCTGTTGGAAGGTGCTGAGAGATGCAAGGATGGACCCTCCAATCCAGACACTGTACTTTCTCTCTGGTGGTGCCACCACCTTAATCTTCATGCTGCTTGGTGCAAGAGCTGTGATCTCTTTGCTCATACGGTCTGCAATACCGGGGAACATAGTTGAACCACCACTCAGCACAATGTTACCATAAAGATCTTTTCTGATATCCACATCACACTTCATAATGGAGTTATAAGTAGTCTCGTGAATTCCAGCAGCTTCCATTCCGATGAGGGATGGCTGGAAGAGGACTTCTGGACAACGGAATCTCTCAGCCCCAATGGTGATTACCTGACCATCAGGGAGCTCATAGTTCTTCTCAATAGAGGAACTGCTCTTGGCAGTCTCAAGTTCCTGCTCATAGTCCAGAGCAACATATGCAAGTTTCTCCTTCATGTCACGGACAATTTCCCGTTCTGCAGTGGTGGTAAACATGTACCCTCTTTCCGTGAGAATTTTCATCAAAGCATCAGTAAGATCACGACCGGCAAGATCCAACCGAAGGATTGCATGTGGGAGGGCATAACCTTCATAAATTGGCACAGTATGACTCACACCATCACCAGAATCCAACACGATACCTGTCCAATGAGGAGTCTTCAGTACCCAAATCATGATGATAACGACAAAAATTTGAAATTAAAACAGTAAAATAGTCAACACAAACCTGTTGTACGACCACTGGCGTACAGGGAAAGAACAGCCTGGATTGCAACATACATTGCTGGCACATTAAAGGTCTCAAACATAATCTGGGTCATCTTTTCTCTGTTTGCCTTAGGATTAAGAGGAGCCTCAGTGAGAAGCACTGGGTGCTCTTCTGGAGCAACACGAAGTTCGTTATAGAATGTATGATGCCAGATCTTTTCCATGTCATCCCAGTTGCTGACTATACCATGCTCAATGGGGTATTTCAATGTCAGAATACCTCTTTTTGACTGTGCTTCATCACCCACATAAGCATCTTTTTGACCCATCCCAACCATAACACCTGTGTGACGAGGTCTACCCACAATGCTTGGGAACACTGCTCTGGGTGCATCATCACCGGCAAATCCAGCCTGGAAAAATGAAATGAAATAATCAGAAACTCAATCTTTAAACAGAGCCACACGAGTACAAGAGAAAAACACAACTATTCATAATGAAAAGCAACTAACCTTGACCATTCCAGTTCCATTGTCGCAAACGAGTGGTTGAATATCTTCAGCATCGGCCATTTCTATAAAAACCTGCATTGAAAAACACAAAAATGAGAAAAATACCGAAAGCTCACAAGTAAACACACTTGTTCCCAAGCCAGCCACCAAGACCAGAAAAAAGAACATTGAAAAATCTAGCTTTTTCACCAACAAAAAAGAAATGCTTATTATCACTATCTCTAACCTCATTTCTCCCAGAGATCTAGACCATTTCTGATTAAGTAAATCAAAACATAAATCAAGATTCTCCATTTACTTCGCAGTCACATCGAGACAGTCATCAGCCCATGCACTCAATTACAAAGACGAACAAAGACATAATCTTTTACAAATCAAATTGCAAAAGAAGAGAAAAACGAACATCAAAACCACCACAAATGGCAGCCTGACATAGATCTACAAATAAGGACTCCAGATCACGGAATCGAATCCAATCCCCAGATCATAAGCACACCAATCTCTCTAGATCCAATCAAATTCCATAACAGTCGATTGGATTCAACTAAATATCACACGAAATTCAAGATAAACCATAAAACAAAAGCAAAGGGAGAAAACCCGGATGGAGAAAGATCGAAGCTTACCTTTAGATGCTAGGACAGAGATAAGATGAAGTAGCAACTAAGCCAAACAGAAGACTGTTCGGCTCTTGCTGATTCGCGTTGGAGCAGTGAAAAGAGTACTTGATTTTGAAGAGAGAAACGTATAAATGGGAAGATTTAGGACACCACAAACTTAGGGTTTATATAGTGGAGGATTGTGTGGTGTTTTGAAATTCAAATGAAATTTGTACTAAATTTGGCCAACATTCAACACCAACATCACACACTTCCTTTTCTTTCTTTTTTAAATTTCAACTTTTCTATAAAAAATACAATACACATAAATTTTCATGGTTAATATTATTTTCTCCTTTTTTTTTTTTGACTTGTAACCGATGTTTTAAAAACTTGAAAGTTAAATTATACGACAAGAGGGTTAAAGTTTAAAAGGTTTAATCGATATTATATAGTTATAAAACGCGCTAAAGATTGAATAAAATTAAAAAATTTTAAATATGATTAAAAAGATTGTCCTTATCTATAGAAGAATTTAATATTTAGTTAAAAAGATAATATTAAATAAAAATTAATTAGTTTATAAGAACTTATTAATTAAAAAATATTTAATGATTAGTTAATAAATTGATCGGTTCTTAACAATAAAGATTATTAAAGAATCGAACAAGAAAGTTGACAACCGAACCTAAAAATTGAATAGTTTAAAATTTTCATGGTTTAACTGGTTGGATTTTTAAGGGTTAATTATAAAAAAAAACTCAAAATTTTGTCAATTTTTCAATTATAGCCTGAACTTTAAAAAGTAATAATAAAATGCTCGAATTTTCAATTTTTTAACTATAATTTGAAATTAGTGTTTCTGTTAAATTTGTTGACGTGGCTTATCACGTGTTCCAGAAATATTAATTATTAATATACGTCAGCCAAAATTAACACAACAAATAAAGATTAATGAAACTACGTCATTTAATCACATAATTAAAATGACATTGTTGTTTAAAAATAACTCAAATCAGATTATGCAAGCCTCAATGACCTTACGCTTTGATTTTAGTTTCTTCGTTCATTTTCAATTTATTCTCTCGATATTCTCATCCTTCTATTTTCATATTACGCAATTCAGATACCCTCACACTGAGGACACCAGGAACTAAAAATGAAGAGCTTATTAATTTAGTATGTTATAATGTAGAGTAGTTTGAGGTGTCAAAAAAACAAACAAAAGACAAAAAGTTGAGGACAACAAGAGAACAACAGATAACGTCGGTTTAAAATTGAAAAAAAATAAAAGTTTGAGTATTTTATTGTCACTTTTAAAAGTTTAAACTAGAATTGAAAAAAATTGAAAATTTAGATATTTTTTCGCTACTTTTTTAAATTCAGGTTATAATTGAAAATTTGACGAAAATTTAAGTTTTTTTTAATTAACCCATTTTTCATTACTGTTTGTAATAAATAAAAAATGACCATAAAATTTTGTTTCATTCAATCCAGGTGGTTACTTTGTTATAAGCATCTTCCTTCCAATAACTTTTTTGTTAGGGACAATTAAGATATATTTCTTACACACACATTAAATAATATGTTTTAAAATTTTCACTTTATACCACTTAATCCATTAACTCATTAACATGGTATTCTCTTACAACTATATATTAAAGTTAATATGACCTCAATTGACATAACAACAATTTTATTTTAATTATAAGAAAATTAGATATTTGAAATATCTAATTAGCAAACAACAATTTCATTTAAGACTTTACACAACTACAAATCATTTTCATATATTTATAAAAATTTTCATATTTCTTTTCCTTATAAAATTGTGATATGAATTTTCTCCAATTTAATGTGCGATTTACACTTTACTATTTTACAAAAATTCTAAGTAAGCTCGTTAACAATATAACAAGTGCTATTTTAGTATAATTAAATTATAAAATAGTACCATACTACCATATATAACATTATACATTTATTTAAAAATCTTATGAAATATTGAGGCATAAATCATATATTTTCCCAATATCTGAATAATCATTTTTAATATCATGTTAACATTTGATACACCTAAAATGCTCAAATGGGACGGTTAATAATATATTTACTAGAAATTATCAAAAACCTGATACGAGATGCTATTAATATCATTTTAAAAATATTGTCATATCATAAATAATAATAAAGACTTACTTGTATCTTTTGACAAATATTAGAATGTGATTTAAAACTTTGTCATTTGTTTACCATTACCTAGACTACTAATTTCCTTTTGGAAAATACATTTAGAACTTAACAATTCGGTTCGGTCAATTTAGTCATAAAAATTTTGCATCGTTTAACTTTTTTATTAAATTTTCAACTTTCTTGTACTAGTTACTTTAATAATTTTTATTGTTAAAAATATATCATTTTATTAATTAATCAATTAATTTTGTAAATTAATAGTTTTTTATAAATCAAAATAAATAAATTAATATTCATTTCTCAATATCTTTCTTAATTAAACTTCAAAACTTATGATAAATAAAAACAATCTTTTTCATCTATATTTTAAATTTTATTTAATCTTTAACTAATTTTCCGACAATCTAATACGGTCAAATCTTTTAAATCTTAAACTTCTTAATTTTAAATAGACCCCAAAAGCATAAGGGTCCCCAGTTTTAGATTGCTTAGTGTAAGTACAGTGAGCTCCTTTCCTACCTTCCTAGGAATCATGTAAAAGAAACATCCAACATATCGTTAAGAACTAGCATTAACATGCTCAGACCAAAAGTCTTCAACAAACAGAAGTGTTAAGAAAATGGCTTATGAATGCAAATTGACTAATATAAGATTTCTCATAGAAAACTATTAACATTACTGTTCTTGGGGTAAAACAAAATCCACATCATGAAATGAGATTTAAGAAAAAAAATACAAAGTAGGAAAAGCATCACAACCACTCTCCAACTACAAATGATCTAATGAAAAACATGGTTGAACCAGCAGAATTGAATAAGCAAGTATCTGCCCCCTAGATCCAGAGGGGCCATTGGAGTTCCCCTCCCAATGCAGCATCAAGATTGAAATGTGAACTCCAACAGTGACTGAGCCTTGATTCTTCTCCATATCATCCAGACTTGGTTTCACATTAACAAACTTGACACGAGAAAACCAATGACATTGAAAAGGAACTCACCGTTGAAGCACTTGCAGAACTTAGAAGCACTTCCTGTGGACGATGGATGGACCGGACTCATCGTATTCACCTTTGGAAATCCACATCTGATACAAAAGAAGCAAGCATCTTAGTCTCATGGTCTCATGGTAATGTACATTAAGAAGAAGAGAAAAACATATCGAGAGTTAAACAACAACCTGTTGGAAAGTGCTGAGGGATGCAAGGATGGACCCTCCTATCCAGACACTGTATTTTCTCTCTGGTGGTGCCACCACCTTAATCTTCATGCTGCTTGGTGCAAGAGCTGTGATCTCCCTGCTCATACGGTCTGCAATACCGGGGAACATAGTTGAACCACCACTCAGCACAATGTTACCATACAGATCCTTTCTGATATCCACATCACACTTCATGATGGAGTTATAAGTAGTCTCGTGAATGCCAGCAGCTTCCATTCCAATGAGAGATGGTTGGAAGAGAACTTCTGGGCATCGGAATCTCTCAGCCCCAATGGTGATTACCTGACCATCAGGGAGCTCATAGTTCTTCTCAATAGAAGAACTGCTCTTGGCAGTCTCAAGTTCTTGCTCGTAGTCCAGAGCAACATATGCAAGTTTCTCCTTCATGTCACGGACAATTTCCCGTTCAGCAGTGGTGGTGAACATGTACCCTCTCTCAGTAAGAATCTTCATCAAAGCATCAGTAAGATCACGACCGGCAAGATCCAACCGAAGGATAGCATGTGGGAGGGCATAACCTTCATAAATTGGCACAGTGTGACTCACACCATCACCAGAATCCAGCACAATACCTGTCCAATGAGAAGTCTTCAGTACCCAAATCATGATGATAAAAAACAAACTGCGAAATTAAAACAGAAAAAATCAGTCAACACAAACCTGTTGTACGACCACTGGCATACAGGGAAAGAACAGCCTGAATAGCAACATACATTGCAGGCACATTGAAGGTCTCAAACATAATTTGGGTCATCTTTTCTCTGTTTGCCTTAGGGTTAAGAGGAGCCTCAGTAAGAAGCACCGGGTGCTCTTCTGGAGCAACACGAAGTTCGTTATAGAATGTGTGATGCCAGATCTTTTCCATGTCATCCCAGTTGCTGACTATACCATGCTCAATGGGGTATTTCAATGTCAGAATACCTCTTTTTGACTGTGCTTCATCACCCACATAAGCATCTTTTTGACCCATCCCAACCATAACACCTGTGTGACGAGGTCTACCCACAATGCTTGGGAACACTGCTCTGGGTGCATCATCACCGGCAAATCCAGCCTGGAAAAATGAAATGAAATAATCAGAAACTCAATCTTTAAAAAGAGCCACACGGAGTACAAGAGAAAAACACAACTGAATTCATAGTGAAAAGCAACTGACCTTAACCATTCCAGTCCCATTGTCACAAACGAGTGGTTGAATATCTTCAGCATCGGCCATTTTCTACAAAAAAAACTGCACTGAGAAAACAATGAGAAAAATAAATCAAAAACCAGAAAATTCAAGAACTAACTCAATACTGCAGATCACAAGCTACCTTCAAGACCCAGCAACAAAAACGTTGAAAATCTAGCTTCTTTACCATCAGCCAAGCAAGTAAAGTCAAAAGCTTACAGCACTTAGCAAAAAATTTCACAGAACTACTGCAAACATCTTCTAAATGCTAATGACCTAAACAATTCACGACCCGGTAAAGCAAAATCTGAATCGAAATTCTGCATTTGTTACTTCACGTTCACACCGCACAAAAATCAGCTCATGAACTCGATTGCAAACGGAACAAAAGATTGAATCTTTTTGGTACCAACTCCCCAAATGGATAAGAACAGGGAAAAAAAAAACCAGATGATAATCTAGCACAGATCTACCTCGTTAAACTCCAGATCAGAAACCAAAACCGAAACAAGACTAGATCCAATCAAATTCCATATCATCAAACAAAAAGCAGACGTTTTAAAGTAATAAATTCCAAACAACATTCAGGAAAAGTTTCGATCTTTTTCTGTAAAACACATAAGAGAAGACAGATGCATACAGAAAGATTGAATCTTGATTACCTTAATTTGTGGGAAAATGAAAGTTGAAGAAGAAAACCAAGCCAAAAGAGTGCAGATGGGTTTGGTGCAATGTGTAAGAGAGCTTTTTCTCTTCTCTTCTTTTAGTGAAGGGTTTAGGACAGCACAGAGATGCAAATGTAAGAGTTAGGACAGCACCAACTTTGAGGTTTATAAAGTACACCGAGTCTTTCAAAATTGAAATGCAAATGAAATTTGGGCTAAATTTGTACCACATTGAACAGATCACCATCTCCTTTTCTTTTCTTTTCTTCATAAAAAATTTGTAATTTTTATTGTTGCAAGCTGGCAATTTATCAGAGTTTTTTTTTTCCTATTACACACTAATTTGTTGTCAAATTTGAGGGTTTGATAATCAGGAATATTGCCATTTTAAAAGTAAAGCATTAATTTTAATCAATGGAACACTTGAATCATTTTTTATGTTAAATCATTTTATTTTTATACTAATTATATAATTATCTTCAATATATTATGATACAATTTAAAAAAACTTAAAAAAACCTTTAAAAAAGATGAATTGAATAATTATAAAATAATTTAAATATTAAATAATTTATCAAATAATATGACTATAAATAAGAACATGAACATTATCATAAAAATCATGTATGGATATGCTTGCTTGATTCAATACAAGAATTTGACATTTGATCATAAATAAACTACTTATTTAATACTCTTATATCCTTAATTATTTGTGCTATATAATGTAAAGGTTGAGAAGATTTAGGCTGCGTTTGGATCCGCGGTGCAGTAGAGAGAAGTACTTATCTACCGCAGTTTTCAAATGCAGTCATATGTTTGGATCTGCAGTGAACAACCGGAGGTTGAAAAAACTGGAGTGCCACCGCAGAAATCCATAAGCAGAAAAAGGGTTGTGGTGGGCAAATACTTCTTCGGTAGAAATTTTACTTTCCATTAATAACCTTCTGATAATTATTATTTTTCACTGTACCCTTAACTAATAGAAAGCAAGTCTAATGTACCATTTTCTTTTTACTTTATTTTAATATTTTCTTATTTATAATTTAAATTTATATTATTAATAATATATTTTTACGAAATATTTTATTTACTAATTTTATTTTATTTATATTTTCTTATTTTAATTTAATATTTTATTATTTACAATTTTAAATTTATATGACTAATAATATATTTTTA
>JAOQMS010000180.1:846475-864056 GCA_027563885.1 Erythroxylum longipes | reverse complement strand
CCTTTTGGTACTTAATTTGGTTGATGGTTGCATTATCTGCCAATGGTTCCACCTGATAGTCTTGCTCCACTGGCTCCTACAAATCCAGGCCCTCTAGATACGTTTGCATCTTTACAGCCCAAATCTGATAGGACTCTCCATCAAAGAATGGGGTTTGCATGCTTGGAACTCCCTCCATCCTGAAACCTTCGTGGTTGCACCAAATCCTTGTTCAGATGAAGCCACCAAGATCTCTCCACGGGTCCCTTAAGATACGCTTGAGAATGCTCTGATACCACTGTTAATTCTTGCGATATTGTATACTTAGGAGAACAATAAACTTGCAGAAATGTTTGGAAGAATGAATTTAATTTTCATTGATCATTTTGACTGTATTTATACATGGGCTGCTAACGGTTGTTAACAGACTTAACAGAAAAAACTAACTCTAATTGTCATATTGATTTTCTTGACCTTTCTTGACTTCTAAGACATCAACAGAGGTCTGCACATTATTTTAAATAGCTGAATGCACTCACACTTGTTCGATATGGGATTCTTGACACACCCCTTTCAACCCAAAGTAGGGCTGAACATCTGTTAGGCATATTGGGTAAAGGAATAGAACCAGACACTGCCCAAAACTATCGAGACAAACAATCTCTGATACCATGTTAAAAAGCCTAATTCACCGCCCAAAAGCTAGCATGAAAGGGGATGTTTGCACACTATTATAAATGGCTGAATGTACTCACACTTGTCCGGTTTGAAATTCTTGACACTAATATAATACTTAGTTTTACACAACGAGTCCTCTTGGTAAGAAACACTTGGTGGATCTAGTCAATCTAAGTATAAAAGATGTGATCTATTAATGATTATTAAACTAAATACACAAAAGTTCAGCTCTTTCAGAAACTAAACTAAACTTCATTTATTTGTCAAATTTTCCTGCTCAAACTCATCTTCTGGGGCTTGTAATCCACACTGAAGAGGATTTAAAAGGTCAGATACCTAGAAACTCGATGTTTTGGGTTTAAGATGAAGGGTGCTGTTTGCTTAACATGTTATTGTCCTTACAAAACCAATGAGAAGAAGAATATGAGGGATATGATTCTACCTCCACCATCACCACTTCCTTTCAAAAGTTTACGGTTATGGAAGTTGATGACAAACTGCATTCTTAGCCCTCCATCAACTTTTTGTGGTGCTTAATCAACAAGAACTTACCCAATATAAATGTCAATTAAAAAAGATATTTAAATATTTTACTATTAAATTTTTTCAAAATTTTAAATTACAAATTACCATTCATATTATAACTGCAAATTATTTCAACCAATATTATAATTGTGGTAAATTAAAATGACGGTTAGAATTATAAAGCGATAATTGTGGTAAAACAAAAAAAATTTGGGTGCTAATGGGGATGTTTATATGTCATTTCAGCATATAAAAAAAGGTGATTTCATTATGCTATGTTCAATTATATGACCTTTTTTTTGTTTTGTTTTGCTTCAAAAGATCCAAGTATGGCTTTGCAAATTCAGTACTTGATTGAAGGATATTGCTGCAATTAGTTAGTGCCCACTTCTTTTAGAGTACTATGTCTATCGTACAAAATCACACTTTCAATATGTCTCCTTTGATATGAAAATACTTTAGTGCATTCACCCTCAGCTTCCATACTATTTTTTTTCTTAATGTTCTACTTAACCTCTATTTTATTCAATTAATTGACATTTTTATTTTGCATAATGAAACTGCTACAATTTTTTCCACCTAAATTTTCACATTCACTCCCATTCTCAATCAGTTTGTAGGATTGGAGAGAAAACAACAATAGTTCATCACTTTCTGTTAGTGCCCATATTTAATTGTAATTTGCTTTGATTAGACCAATTTTTAGGAACTTAAGTTAGTGCCTTTTATCAATAAAAAATGTAACCAATTACAGTCTCTATTCTTTGTGTTCTGAGTTCTGACCATTGACCTCAAATTCTAAACTATACTTATCTTTTTCTCTCCAAGAATTCAAAATGTTCTTCATTCTGATATTCCCTGCAATAAACAAATAATAGCAATGTCCTTGGTGCTATAAGCACTATCAGAAAACTTCTGTATGCTTTGTTTATCAGCAAAAATCTTTTAACTGTACTAGCTTATTGGTCACTCCTTGTCACATTATTTGGGTTTTTGGAGATTTTCTGTATCAGATTCCTATTGTCGCCACTGCTAGATTCCACTGGGTTCAATTCGAGGATTTTGCAGATATGATTTGGCCTTATAGGGAATGAAAAAAGAAGGGACATAATGATTAAACATTAGTTGCAATTTCTGAAACTGTATGGACATTTACATTCTACACTAGAGTCCTAGTGAATGGTGGTAAGCCTGTAACCTGGAAAAGTTCCTTTCTAGTGTTTATCTTTTCAGGTTTCACTTGGTTCGATTCAAGGATTTTGCAGATATGATTTGGCCTTAAAGAGAATGAAAAAGAAGGGACATAATGATTAAACAGAAGTTGCAATTTCTGAAACTGTGTGGACATTTACATTCTACTCTACAGTCCTAGTGAATGGTGGTAAGCCTGTAACCTGGAAAAGTTCGTTTCAACTGTTTTTCAGGTTTCAGGGCTCAACTTAATGCTAACATATAATTACAATTAACTTGGAAATTAAAACCTGAAACTTGGTTGATTAATTACCTATAATTATGTAAATAATCTTCTGGTTCTAGTGGTACAATGTTCACAATCCTTTCCTGAACTGCCTGTGATGGTTGTGATGAGCTAGCTTGGCTACAACCAACAATCTTTTGGCATGTCTCGATCAGGCAGTGTCGACATGTGGGACACGAAGAATGTGAGCTTAGCCACTTGTCTATGCACTTGACATGAAAACCATGGTTGCACTTTGGAAGAAGCCGCACTTTCTCACCGGTTGTGAACTCTGACAGACATATAACACACTCCGTGTCCAGACCAGGGAGTTTCATGTCAGTTGAATAGGTTACTGTCGTGAAAGTCTTCAGAGCTTTTCGTTTCACTCCTTTGTTGGCCAAACTAGCTGAAGGGTTATTAGCAGACTCAGAGGCAACTAAACTAGAACATCTTAATGCACACCTGATGATAGAGTTCAATCCAAGTGAGCAAATCAGTGCACATAAGAGCACAGACAAGACCATAACAACATTTGCATCGAAGGTGCTGTCTCCGGAGTAAGGTTCTGACGGATCGCGGCCGTTTCCGGAAGCTGGAGGAGTTGCCGCAGATGGTGATTTGTCAAGTGGGGCATGCAACAGGAATCTTCTATAGTAAAATTCGACCAAAAAATCGTTAGCCATTTGAGGAGTTGAAGTGGAAGTTGACATGCTTCAGAGAGTAGTATGCTTGTTGGATTGAGTAGTTTAAAGAGATTGAGACACAAGTTCTTGGCAGGGACTGAAAATGGAGACTATATATAGGGATGAGAGGTAAGTAGTTGGATTTGACAGTAGTATTTTGCAATTATATCAGTAAAATAATTGTAGCAGAGAATATTCCGAGTGTTTTAGCCCACAATCAGAGGTTTAGCTTAAATCAAATGAAGGTTTTTAACTATATGGAAATGGATTCCCAAATCAGCTTTAGTATTTTTATAATGGACTTTCTAATCAAACTGGGACCTTCCCACTTTCTGTTCGTGGTAGTTGCATTCCATGAATCACATTTCCATATTGCTCTTAGGGTCCCAGAGAACCAAGGAAGGGCTCATGAACCTTCCTAATACGAAGTTATCACCGAAATTATGCTTTTAAAGATCGCTTTAGTGGGCTTTTACACACACACACTTGTATACAAGATAGTGAAGTTTCAGGCTATGTTATTTTGGTTGTTTTGTTCCATTGCTAGTAAAGTTTCTATAGTCAGACTCAACTCAAACTCTAATACTGTACGCTAAAGAGAACTGTTTCCAATAGATATGCATTGAGTCAATAAATCTGGGAGTCTCTGGTTTGCTTTTTCATTCTTATTTTGTACATGCCAATGTCTTTTCAGGTTATTTCACCTATACATTCCATTCCTTGCCTGGCACATTCTAAATGTGCTTTTCTAAGTAAGCTGTAAGATTCCGCAAATGAGACAGATGGTATCACAAGCTCATATCGAAAAGGATAGGAGATATAAAATCCTTTATACCCGAATTGGAGTTACTGTTGGAGTTCTCAACAAGCTTACTGAATAATACTATCTTGTGTCATAATTCAAGTTTTAATTGGTAGCACTATGCATGCTTTTGTGTGCTAAGTGCAAATCTTATTTTTAACTAGCAAGATTTGGCTTGGTTAGGAATTGATTAAATTTGGATAATTCTAAGACAACTATTGGAGGACAGAACACTTCCCTCTGTAACCCACAATTTGTCCATGCGATGCTCTTCAGATAATATAATTTTTTAAAAACAAATAGATTATCAAGTTTAAACTTGTATACGGTCCCCTAAAGATCCCTCAAATCTCTTTTCAGTCTGCAAAAAACTGTGATATCTTTTTTCCATGCAACTAGTCTAATTGCAATCCACCAAAACTCATATAAACTAATTGCTGCTAGTGGCCCTAAATTAAAGTCACGATTTCTAGCAGAACTTTGGTAATATATTTAAAGAGTCAAGTTATTACTTGAATGGAAAATGTTTGAATAGGTTAATAACAAGCAGGATGATCTGAATCACGTACTATGTTCATACTTAAGAACAAGTGTTTTGAGAGGACATAAAATACTATAAAGTGTCACTGTTAAACAGTCATGGAATTGCAGAAAATAGGCAAGTGAAGCTAGTGGGAGGTGCTTTTCCATATCTGTAGCTAAGTTTAAGCTTAAATTGTGGGCTTTTCATCTTGTTTTGCACGAGATGTACCCACTTCTTCAGATTCATATCTTTTTTTGTGGCTGGATAGCACCTGGAAGAGATAAGAGTAATCGTTATCTGTTAAACGATAATATTATGAACGTGATAATTCTCATAATAGTGGGTGTTTAACAGTAACTATGTCCCCTTGATTTGTATACTTATCATCAGATTTGTATGTCTCAATATTGTGTAGATAGTGCTGCTTAACAGTGAATGGATAGGTTCGTCAACTTTTTTCTTAGTACTATATGGCGAAGATTAAAGTTTCAGAAGAAATTTAGATTCTGATGAAGAAAATGGGTATGTTTTATACCTTAGTACAAGGCTGGATCGTAATCATTGAACTGTTTGAGATTTGGTAAGTTTCTGTTTCAGTTCATAACTCGATGATCACGACCAACATTGATTATTTAATTTTTAAAAAGTCTTTATGACTATCCAATGGTCCATCAATTGAAACATCGACTATTCATGTCACGTTACTTAATTTTATATAAATTAATTTTTAAAAATACTTTCAAATTATTAATTTCTAATATATTTGAGATTTGATAATACCTTACCTTCAAGACATCTTTTTGGGTAATTCAGTGATATCAGAATCACCAGGTTGCAGATTGAATTTGCCAACATTGTGAGTTTGATTCTCCGAATGATAACGGGAGTTGGCTCGTCTGCTGGCGTAGATAGAGATAGGGGTATATTTAGAATTTAATAACACCCTACTTTCAAGATGTCTTTTAGGGTTCAAAACCAATTTAAAAGTTTTCTAAATTTATTTGAAAATTAAAATATTTTCTTTAAATTTCATAATAATTTTCTCTTAATTATAAAAGAACTGATGTACTATGACTTACATATAAATTATGAAACAGATAATTAAACTCTAATTTATTGAAATGATGAAGATAAAATTAAAAATTATAATAATTAGTTACATCTTAAATTAATTGATTCTTTTTTTTTAACTTTTCACTTCAACTTTTTGAACTTCTCTTAAATTGTATTTAGTATTCCCCTTTACTCATTTTAATCTTTTGTTCATTTTAGCTCTTTATTAAACTTAATCTTTAACTTTTTGGCTGAAACCTTTCACAAATTAATTTACTAATATCAAAAATAAAATATTAATAATAACATATTTTGCTATCATCAAAATCATGATTATCATCTAAATTAATTCTAACATCTTTTTTTAGAGATGACAATGGATCGACCCATAGATCTAGATTTAGGTGTTTTCAATGGGTTGATCTATGAGCCAAATCCAGACCTAAATTAGCCTGAGGTCCAATTCTTATAAGCAAAATGATATAGAAATGAAAATAGGCTAGCTCATGGACCTAGATTTAGGTGTTTTTTAATGGGTCGATCCATGAGCTAGGTCCATACCCAGATCAGCCCGAGATTCATTTCTTCTAGGCAAAACGATATCTTTTTATTTAGAAAAATTAGGTCTTGGACAAGTCTGGGATCTAGGCCTGAGCAACTCAGGTCCGAACTCAATTTAAAAAAAAAGTTTATTTTACATTTTTAATTTTAAGAAAATTATTTTAAAAAATTGACAAAGACGGCATGAGCTGGCTCATTGCCATCCTAACTTTTTTTCCTTTTAACTTGTGATCGATCATGATATTAATCTTCTTTTAAGTCAAAAGCAAAACAATTAAATCTTTTCGCAATAGTAACTCCATGATTAGAATCTTAATTCTTGTTTCTCAGGGTGACCTCGCAGAGATTTTCAAAACCATTTTAACAATTCATATGCAATTATTTTGATAAACAAATTAATCCATTCCCCTTTACTTTTGGAGCAGTGAGGAGAAAGTGAGTAATGATATATTGTTAAAAATTAAGATATCTTACATGACTGGGAGGAAATATGAAAACATTTAAGGCCTAGAAGGTGACAAATGCTTAAAAAATACTTGTTGACTGTGAAACCCTTTTCTGGTGCACCATTTTCTGCAATGAAAATTTGTTTCCAGGAAATTGAACAAACCGTTTCTGGTGCCCCAGAAAAGATGTTTCTGTGATCTCGTAACTGCTGCTTGTTCAGCTGCTTCTTCTAGTGAAATCTCATCCTAACTATCAATTTTAGAGTACTCACCTTTACCCTCAAGTCCTTGCTTCTTCTTCGTTTTTAATATTTCTTTCCTTTGCTTGTATTATGATCTTTAAACTTATAAAAACATATTCTTAGTGGTGAAAAATTTAGATCCTTAGTGATAAAGAATCGATAAATTGAACTGGGTTGGAAGTTGATTAATTCGATCTTCATGTAAATTTCAGATCAAACTCGAACTGTTTATAAACAATTTCAGGTTAAATCTAGACACTCTCAAACTTAATTCGATCCAGACGATGCTAACTCTATTGTTCAGAATAATGGAGGAAGAATCTTATTGAGGATAAGTGAATATAGGAAAGCTAAGCTGTGTGTTCAAAAAACTTAGGTACGTAGGTTAAGGCAGTGAGGAGATGACGAACTATCCATGGACCACCATTTAAGTTGTTTGAGAAAGGGACTAACTGCATCAAAATTTCAACAATTGCCCTTTTGTCTTAGTAGGCTCTAAGTAACTTTATTATGTGTATTCGATGTGACTTGCTATATATATAAATGCATCGGAAGAGTTTGGCATGCTCACTTAGTATAAGTAAAATGGTCATTTTAAAGATAAAATACAGAATCTTCGGCCAATTTGTTTGCACATACAGAAGGTGCCAAATTGTAAATATCTAGTTACTTGATGGCACCTTAATCTTAAATTAAGAGTTAATAGTTTTAGTAGAAACTATTATTTTCATAAAACAATATAAATGCATTACTATATATAAAATGTATGTTAATTGTATATTTTTAACTGAAAAATAAGTTGCATACTAATAAATAATAAACATTTTTTTTACTAAATTTGCATCTAAATTACCCTTAAGAAAAATGTTTTATCTAATAGAATAGCAACAGCTATTCTTGATACAAAAGTTATCTAAATTAATAACCTAATCAATTACATGAGCATGTTAGCTTGAATTACACCTTGGAATTTTGAAGTTATAAACTCATCTTTGAAATTCCAATCCACAGCTCTTGTTTAATACGAAATGTTAAGAAGAATCCCCCTTATTTTCAATTAAAAGTTGTAATTGATAATCATTATGAACTTTATTGGGATAATAAAATAAAAATTATTAAATTTTTTATTTTATTTTTTTAATCTTTTGAATTTTTAATTAAGGTTTTAAATTTTTAAAAATCAGACAACTTAATTTAAAATATTGTATTAGTAATAATGTGATTGAATGAGTACATGAAGATTGAAGATTGATATCTGTAGAGACTATGTGATATTTTTTCCTATATACTTTTTAAAAATAAAAAGGGTCATATTTTGAATACATAGTTATTAATTTGTGTGTTAAAAAGGGTTAAGAAACTATATTGATAAAGATAAATAATTATATAACCTTTCTAAATGTTAATCTTCACGTATTCTACAATGACAACGACAACGACAACAATAATAATAATTAATAATTAAAAACAACAACAATAACAACAACAATAATAATAATAAGGCTAAATAGGAAAAAACTTAAGCTAAATCCCTAAGAGGTAAGTACTATATAATTAAAAGTTCAGGCTAATTACAAGAAGAAAATGTTAAAATAACTATGAGAGCGACAACGATCTCTTTACAATAGATCATTTATTTGTATCCTAGTACGCCAACGTTTTATACTGTGGGTCATATGTTTGGTAAATTCCAGCAATGTCATATTATTCATAATCACCTCCTCCAATTCTTTTTAGGCCTTTCTTTTTTTCTCTTACAGTCTCTAAGTAATTTTTCTCGCATCTTCTCACTGAAGCATATGAGTGTCTCCTTTTAACATGTCCAAACTATCTAAGTCTTATCTCTCTTAATTTTTAATAATATTAGTCATCTTTAATTTGTCTCTTATCACTACATTCCTGATCTTATCTTTTTTAGTAAGGTTGCTGGTGAGTGTCAAATCAACCAGAATTAATTAATCTACTCAGAATATTAACGTAGCACAGTGGAGTAAGGTCGTCTCCTCAGGAAATGGTGGTTTATCTCTTTTAAACAATTAAGTAAAAAAATAAAGGGGTTTGGAAATTATGTAAAATAAAGGGGTTTGGAAATTATGTTTAAAGCAATATTAAAAATAACAAAAATGAATTGATTTGAAATTCAATAAAATAGACTTGATTTGAAATTCAATAAAACAAATATCTAGTTAAAGGAATTTATTTCCACCTTGATTCATACAATTGATCATTGATGCAAAAGTAATTCAACATATTCATGAATAAATTGGTTCTAGTTATTAAGAACGGATCTATAATAACCAATTTTTCCTTACCTTGTACAGTAATCTCGAACAGATCGAATAATTACTCCTTAATAAAAAACAATCTCAGAAGCAGCTCGTAGGATTTAATGATTCGATAGCCTTAAAATCTAGAAAGACCCAATTCTATCCAACAAACTCAACATATGGTTTATTGCAATTAGATTAATTAATTCCACGACATATATTAAACTTCTTAATGAGGAAATAAAATTATGTCGATTGCCACTTACTAAAATCAACAAACAATTACGAATTTGTCGTTTTAATTAGCAGATGATTATAGCAGGATTATTAAATATCTGCATCTATTCAATAAAACCCAAAACTAACATAACATCAGTGAATTCAGGAATTAATTAAACATCCATGCACAATTGCATTCATTAAAACCTATTCGATCCCACAATCGATTTAGAATCAAGGTTTCAATATAATCCAACTAGAATAAAAAAAAAGTAGTTACAAGCCATAAAGGAAAAAGAACACATGATATTATTAAAAAAAGGAAAATTATTCTTACAGAAGAAACTTAAAGGAGAATATGCGAGGGTGGAGTTTTAAGTTCCATGTTGTTTGTTCCTTGAAAGCAAAAGTTGGGAAACAAAACCCAGTGTAAAGATGTCTCCAAATCTAGCTCCAACTGTCGATTGTTGCCAAACTCTAGAAGACGTCCTCAAACCTGGTCCAGTTGAAAAATTCACCCATGTAGCTACTGCTTTTTGCCCTGTCCAAAAAGACATTTCTCCTTCAGAAAGAAAACAATCGCTGCCCTTTTGTTGCCTTCCTATCTTTTTTAAAAGCAGCCCTCGTATTGCCTTTTTCCTAAAAGATACGTCCCCCTTTCCCTTAAAAAAAACTAAAACCCTCCTTGTTTTTATTGTGCTTGTGAAAGCCGACCCCCTCTCTCGCAAGCTCTCTTCTGTTCTATTTTTTCTATAATTCACTGATGTGACAATTTTTTTTGGGTCCACTGGTACTGTTTACTTTTATTAAAACCTATGCTCCTCTTGCTGCGTTTCACTCCTACCTCTGCTATGTTTTGTTCTTCTTTTCTTTAATAGTGTTGTGCTGCATTTTCTGCTCCTTTCTTGGTTATGTGTCATTGCTTTGCTTCATTACGCTGTGTCGTTTTGCTTGGTTAGTTATCCACTTGCTGCACTGCTATGTCGTTTCTTTTGTCCTCTGCTACGTCATTTTTGGATGCTCACCAGCTCTTGTTCTGCTACCGTTTTGACCCTTATTTCTACTAGCTTTTGGCTTGTTTGCTGGCGTGTTTGTTGGGCTGGTACAGGGTGTATTATTCTCCTCCACTTTAGCCAATTTTAGTTTCTTTTCTCCAAAACAACTCTACATTTCCTAACCTCCAAAACCAATGTAAAAAATACCATAATCAGAATAATATCCATCCAATATGCTCCAAAGGGCATACGTCGATATGCAAAAGTACCAAATAGATAAGTAAAGGTTTTTTTTTCTTGATCTGTCGGAGCTACAACAATTTGATAATAACTAGAAAACCCAACCAAGAAACAGAAAAATAGCTTACCTTTTAACTTTTCAAGCATTTAATCAATGAAAAAGAGTGGAAAATGATCCTTCCTTATAGCGGCATTTAACTTGCAAAAGTCAATACATATCCGCCATTTAGTTTGCAATCTCATAGGCACCAATTCATTACTTTCATTTTTAACCAATCTAAAGCCAGATTTTTTTGGAACCATATGGACTAGACTTACCCATTAACTATCAGAAATAGGGAAGATAATTCCAAAGTTTAATAATTTTAGAATTTCCTTCATCACCACATCTTTCATTGTTGGATTCAACTTGTGCTGTCACAAGTTTGGACTCAGGTTTAAGGAGGATGCGAAGCATGCATACTAAAGGGCTGATCCCTTTTATGTTCGCCAAGGTCCAACCAATGGCTTATTTATAGTCTTTCAGAACTCGTATCAAATTCTCCTCTTATACCATGGTCAAATCATTAGCAATGATGAGTAAGGTCTCACATTCTCCCAAATACACGTACTTGAGATGTGTAGGTAATGGTTTCAACTCGAGCTTAGGATCCTGTTCAACAGAAGGAAGAATTCTTTTAGAAATAGTGGGTAATTAAATATAACTATTCACTAACTTGTATTTTATCTCTGGTATAGATGAAAGTGTCATAATAACGTCTTTAAGCTCAATCTCACTCTCCAATTCGGCATCTCTTTGGGTCATATTATTCCTTAAAACGACCTCTAACTTATCCTGCACCAAATCACTTTCAAAATGCTCTCGCATAATGGCATCAATCATGCTAACATGAAAAATAGAATCATGGTCATCTGGGTACTTTATGACATCTGGTATATTAAAAGTGATAACATTTCCATCAAATTCAAATGTTAAAAATACCCAAATCAACATCAATCTTAGTTTTTGCTGTTTTCATAAATGTCCTTCCTAGAAGAATAATAGAAGCATCAGGAGATACATCATTACCTATATCCACAATGTAGAAATCAACATGAAAAATAAGTTCATCCGCTTTAATTAAAATATCTTCAATCATGCTTTCAGGATAAATTATGGATCTATCAGCTAGTTGAATTACTACATTGGTTGCTTTCATTGGTCCTAAATTTAACAAGCTATAAACTAACAATGGAATGACATTAATTGAAGATCCTAGATCAAGCATGACTTTTTCGATTTTAGTTATGCCAATAATACATGATATGGCAAACATACCTAGATCTCCACACTTTGGTGGCACTTTCCTTTGCACGACAGTTGACATGCTTTGACCAACTACAATTTTTCCCTCAATCTTATGCTTTTTTTTTATAGAACACATGCCTTTAAGAAATCTTGCATACTTTGGTATTTAATCAATAGCATCCAGTAGAAGGATGTTGATTTCAACCTTGTGAAAGGTCTCCAAAATTTCCTTTTCTTTCTCTTCTTTCTTCGGTTTTGCCAACTTGCTAGGAAAAGGTGGGGGAATCACAATTTTAGGTTTTGTGTTAACCGACTCATTACTTACCTCATTTGTTGATTCATTCAAAGTGGTATTGTTCTCTTTAGCTTGAGGCTCTTTAATTGGTTGCTCCTTAGGTATATGGCTTTGCACCTCTTTTTCACTTCGAAGTGTCATGGCACTAATGTTTTCCCTTGGATTAATTTCTACCTAGGCAGGGAGCTTGCCCTTCCCAACTTCCATGTTGCTCATCATTGTGGCTAATTGGGACACTTACTTTTCTAGATTTTGGATAATGGCCCGCGTTGTCTGTTGAAAAGTTTAAGTGTTAATGGACAAACTTTTCACAATATCTTCCAAAGACATACCTAGCTTAAAAGATGATGATGCCTGAGATGGTGGAATTGGTGGTCTCATTTGAGGTGGATATGATTGAAATCCTGGTGGCTTATTGTGATAACTAAAATTAAGGTGATCTCGCCAACCTGGATTGTAGTGGTTCGAGTAGGGATCATATCTCTTTTGCGGTGGTCCTGGAAATCCTCCTACGGCATTTACTTACTCCTTGGGGTCTTCTTGAAGAGTTAGACACATGTCTATCACATGACCCATTATAGAGCAAATACCACATGTTTTAACCAGTTGAATTTGTCCTACAACTAATTTTTCCACCAAAGAAGTCAGAGCATCTAATCTTTGATCAGTGGAAGAAACACTAACCTCATTGCGCTATCTTGTCGAGTCTCGAACTATTGTACATTAGCGGCCATGCTAAAGATCAAACTCGTTGCTTCATCTATGGTTTTATTCACCAATGCTCCTCTATTTGTGGCATCAATCATATTTTGATCCATTGGTAGCAAATCTTCATAGAAGTACTGGATAAGCAGCTAGTTCGGAATCTGATGTTGAGGACAGATCGCGCATAGTTGTTTGAATCTCTCCCAATACTCGTACAGTGTCTCTCCATTAAATTGTCAAATTCTAAAAATATCTTTTCTGATGTTTGCAGCGCGGGAAGCAGGGAAGAATTTCTTTAGGAATTACTTCTTTAGCTTATTCCACGTGATAATGGACCCAGACGATAAATAATAGAGCCAATATTTGGCCTTGTTGGCTAATGAAAATGGAAAAACTCTAAGCTTAATCTGCTCTTGAGTAACTCCCTGTGGCTTCATAGATGAGCAAACAACATGAAATTCCTTCAAATGCTTGTGGGGATCCTCACTTGCAAGTCCACAGAAAGTAGGCAATAAGTGTATCAAACCAGATTTAAGCTCAAAAGGTGCATTAATATTAGGGAACTCAATGCATAAAGGTTGCTGGTTGACATTGGGAGTTGCTAACTCCCTTAATGTTCGTTGCTGTGGTCGTTCACCCATTGACCTTTCTTTAGTGATTGGCTCTTCAACAATTGTCTCTCCAGTCTCTTGTTCTTCAAACTCACGATTTAATTCTTCATAATAAAAAGTTGAAGCACGCAAATGATCTTCTTGTTTTCACTTTTTTGTTAGTCTTAGCTGTCTTCTCAACTTCTGGATCAAAAATCAGTTCACCTGCGGGGCATCAACTAGATTAAAAATAAAACAAAAAATTAAAAGAAATAAGTCCATGACACCAGTCCCCGGCAACCGCACCAAAATTTGGTAAGTGTCAAATCAACCAAAAATAATTAACCTGCTAAAAATGTTAACGTAGCACAGTGGAATAAGGTCGTCTCCTCAGGGAATGATGGTTTATCTCTTTTAAACAATTAAGTAAACAAATAAGGGGCTTTGGAAATTATGTTAAAAGCAATATTAAAAATAACAAAAATGAATTAATTTGAAATTCAATAAAACATACTTCATTTGAAATTCAATAAAACAAACTTATAGTTAAAGGAATTTATTTCCACCTTGATTCATGCAATTGATCATTGATGCAAAAGTAATTCAACATATTCATGAACAAATTAGTTCTAGTTATTAAGAACAGATCCATAATAACCAAATTTTCCTTACCTTGTATGGTAATCACGAACAGATCGAATAACTACTCCCTAATCAAAAAACAACCCCAGAGGCAGCTCGTAAGATTTAATATTTTGACAACCTTAAAATATAGAAAGACCCAATTCTAACCAATAAACTCAACAGATGGTTTATTGCAATTAGATTAATTAATTCTATGACATATATTAAACTTCTTAACAAGAAAATAAAATTATGTCGATTGCCACTTATTAAAATCAACAAACAATTACGAATTTGTCGTTTTAATTAATAGTAGATTATTTCAGGATTATCAAATATATGCATCTATTCAATAAAACCCAAAACTATCATAACATCAATGAATTCAGGAATTAATTAAATATCCATGCACAATTGCATTCATTAAAACCTATTTGATCTCACATTCGATTTAGAATCAAGGTTTCAATATAATCCTCTAACTAGAATAAAAAAAATAGCTACAAACCATAAAGAGAAAAGAACACATGAATATTATTAAAAAAGGAAAATTATTCTTACAGAAGAAACTTAAAGGAGAACATGTGAGGGTGGAGTTTTAAGTTCCACACTGTTTCTCCCTTGAAAGCAAAAAGTGGGAAACAAAAACCCAGCGTAAAGATGTCTCCAAATCCAGCTCCAGCTATCGATTGTTGTCAAACTCTAGAAGACATCCACAAACCTGGTCTAGTTGAAAATTTCACCCACATAGTTGCTGCTTTTTTTCCCTGGTAACTCCGCCTACATATGTTTTTCTCCAAAAGGACGTTTCTCCTTCGAAAGAAAACAGTTGCCGCCCTTTTGTTGCCTTCCTCTCTTTTTTAAAAAGCATCCCTCGTACTGCCTTTTTTCCAAAAGATACGTCCCTCTTTCCCTAAAAAAAAACTAAAACCCTCCTTTTTTTGTGCTTGTGAAAGCCGGGCCCCTCTCTCGCAAGGTCTCTTATGTTCTATTTTTTCCTACTATTCACTGATATGACAATTTTTTTAGTCCACTGGTACTGTTCACTTTTATTAAAACCTATGCTCCTCTTGCTGTGTTTCAGTCCTGTCTCTATTGCGTTTTGTTCTTCTTTTCTTTGATAGTGCTGCACTACGTTTTCTGCTCCTTTCTTGGCTGTGGGTCGTCGCTTTGCTTCATTACGCTGTGTCGTTTTGCTTGATTAGTTATCCACCTGCTGCATTGCTATGTCGTTTCTCCTGTCCTCTGCTACGTCGTTTCTCCTGTCCTCTGCTACGTCGTTTTTGGCTGCTCACCAGCTCTTGTTCTGCTGCCATTTTGACCCTTATTTATGCTGGCTTTTGGATTGTTTGCTGGCATGTTTGGTGAGCTGGTACTGGGTGTATTATTCTCCTCCAATTTAGCCAATTTTAGCTTCTTTTCTCCAAAACAACTCTACGTTTCCTAACCTCCAAAAGCAATGTAAAAATACCATAATTAGAATAAAATCCATCCAATATGCTCCAAAAATATCCCAATTCGATATGTAAATTATTAACCTATCAGTTGCATATCCAACGAAGCATCCTCATCTCTATCACTATTAGTTTATGACTATATACTTGTTTGATGGGTCAACACTCCATCTCATAGAGCATGGCTGACTTAATCGTTAAATGATAGAATTTATCTTTGAGTTTGAGTGGTATATTTTTGTCACGTAAAACTTATGATGCACTCTTCCATTTAAATTACCCTAATTTGATCTAATGCACTGTCTTCATCAATCTTTTCATTACTTTGGATAATCGATCTTAGGTACTTAAAATACTCATTTTATGGTATAACTTATAAACTAATTTTTAACTCTACATCGGTAGCTATCCTATACCTTGAAAAGTTACACTCAATATATTCAGTCTTTGTCATACTCAATCTGAAGCCCTTCGACTTTAACAAATCTCTTCAAAGTTCAAGCTTTAACATAAATACCCTCTTTTATCTCACTAAAACAATGTTATCAACAAACAACATATATCAAGGCACATCCCTTTAGATATTCTTGGTGAGCTCATCTTATAAAATTAAATTGTCTAATTTTTAAATTTTAACATTTAATTATAAAACTTCAAAAAATTTAATAATAAAATAAAAAATACTAAAAAGGTGGGTTATCCATGTCACAACTTCGAGTGTACAAAGGACAATAGCAACACACACTATCTAATAATATCACATAACCAACACTATTGTCAACCCCACGAGCTTCTTAGAAAGAAAGACATCACATATTAATTAAGTGAAGAGTAAGTAGTCAATTCTGTTGACTATGAAGCGCTTGATGACATAATCACTGAGCCGGACAAGTTGGTTTTGTGTTAAACAGTTCTTCTGTAAGTGACATCAACAATTAAATTATCCACAACCTCCTCTTAATAAGTACTAAGAAGAAGGTTCCAATGCGGCATATGAAGAAGTAAAGCACGTCGAGATGCTTAATTTTGTCACTTAGGAGAGCTTAAATCCTTTATTATCACTACGCTAATCCCCAAATTAATCTATAACACTTTCTCTACCGTATATTATCATGTTAACCAAAATTTATAAACCAAATAAGACTTTGTTTAATATGTTGTTATCTCTTTTTTATAAACACGTTAAATGTTTGGTTAGAAATAATTATTTATGATAATTATCAATTTTATAATTTGAATTTGTATATTTTGATAGACTTTTAACTTTAATTTATCATTTAGTCACTACTTTGGAGTTAATTTTAATTATTTTATCCTATTAATTTCATGAACTATTCAAAATAGATCATAAGGGTGACATACCTCATAGTTAAGCATTATATATATTTTAAGTTAAGAAAGAGATTTCAATTGATTTATGAGGTTTGTTGGCTTGTTAGTTTCTTCATCCGAAAGATCAAAATAGCATCTTCCTCTCTTCTATTCTATGTCCTCTATTCATTTCTTTAAGATAATGCCAATTGATCCATGCATGCTTCTGATTCACCAATGAGCTAGCCTTTGGCAACGCAATGTAGGGAGATTTGTGTAGGAACGGCGAATTAGCCTCAACCTCGGGCTAGCTAACATGAAATTTGACAATTTTGGTTTAGCTAAATTTGAGTATTTAGATGTAGGCTTGGTTTGGGAGAGCGGTGACGGTTGACAACCTACTGAAATGATAAGTATTTATTCTCAATAAACACTTATATGTTTGGGATTGTTGTTTTAGTAACTGCTCAAATATGAAAATAGGTGTTTAGCAAGTGCGGTTGCGGTTGCTGAAAAGAAATAAATGACAAAAAAGCCCATTGATTTAATAAACTATTACTTGTTATATAAATAATTAAAAATATATTATTAGTCATATAAATTTAAAATTATAAATAAGAAAATATTAAATTAAAATAAGAA
>JAOQMS010000180.1:816462-842536 GCA_027563885.1 Erythroxylum longipes | reverse complement strand
AATTAAAACTTGTACTTCAAATTTAATTTGTATAGATGTTTTAAACACTAAATAAAACATAATCCTAAAATAAAAAACTTTTTAATGCTAAAAAAAGTACAACCCTAAATAAAACTAAACCCTAAAAAAATAAAACCTTAAATTATACTAAATATTAAATATTAAAAGGGGTCGGACACGCTCAATGGCGGGGTGGACTTGCCATTGATAAGGCGGGGTCGACCAAGTGTCCACCCCGCCATTGAGAATGGTGGGGTGCAGACCACGGTGTACGACCCCACCATTCGCACCGGCGGGGTTGAGACCACGTGTTCACCCCGCCATTCTCAATGGCGGGGTGCAGACCACAGTGTACAACTCCGCTATTCACACCGGCGGGTTACCCTACTCCCATACCACACCACTTTCTTTATTACAAATCACGGATTGAAATGTTTTTTTATCACCAACCGAGAATTTACCCCCTTTTTTCCACATCCAGGTATTCCTAAGAAATCAAATGGGTAGGAGCACTTGTTTTGTAAGGGTGTTTTAACCTGTGTTACTTAATTTTGTCCATATTTATGTTAACCTCATATAAATGTATAGATAAAATTTAATAAAATAGGATAAGAATTAGTTAACCGGAACAGAAGATCTGTTCTCAAAATCAAATATATATTAGTTCTTTATATAAGTATATAATAATCTCATCGATTGTTGATCTAAAAAATTTTCAAGTAACCAAGTTGTACTTCCACTGTAATGATCCAATTTCATTATTTAGGCCAGACTTTTGACTTTGGCATGAAAAGTTATAAGAATAATCAACTCTTGCAGTTGTTATAGAATTAATATATGCTAATTGTAGTTGTTTCTTAAGGGCTAATCTAATTTAGGAATGATAATGGGTACATTCGGGTCAAACTTGTGACTGGCCTAATTCAACCTAAGTTACCCACCACTCATTACTTGCGGTCCAGAGTGGGCTTGGCCTTGAGGATAAAGAACAAAATGAAGCAAAATAGGGGCAAGTTAAGAGTAAGCCTTGGGCAAGACAGGAAGAGCACCTGCCGAGGTCCCACTCTTGACATGTCTTTATTTTGCTTCATTTTGTTCTTTATGAAGGCCTACTATGACGCTCATAAAAACAAAAAGAGATAAAATAAGATCTTTTTTACTTTGCCCAGAACTTATAAAACATTAGGAACGGGCCTAATCAGGAGCTTGATTCAAATACTACAAAACGATATTGTTTGGTATAATTAACTAGAATAGCATTGTTTTGGTGCGAGAGTTAGGATAATTAGGGTCAAATTTCAGCCTGTTTTTCTAACTTGGTCATCTCAAGTTTATATCGATAACTTCGAATTAAGCTAAACTTTAAATAAGCTTTTATAATTCAAAGTTGTGGAAAGAAATGACAAAGAATCAAACTAAATTAACTCATTCAAAATTAATAGGTTAATTTTGAAAAAGATTTAGTTTTGATTGAGTTTTGAGTACGAAAATTATGATACTAAAATATCTCCTTATATATATAATAATAACTTAAATTATCTTATTTCAAAATTTATAATGGATTGATTTAGAGATGTTGTTTATATTTGACTAAGTTAAGAAAACTCCATTTCAATTCAATATACAAATTAAAAATTTTTAAATATAGTTGAAACTCGAAAAGTGACTGAGATAAGTCTTTTTATCTAAGTTTGATCGAATTTAAGTTCTAATTTATCACACTACAAGAAAAAAGTCGTCTAGTGACGGACATTACCAACGTAAAACATAAACGTTCCGTCTGTAAGTCAGGTTAGCGACGGAATTTACCGACGGATAAAAGTGTAGTAGAAACGGTCGTAGGTAATAATTTCTGAAGAATAACAGGATGTCAGTCGGTAAATTTACCAACGGGAATGATTGTTCCGTTGGTAGATTTGCCGACGATATCTTCTAATACATCGGTAAGTTCGTTACAACATTACTATTGATTATGTTTGTTCCGTCGATGAGTGTACCGACGGTTATTTTGCAGCAAATCTTGTCAGTAAATTTAGCTACAGAATTGGTTATTCCGTTTGTGATTACCAACAGTTTGTTGTGTTCCGTCAGTAAATAGAATTAATTTTACCAATGGAACAACTAATGTTTGTCGGTAAAGTAACAAGAATTTTTTCTAAATGTACCATCAATAAATTTTATTTGAAGATCTTATGGTTGATGTATAATTTAAACAGTTATAAATTATCTGTGCATAATAATTTAATTTGTTTAAACAGAAAGTTGATTGATGATATGAAGTTAAAATTATCTTAATTAATAATAAAAACATTAAATTATACATAATAAGTATTTGTAATTCAAATGAAATGACTATAAGTACACTATTGATTTGGTGACTGCGGATGCTCTGATTGGTGTGATGAGATGCTACCCCTCTCTTTCAACTCATCTACCTCATTACGGAGCTGAGCTATATACTCCATCAATATCTGCACTGTGCTCCGAAGCTCTTGGACTTCATTGATTGTGGACCGCCTACTAGATATTGCTATACTGGACGTGGAGAATTGCGAATAACATGTATTCGCAAATGAACCTAAACTGAATATCTTTCCACGACAATCCCTACCACCCACTGCATAAAGATAGGTCTGAGTGCTATCAACATCTTCAGACTGTTGAGATTGTCGTAGAATGCTTTCTTGTATTTGGTCCTACCAGAAGGCAATATTTATATTAGTAAGTGATAATTATTAAGAATTAATATTAAACCATAAGTTTCACATACATTTAGTTTTCTACATTGAGTGTTGACGAATGTCACACCGTCATGCTTCTTAGTCTGAGTGTGCAAAAAGAACTGATGGGATGTAGGCCTCATGCCCATAGACTTTTCCTACATAAGAATAACATTATCATTCTCTATAATACATATATTTTCATTCCAAAATTCACACATCAAATTCAATTGAAATATAGCAAAGTAAAGAAATCAGAATATAAATGCAAAGTATAGATACTTACAAGTTTCTCTGCATGCTCGTAGTGGGTAGTAGATCCTCCTGTATGTACGGGAGGATCTCTCCTCCCGGTCCTCCACGTCTGTTGATAGTTACGCTATGAAATGGACATTGTCTCAGGTAATGTCCAATACTATTGCCAACGACTCCATATTTGTTCAGAGATATAAGGCAGTCGTACACCAGCCTTGTGTATCGTACCAATAAAGTCCCGATAACGTGTACATGCTCGACTCTTCCATACTTTATAAATAACCGCGTCAAATTCAGAATCCCAAAAAAGTTCTGTCTGAAACAAAAGGAAAACATTTGATAAATAATTATAATGTAATAGTATTTATCTAATTAATGCATAAAAAATAATTAAAAAAGAAAATAATAATGTTTGTTGTACCTCAAACTTCTAATAGTAAATTTCTCTTATGGCCTGAGAGATTTTCTTCCATACATAACGTTTAAGATCAATCTTCTTTTTAAATTTGGATGTCATGTTTCTTGAGCAAGTTCCATACGGAATCAACCTAATATAAAAACAAATAATTTTATATCATTTTTAAAATTTAAACCTATAACTTAATTATAAACATATAGTGTTTCATGTATTTTCACTTTCAAATTATTGACAATTGTAATGTAAGTTCTTCTATCAGGTCTCTCAGCTCCAGGCTGGCGGCCTTCTCCTTCATCCTCATTGTTTACTCCTGATATCTCTGTCGGTATAGAGGTAGTGAATGGTGTAGTAGTAGGTACCGGAGGTGATGCCTCATCTGCAAGTGTGGTAGTTAGAGGGGGAGAAAGTGATTCAGTTTCAGCTGCTACACTATGAGATGCTTCACCTGTACAGTAAGTAGCTCTGAATCGTGATCTGAACCTTGGTCGCATTATATCTTGTTTTCTCTTTGGTGGCATGTTTCAAACATGCTAGTGTCTTAGGAAGTGGCTCGTATTGTATCTACCTATATGCTAGTATCTTACATAGTGTCTCGTATTATATCTACCTACATATAGACACAAGCCATTAATCTCACTACTTCTTTATGTACATTGATATAGGATCCAACACATAATATTATTTTTATATTCTAACTTGTATTCATCTTTGATTTCTAGAGAATACACCCTTTTTCTTCCCAAAACTTTAAGATTGCATACTCGTGTATATAAACATTGTACAAGCTGGGGTTTATTTATCTATAATACCTTAAGACATTAATCAAGTTTCAGTAATACTTAAACTTCTTTATGGTAACCAAATTTGTCAACATATTAGTAATTTTCTCCAAAATGTTGACCTTTTCTGATAAGATAATGCAACCATAAACTTCTTTATGGTAACCAAATTTGTCAACATATTAGTGATTTTCTCGAAAATGTTGACCTTTTCTAATAAGATAATGCAACCATACATTATAACATTGATTCTCAACAAATAGGGCCTTCTACAAGAGTAATGACACACCCAGTGGTAGACCTTGCATTATCCAAATCTTCGATATAGTCTAAGTCCCCATATCCTATAACCGAAGGATCACTTTGTTAACTACTAAACACAATCTCATGGTTTGACATACCTCCGAATATCCATTTGGTTACTTTATAATGTTATCTTCTAAATTTTAACACGTACTTACTAACATGATTAACAACATGAGCCAGATTGGGCTAATTACAAATTGTTGCATATATTAAACATTTAACAACTTTAGTATACGGTACCTTAGACAAATCAACCTTTTCATCTATTTTTAGGCATTGTTCTAGGGAAAGCCTGAAGTGATTTTCTAACAGAGTACTCTCTAACTTAACCTTACACATTCCAAATCTATCAAATACCTTCTTAATGTAGTTTTTTTTAGATAATCAAAGTTTTATGAATTCTTATCCCTTCGAATATCCATTCCTAATGTTTTCTAGGTAGTACTCAAATCCTTCTTCTCAAATTCCTTTCTTAATAAGGTCTTTAACTCATTCACATCATGTATACACTTTGCATCAATTATCATATCATCTATTTATATTAGCAGAAAAATAAACAATCCATCATTAAGGCTCTTAATGTAAACACAACATTCTTATTCATATCTCCTATAGTCAATTCAGATCATCCACTAGTCAAACCTTTTATACATTTTTTTAAGATTATTCTAACATATAAAATGGATTCTTAAATTTACACATCTATTGCTCCTTTGCACATCTATCTACACCAAAATGCATATCTAAATTAGCTACTAATGCCATCAAAATCTTGATTGAAGTATGTCTAACTAAAAATATATTTCATCATAATCAATCCTATTCTATTTTGTGTACTCTTTTTCTAGTAGTTAAGCCTTAGACTTTTCTCCATGTTTCTAGTATTGTTGGCTTCCTCTTATATACATACCTGTATGCAAATACGTTTTGTACACTTTAACCCTATACTTTATCTAAAGAACTGAAATCATTTTTTCAAAAAACAAATATTTCATCAAACACCTTACATGCATCAGAAATTCATCCCAACATCATAACCAAAATTACGTCTTGTCCCTTCTATCAACATTTATACCTTAAAATTGTTTTCCAATCACATAATACACAAATAAACGAAAGTAATGAAATAACCAAATTAACTTTCATTCAATATACAAAAAAACACATGAAAGTGGCTGCAAAATACCTCCATCGAAGCACACGATAACAGTAGTCGGAGACACGACAGAAAAACAGACGAAGAGGAGAGACGGAGAGAAGAAAATCACAGACGACGGTAGGAGAGAAGAAAATCGTAGAAGAAAGACACAGGTGGTGAGGGGGAAGAGCTTCAAGTCTA
This sequence comes from Erythroxylum longipes, assembly GCA_027563885.1. Classification (NCBI taxonomy): domain Eukaryota; kingdom Viridiplantae; phylum Streptophyta; class Magnoliopsida; order Malpighiales; family Erythroxylaceae; genus Erythroxylum; species Erythroxylum longipes. The sequence goes on along the minus strand of JAOQMS010000180.1, from coordinate 836,719 downwards.
TTTAACGTAAAAGAAAACGATTTCGTTTGGTGTTAAACCAAACGACGTCGTTTTTGTTTACTTGAAAATACTGAAGTCGAAGAAGACGACAACGTCTACATTGAAAATTTACCAACGGATGCATTTCTGTCGGTAAACTAAAAAAATTCTCGCCTTTTTTATTGACGGGCACGTTATATCGATGCTAAAGTCCGTCGCAAATTTTGCTGGGATGATTTCCCTCTATATTTACCGACGAATATTACTACTGCCGCTAAAAGAAATTTTTCCCGTTAAAGTTACCGACGGAAATTGAATTTTCGTCTCTAAAGTCCGTCGCAAATTTTGCTGGGCTGATTTTTCTCCATATTTACCGACGGATATTACTATTACCGCTAAACGAAATTTTTCCCGTCAACCTTACCGATAGAAATTGACTTGCCGTCAGTAATTGGCAACAATTTCATTTCCGTCGGTAATATTCCGTAGCTAATTCCTACTTTTCTTGTAGTGTTATCAAGTCTAAGAATATTTTTGAACTATAACGTGATTCAACCATCAGTGGTCCTAATTTTGGTTTTACTCTTCAAATTAAAGTTCTATAATTTTATAGAAATCTGCCTAAAAGAGCTCCTACTAGAAGGCCGTAGGGTACACTCAATGCTGGATGGTATTTAGTTAAATCGATTGCTTGATTTTCTGAGTGATTTAACTGAATCAGGATTATTATATTTCATAATAAAGGGTACTAATTGGCATCTCAAATATAGTAAACTTAGATCATTCCATCACCAAGTTAATGTTTTAAGAATTGGGACAAAAAATTAAATCGGTAAAATAAGAGAATTATGATTTAATTAGAGTATTATTATAAAATTGATAAATTAAAAAATTAAAAAATTGAAAATAAAATTGAAAATTGAGATTATTCTTAATTATCAAAAAATTATAGTTTAATTGAATAAGAAAATTATTAAATGAGAATTAATTAATTAATTTTATGTTATAAAAATTAGTTAATTTATGAATATCAAATAATTAATTAATAAAACGATTTTTAATAACATAATTTATTGAGAGAGTCTTTTATTTTTCCGATTACATAGTCTTAAACTCTGCGTACATGTGTTGTTCTAGCTACTAACTTCTGTAGCACTACTCAAACTGAAACTCGTATGGAAGCCTTCCTTTATTCATATTCATGTATAAGCAACTGCTCCTTACACCTTACTCTGATACAAGTAAGGAAGCCTGCAGACTTCCTGCATGGAGAAAATAAGTGAAGCATCAGATTTTTGTCCGATTATAAAGAATGTAAAGCTAAGATACGTCCATGAGAGTGATATATATATAAGAAAAGTCACCATTTTCTCACGAGGGTTTAATCATTGGATGTAGAAACTGCATATGGTGGTGGGGTACTATTGGATAACTGTGGTGGAGGTGAACCGTTGTTGGACGGCGGAGAGAATGGAGAAGGAGCAGGTATTGGGGTTGATGCTCGGGGTGGAGGTGGGGGAATGTAACTACTGCGTGGAGGTGGAGCAGGTATTGGGGTTGATGCCCGGGGTGGGGGTGGGGGAATGTAACTACTGCGTGGAGGTGGTCTCCTCGGTACCAATGGCGCCCGTGGCCCTGGATACAGTGGTGGTGGACGTCGACGTAATGGCGGCGGTGGAGAAGTTAATGGAGATTTCGGTGGAATTGTTGGGAGTAGAGGTGATAAAGAGTTCGTTTGGTCGATTTTAGCTAAGGATTCGTGAAGAAGACTTAGAGAAATCATGAGCATCAACAAGGTAACGAAGTTGCTCGAGACCCTCATTTCGATTACTCTTCGGCTCACCATTTTCGAGTTCTGACTTCTGAATGTTGTTGTGTGAAGTATACAATTGGCATGAAAAAACCTTATTTTTATAGCCTATTTCAGTCCTTTTTGTGGGCATGATAGCGATGAAGGCGTAGACAATAAGGAAAGTTTGATCAACGTTTTCCATTGTCCTTTGAAGTTGGTACTTCCACAGTCAAATTGACTGGTAATCGTGATCGTTACGAGTATAAAATAAAATTTAGAAATTTTATCAACTTAAATAATTATTATATTTTCAATTTTAAGTGAATTTATATTATAATTATGCATATAATCATATATTCATATTATTTGACAGGTTTAAAATATAATTTAATAATTAGAGAAATTTATTTTCTATATTAATTTTATAATAATTTTAAGAATTAAATAAATTAGAATTTATATCTTACTTTTGCCTTACTTCTGGGCCGATCATTTGGTATATATACTGAAAGTTTAGATCACTTATTTCTATTATTCTATTTTTATTATGTTTTATTAGCATCCATTTATTCATTTTCTGAAGGTTTTATTTATTGAATGAATAAATATTCATCAAACTGAATAAAAATAAAAATAGAGTAATAGAAATTTTAATGATATGTTAGATCTCTATTGGTACACATTTATTCTTAACTTTCTCAGTACTTCATAGCCTTTTCTAACTTCACGAAGAAGTCAAGAAACTGATGACATTGACCTATTTGGGTTTTGTAATTATTTAACTTGTACAATTGAATCCATAAGAGAGAAACTGAATAGTTTACATCCCTAATAGAAAACTTTCTAAACCCTTTTGCACGCAAAACTTTTGAAGAAAAGGAAGTTGATGTGAATGGATACAATAGGAGCAATCTCTTTCTTTCATGATATGATTTGAGCCTGGTATATAAACTTTAACAACAAAATATACACAATATGAATATCACACTTATACCAATCAAATGATTTCAGATATGACGATTCAACTCAACTCTTAAACTCGAACAAAATTAATTAAATTTGATTTAAACTAATAGGTTATTATAATTATCTTAAATTATTAATTAATGCAGAATTTAATTGATTTGAGTTTTAAAAGTTGAATTCGGTTGTTATGTTAATGACATTTGATCAGTCTATATTTAATATTTACATCGTTTGTATTTCATAAATACTTTTTAATCAAGGTTTAAAAAGAAAGTTTTTTTTTGAAAAATTAAAAGCTAAAAGTTTTTTTATTTTAAAGATCAAAAAATATTTTTAATTTTTCTTAAACTATAAATGAAATTTATGTCTTTCATCTTTAAAATCACTAATATTTGATTTTTAATTAGTTATTTTCAATCATTTAATTTATTTCTAATTAGTTGTTTTCAAACATATAACTCTTCTAAAACATGGTCAAAAGTACAGTCTAAATTTCAATGTTTATAACAGAATGTAACTTAAACTCTAACATTTTCAAGCGTTCAATTTAAATTATAACATTTTTAAAACGTTTAAAACAGACCCAAATAAATGAAAAGAATTGACAAAATTAACTTCCTATCAGTTAAATGTCATGTAAATGTTGACATAATATTATGTTATGTTTTTTAAATAGAAAGTGGGTTCATTACCTCATAATTAAAATTTTAAAATTAACGAGAAAGTGGGTCTCACTATTTCATAGTTAAAATTTTAAAATTAATAAGAAAGTGGATTCTACAACCACGTGACAATAGGGACATTTTTCTATATTTCAAATAATAAGTGTCACTTACCACGTGGCATGTGACCCATATTTATATTTCTTAGATAATGAGTCTTACTTTTCATATAACAGTAAGACCCACTTTTATTTAAAAATAAAAATAATATTATGTTAGTATTGACGTAACAGTTAACTCACATTAAATTTTCATCTATTTAGAGCCTGTGTTTGAATATTTTTAAAATATTAGGGTTCAATTTTAAAGTTTTGAAAACTTAAGGTTTGTTTTGTATTATGTTGTAATTATTTTTAGCCTCCAAAACATGAAGTATAATTGGGGCTTGGTTTTAGAAAGTGGTAAGATTGAGGGGAAATGAGCCCAGACGAGACTGTGTAATGTAAAGATGTTGGAAAGAGGAACATAAAAGGGCCTTTTGCTAAGTAGGCCTATGAACCAAAACATTCATATTATAAATTACGAAAAGTGATGTTGTTTAACAATTTTATGTAATTTAAAATATTATCCTATAAATAATAATATTGATTGGATTTAATTGAATAAGAAGGGTATTAAACGTAAATTAATTAGTTTATTTTAATTTAAATAAAAATTAATTAATTTACAAATTTAAATAATTAATTAATAAAAATAGTTTTAATAAAAAGATTTATTAAGATATGTCGAAATGAAAAGTTAATCATTAAAAGCTGGACTTGATGAAATTGTAACTGTGTATTATACTGATTCTCTCTGATAATCCTTTTATTTTTCCGATTACATAGTCTCGAACACTGCGGATATATGTTGTTCTAACTACTAACTTCTATACCACTACTCAAACTGGACCTCGCATGGAGGCCTTCCTTTATTCGTGTATTACCAACTGCTTCTTATTCTGATACAACTAAGGAAGCCTGCAAACTTCCTGCATGGAGCAAGTAAGTGAAGTGTCAGATTTTTGTAAAGAACGTAAAGCTAAGATACGTGCATGAGAGTGGTATATATAAGAAAAGTTACCATTTTCTTACGAGGGTTTAAGCACTGGATGGAGAAACTGCATGTGGTGGTGGGGGATTATTGGATAACTGTGGTGGTCGTGAATCGTTGATGGACGGCGGAGAGAGTGGAGACGGAGCGGTTAATGGTGTTGGTGCTCGTGGATGAAAACGTGCTGGTGGTGGTGGAGTATAAATACTGTGTGGAGGTGGTCTCCTCGGTACCATTGGGGCCCGCGGCCGTGGATGCAGTGGTGGTTGACTTCGACGTAATGGCGGCGGCGGAGAATGTTTCCTAACCGGAGGTGGTGGAGGTTCATGATGTCGTGGACCGCTGATGGACGGCGGAGAGAGTGGAGACGGAGCAGTTATTGGTGTTGGTGCTCGTGGATCAAAGCGTGCTGGAGGTGGTGGTGGTGGTGGTGGTCTCCTCGGTACCAATGGTGCCCGCGGCCCTGGATTCAGTGGTGGTGGACTTCGACGTAATGGTGGCGGCGGAGAATGTTTCCTAACCGGTGATGGTGGAGGTTGATGATGCGGTGATGTTAATGGTGGGAACTGAGGCTTCTTCGTGGGTGGTGCTAGTTTTGGAGGATTCATAGGAGGAGTTAATGGAGATTTCGGTGAAGTTCTTGGGAGTAGAGGTGATGAATAGTACTTTTGGTCGATTTCAGCTAAGGTTTCATGAAGATAACCTAGAGAAATCATGAGCACCTGCAATGTAACGAAGGTGCTCGAGACCCTCATCTCGATTACTCTTCGGCTCACCATTTCTGAGTTCTGAATGTTGTTGTGAAGTATACATCTTGCATGAAAAAACCTTATTTTTATAGCCTATTTGGGTCCAATTTAGTAGGCATTATAATGATGAAGGTGAAGACAATAAGGGAAGTTTGATCAACATTTTCTATTTTTCTTGAAAGTTGGTACTTCCGAAATCTAATGACCCGAGAAATCTGTAATTAATCATATTCAACTCAAATAATTATTCTATTTTCAATTTAAAGTGAATTTAAATTGTAATTATGTATATAATATTATGATTTAGTAATTTATTTTTCATATTAATTTGATATGTTTGAATATTCCATTTTTAAGGATTATGTTATATTGAAATATGTTACCTTTTAAGTTTTTATATGTGGAGACTTTTGTTTTATGTTATTTCTTGGTAGGTCAGTTGGCATATATACTGGTCTCTATTGGAGCCTTTTCCTAATTTGAAAGAAGAAACTGATGACTTTGACCTGGATGATTTACTTGTACAATTGAATACATAAGAGAAAAACAGATTATTTTACAAGTCTGCTAGAAAATTTCTAAACCCTTTTGCAAGCCAAGCAAAACTTTCAAATTTGAAGAAATAGATATTGACGTCAATGGGTAATAACTTCATAGAAGGATATGATTTGATTTTGGCTTAGTCTCAATTGAGTCAATTTATATGATTTGAATTCACTTAGATCGACCAAAATCAAGATGTTAGGAATAAAGTCGAGCTATTTGAATAATTTGTGTTAGCTCTCGACCTAACACTTAAGTCTTAATTTAAAATTGGAGTTGTCGTTATTATCAATACTTAGCTGAAATCTCACTAAGGCGCAAGATTTGAAGAAATTTGATAGTAAACAACTTTACCCTTACTTAATAGAGGTTATAAAGATATTACAAAATTATAAATAGACGTGCATTCATTTAAATTTAGAGTATCGTAAATAATTAATATCATAACAAATTTTTGTTATTAAAATATTGAAACAAAATGATGAGTCATAATAAATAATAAATAATATGATAAAAGGGTCAAAGATGAGTATATGATATCTCATATAAAAAGTGAGTATTATAATTTTAGATCAAAAAGAAGATAAAATTTGAAAGTATTTATAAACATATTAAAAATAGGGTAAAAGATATAAATATCTCTTATAATTTAAGAAACTTTTGAAAAGTTTATTAAGTTTCAAATCCTTGAAAAAATTTATAGTTTTCAGTTTGTTAGAAAAACTCTTTCTCTTAGACTTCGATTAAACATTAACAAAATTAATATCGTATGAATATTACACTTGTACCGATCAAATGATATATACATGTCAATTTTTAACACTTAATTTTTAATTATTTGTTTTCAAACGTATAACTCTTAAAAAACATTCATCATTAAGTATAATTTGGGTTGGTTTTAACTCTTAAAAAACATTCATCATAAAGTTTGATATGCTTTTGGTTATCCAGTTTTGTATATCTATACTTAGCCATTACATCCGAGTTGGAAAAGCGATTCTCCTCATCAGAGGCCTGTCTTCTATTGTTCCAAATCCAATTTATCTGTCAGAGCACAGTAAGCTCAACAAAATGGAATATGACATAGTTCACATAATATACACTATTTAACTATTGTGGTAATTGTAATAAATGAAAAAATAACTAATCATGAACATGAAATATTAGACTCTTACAGGTATTCATTTCAATTACAAAAGAATAAATAAAAAATTAGAATCGATCATTATAATTTTAAAACAAATAAGAAAAATAAAAAGATGAAATAGAATTATCAAGAGTACTTAGATTAATAATAAAAATGAGATAAATATATTAGAATGAGATTTAATTTAATTCATAAGAATTTTATAGATATTTGATTTAAGAAGTAGAAAATTTTGAAACCATTATTCTTCTCTTCGTATTGATGCAATTACTAATTTATGATCAAACATACTAATTTATTGTATTATTATCAATGATGATAAAGACAGTGCATCACTGAATGAGGATGATCAACAAAGGCTTATAAGGAATGAAGTAAAGGATATTCATGTTTGGCAATACATTCAAATATTATATTGAGACATTTATTCATTATACTCAAACTTTTATTTCCATAATAAAGTGAATAAATTACTTATATGTTATGAGCAATGGTGTTTTTTGTTCAAGTTAATATAGTAACATTAAAATTATATGATTTAAATTCTCTTTTCAGGAATAGAGGCTCGGGGATTTATATTTGGGTCTCCCATCATATTGTCTGGTATTATTTTAACAATTTTGCATTAGTTTCATCTAATATGTCTTGGGATATATGTGTGCTAGGTCCAATGACATAGTCATTGATGAGTTTTTATGTTTTTTTTAAATAGTCTCACTATTTATATTTGGGTTATGTTTGAATCATTAATGAGTAGATGTATGATTAGATAAGCATTTATTGTAAGTGGAATGAATTTGAGATATTATGCATGACGTGAGGCATAATAAACCCCTAGGATGGTATGTAGGCTGGAAACCCGTGATGCAACTCCCGTGAGGCTTATCGGTGAAAAATTCCACGAGCCTAAGAGTCACAGCGAGAACTTGTTTTCTTGATTCACAGGTGTAAACAATGCCACATACTGTAGTTTTGAAATCAATAGTAGGTCGTTAATTCGATCGATTAATACTTCAACTTCGATGTGATTAATGCAAACTTAGTATTGACACAAGAAATTAATACGTTTTATAAACAAGATAAATTCTTTACATAATAGACTCCTAGGACGGTATATAGACTGGAAACCTGTAATGCATCTCCTGTGAGGCTTATCAGTGAAAAATTCCATGAGCCTAAGAGTCACAGCGAGAACTTGTTTTCTTGATTCACAGGTGTAAACAATGCCACGTACCATAGATTTGAAATCAATTGTAGGTCATTAATTCGATCGATTAATACTTCAACTTCGATGTGATTAATGCAAACATAGTATTAACACAAGGAATTAATACATTTTATAGACAAGACAAATTTTTTACATAATAAACCCCTATGACGGTATATAGGCTGGAAACTCGTAATGCAGCTCCTGTGAGGCTTATCGGTGAAAAATTCTACGAGCCTAAAAGTCACAATGAGAACTTGTTTTCTTGATTCACATGTGTAAATAATGTCACATATCATAGTTTTGAAATCAATTGTATGTCATTAATTCGTTCGATTAATACTTAGGAGATGTTGTGTAAAGTTTAGATGTTCTATAAACTTTAGAGAATATGAAGGATATTAACTATGGAATTACCGTTTGAAATTAATAATTTTATAGAAATGAGTAATGTTGATAGATCTTGGATGTATAGATGATTAACACCTGATGGTTTCATTAATCTTGAGTTTGTTGAGGAAGTTGAAGCTTTTATTCATTATGCATGTTCTCAACCTATATATATGGATGACCCAAAGATTATATGTTTATGTAAAAAGTGCAAATATATTCGTTTCCTTACTATTGATGAAGTGAATAGGCATTTTTTGTGAAAAGAGTTTGTCCCAAATTATTTTGAGTGGACTCAACATGGGGAACCGTAGATTTGTAGCACCTCAAAGGGTAATAAAGCACAATCGTCAATGAACTTAAATGAGTTTAAAAGGGAGATTGGATTTGGAACAAATAATGTGGATGCAAATAAAAATCCTTACATGCAAATGGTTTATGAAGCAGTCGGCTATACCTTTTAGGAAAATATAGAAAATCTTGAAGAAGAACCAAACTCACGTTCAAAATAATTTTTTGACTTACTACACTCAGCTGACCAAAAACTATGGCCAAGTTGTGAGACAATGACTCAATTGTCTTCAATTGCTCAAATATTGAACTTAAAGTCTGAAGGGTATATTCTTATTATAGTTTTGATAAAATTCTTTGATAGTATAATGAATCATTGCTTCCTGATCATGCAATGGCTGATAGTTTTTACAATATGAAGAAACTTATTAAAGGTCTTAGTTTGCCTATTGAAAAGATTGATTATTGTATATTGGGATGTATGTTGTATTGGGGAGATGATATGGATTTACAAGAGCGTAAATTTTGTGGTCAATCTAGGTTCAAGCCTAGAAAGCATTCTATGAAACATAAATTAGTACCATAGAAGTGGATATATTATTCCCGCTAACTCTGATACTTTAAAGACTATATGCGTCTGATGTTACTGCATCTCACATAAGATGACATAATGAACACTAAAAGGAAAAGTCTATGGGCATGAGACCTACATCCCTTCAGCTCTTTTTGCACACTCACGCTAAGAAGCATGACGGCGTAACATTCGTCAACAGCCGATGTAAAGAACTAAATGTATGTGAAATTTATGATTTAATATTAATGTTTAATAATTATCACTTACTAATATAAACATTGTTTTCTGATTTGACTAAATACAAGAAAGCATTCAACGACAGTCTCAGCAGTCTGAAGATGTTGATGAGACTCAAACCTATCTTTATGCAGTAGGTGATAAGGATCGTCGTGAAAGGATGTTCGGTTTAGGTTCATTTGCGAACACATGTTATTCACAATCATCTACGTCCAGTACAACAACATCTAGTAGGCGGTCCACGACTAATGAAATCCAAGAGCTTCAGAACATAGGGCAGACATTGATGAAGTACATAGCTCAACTCCGTAATAAGGTGGATGAGTTGAAGGGGAGGGTAGCACCTCATCGCACCAATCAGACCACCCTCACTTACCAAATCAATAGTGTACTTGTAGTCATTTCATTTGAACTACAAATACTTATTATGTACAATTTAGTGTTTTTATTATCAATTAAGATAATTTTAACTTTATATCATCAATCAACTTTCTGTCTAAACAAATTAAATGTATAAACAAATCAAATTATTATACACAGATAATTCATAACTATTTAAATTATGCATCAACCGTAAGAGTATCAAATAAAATTTATTGACAGTATTTTTTTTAAAAAAATTCTGGTTAATTTAACGACAGACATTTGTTATTCCGTTGGTAAAATCAATTCTATTTATCGACGGAACACGACCAACTGTCTGTAATCATCGACAGAATAACCAATTTTGTCACCAAATTTACCGTCAGGATTTGCCGCAGAATAACCATCAGTACACTTACTGACGTAACATAAATAATTGTCGGTAACGTTGTAACAAACTTACTGATAGATTAAAAGATACCGTCGGTAAATTTGCCGATGGAAAAATAATATCTCTTGGGAATTTACAAACGGTCAACTACATAAACAACCGTCGGTATATTTACCAACGGTACATTAAGTGTCCGTTGGCATATTTACCGACGAACTTTCTGTTGTTTGTCGGAAATAATTTCCTACGGTCGTTTCTAGGATACCTTTGTCTATTGGTAAATTCCGTCGCTAACCTGACTTATTGACGGAATATTTATATTTTCCGTCATTAATTTCAGTCGCTAAACGGAGTTTTTCTTATAGTAAAAAGTGTATTATGAATCTCAACATTTATAACAAAATATAACTTAAATCCTAACATTTTCAATCGTTCAATTTGAATCACAACGTTTTTAAAACATTTAAAATAGACCATAAATAAATGAAAAAATTGACAAAATTAACTTCCTATAAGTTAAATGTCATGTTAATGTTGACATGATATTATGTTATATTTTTAAATAGAAAGTGAGTCTCCCAGCCTTATAATTAAAATTTTAAAATTAATTAGAAAGTGGGTTCTACACCCACGTGGCAATAGGAACACTGATAATGTGACCCATATTTATATTTTTTAGATAATAAGTCTCACTTTTCAGTAAAACCCACCTTTTATTTAAAAAATAAAAATAATATCATGTTAATATTGACGTAACAATTAACTCACATTAAATTTTCATCTACTTAGAGCCTGTGTTTGAATATTTTTAAAAATTAGGGTTTAATTTTAAAGTTTTGAAAGGTTAAGGTTTGTTTTGTATTATGTTGTAATTATTTTTAGGCTCCAAAACATCATGAAGTGTAATTAGGGCTTGGTTTTAGAAAGTGATAATATTGAGGGGAAATGAGCCCAGACGAGACTGGGTAATGTAAAGATGTTGGAAAGATGAACATAAAAAAGGCCTTTTGCTAAGTAGGCCTATGAACCAAAACATTCATATTATAAATTATGAAAAATGATGTTGTTTAACAATTTTATGTAATTTAAAATATTATCCTATAAATAATAATATTGATTAGATTTAATTGAATAAGAAGGGTATTAAAAGCGAATTAATTAGTTTATTTTAATTTATAAAAATTAATAAATAAATAAAATTAAATAATTAAATAATTATTAATAATTTTTGTTAAAAAGATTTATTAAGGTATATGGAAATGAAAAGTTAATCATTAAAAGCTGGACTTGATGAAATTGTAACTCTGTGTTATACTAATTCTCTTTGATAATCCTTTTATTTTTCCGATTACATAGTCTCGAACACTGCGGATATATGTTGTTCTAACTGCTAACTTCTATACCACTACTCAAACTGAACCTCGCATGGAGGCCTTCCTTTATTCATGTATTAGCAACTGCTCCTTATTCTGATACAACTAAGGAAGCCTGCAAACTTCCTGCATGGAGAAAGTAAGTGAAGCGTCAGATTATAAAGAATGTAAAGCTAAGACACGTGCATGAGAGCGGTATATATAAGAAAAGTCACCATTTTCTCGCGAGGGTTTAAGCACTGGATGGAGAAACTGCATGTGGTGGTGGGGCATTATTGGATAACGGTGGTGGTCGTGAACCGTTGATGGACGGCGGAGAGAGTGGAGACGGAGCAGTTATTGGTGTTGGTGCTCGTGGATGAAAACGTCGTGGTGGTGGTGGAGTATAAATACTGTGTGGAGGTGTTCTCCTCGGTAACAATGGCGGCGGCGACCCTGCATGCAGTGGTGGTGGATGTCGACGTAATGGCGGCGGCGGAGAATGTTTCCTAACCGGAGATGATGGAGGTTCATGATGCGGTGATAATGGTGGGCAGGGAGGTTTCTTCGTGGGTGGTGCTAGTTTGCCAGGATTCATAGGAGGAGTTAATGGAGATTTCGGTGGAGTTCTTGGGAGTAGAGGTGATGAAGAGTTGTTTTGGTCGATTTCAGCTAAGGTTTCGTGAAGAAGACCTAGAGAAATCAAGAGCACCAGCAATGTAACGAAGGTGCTCGAGACCCTCATCTCAATTACTCTTCGGCTCACCATTTCTGAGTTCTGAATGTTGTTGTGAAGTATACATCTTGCATGAAAAAACCTTATTTTTATAGCCTATTTGGGTCCAATTTAGTAGGCATGATAATGATGAAGGTGAAGACACTAAGGGAAGTTTGATTAACATTTTCTATTTTTCTTCAAAGTTCTATTGACCAGAGAAATCTGTAATTAATCATATTTTTGAATGTTTATCAATTCAAATAATTATACTATTTTCAATTTAAAGTGAATTTAAATTGTAATTATGTATATAATATTATAATTTATTAATTTATTTTTCATATTAATATGATATGTTTGAATCCATTTAAAATGCATTTTTAAGGATTAAATGACTTGATTATATATGTTATATTGAAATATGTTACCTATTAAGTTTTTATATGTGGAGACTTTTGTTTTACGTTATTTCTTGGTAGGTCAGTTGGCATATATATTGGTCTCTATTGGACCAATTTCTAATTTGAAAGAAGAAAGTGATGACTTTGATTAACTTGTACAATTGAATACATAAGGTCGAAAAACAGATTATTTTACAAGTCTGCTAAAAAAATTCTAAACCCTTTTGCAAGCCAAGCAAAACTTTCAAATTTGAAGAAATAGAGATTGTCGTCGATGGGTCCTATGGGGAGTAATAACTTCATAGAAGGATATGATTTGAGTTTGGCTTAGGGCCTGTTGAGTCAATTTATGTGACTTTGAATTCACTTAGATCATCCAAAATCGAGATGTTTGGAATAAAAGCCTAGCTATTTAATTTGAATAATTTGTGTTAGCTGGCACCCAACACCTAAGTCTTAATTTAAATTTAGAGTCGTCTTCATCGTCAATATCTAGTTGAAATCTTAATGAGGCGCAAGCTCTGAAAAGATTTGATAGTAAATAACTTTATCCCTACCTAATAGAGATGTTCCGATAGACCCGCCTATATGCAATGTCTTGTAAAGATATTATAAAATTATAAATAAATGCCCATTCATTTAAATTTAGAGTATTATAAATTATTAATATCATAACAAATTTTTGTTATTAAAATATTGAACCAAAATGATGAGTCCTAATAAATAATAAACAATATGATAAAAGGATCAAAGAGATATCTCATATAAAAAGTGAGTATTGTAATTTTATATCAAAAAGAAGATAAAATGTGAAAGTCTTTATAAACATATTAAAAATCGAGTAAAAGATATAAATATCTCTTACTATTTAAGAAACTTTTGAAAAGTTTATTAAGTTTCAAATTCTTAAAAAAATTTATAGTTTTCATTTTTTTTAGAAAAACTCTTTCTCTTAGACTTCGGTTAAACATTAATAAAATTAACACACAACGAACATCACGCTTGTACCGATCAAATGATATATACATGTCGATTTAACTCAACTCTTAAATTTTAAAAAATATTAATTAAAATTGACTCAAACTCGTTATTTATTATAATTATTTTAAATTATTAATTTAGGTCAAGTTAATTGAGTTGGGTCGGGTTTAAAAGTTGAGTTAAGTTATCATATAAATGACATTTGATTAGTCCATGTCTGATATTTATACCGAATGTATTTCATTATTATTTTTAATCAAAATTTAAGAGGGAATTTTTTTTGAAAAACTAAAACTTAGAAAAATCTTTTTAAATAAATTTTAAAAATTAAAGAATCTTTCTAAAATTTCTCAAACTGTAACTTAAATAAATCTTTTATCCTTAAAAATACTAACACTTAATTTTTAATTATTTGTTTTCAAACGTATAACTCTTAAAAAACATTCATCATTAAGTATAATTTGGGCTTGGTTTTAACTCTTAAAAATCATTCATCATTAAAAAACGTAACATTCATCATAAAGTTTGATATGCTTTTTAGTTATTCAGATTCATATGTATCTATACTTAGCCATTACATCCGAATTGGAAAAGCGATTTTCCTCATCAGAGGCTTGTTCTTATATTGTTCCCATTCTATTTTATTTGTCAGAGCACAGTAAACTTAACAAAATGGAATATGGCATAGTTCACACTATTGTGGTAATTGTAATAAATGCAAAAATAACTAATCACGAATAAATGCAAAAATAAATAATCATGAACATAATCTCTTAGACTCTTACAGGTATTCATTTCAATTACACAAGAATAAATAAAAAAATTAGAATCGATCATTATAAATTTAAAACAAATAAAAATAAAAAGACGACAGAAAATTTTGAAACTATTATTCTTCTCTTCATATTGATGCAATTACTAATTTATGATCAAAGATACTAATTTATTGTATTATTATCAATAATGATGAAGATAGTGCATCGCTGAATGGAGATGATCAATGAAGGCTTAAAGAATGAAGTAAGGATATTCATGTTTGGCCATACATTCAAATATTATACTAGGACATTTACTCATTATACTCAAACTTTTATTTCCATAATAAAACAATTGGAAGGTGATGACCATGAAGTTGGGTTGATTATGGGACTGAGTGAAGGACCCAGTCCAATGATGTTGGTTTGGATCTCTTGAGCTCTTACATGTACAGAGAGGAAGAGCAAGTACAATATTGAGATTAAAGGCTTGATTAGTTAGATGTTAATTAATAAAATGGAATAAAATAGAACGGAACAATTTATAATAGAATGGGTTGTAATAAAGTAAAAAGTTGTTTGGGATGGATGAAATGATTGATCATGTAATGTAGTTAATGTTGTTTGAAAGATAGATGTAATGGAATATAATGTATAATAAATGACTGTTATATCCCTGATATTAAAATGATTATTATATGAAGTTTAATGCTATGATTCTAAAACAGAAATCATGTCCAATTAAAAAGTCACAGTTCACGTCACATCTGTGAAAAATAAATATATATATACACAATATATATATATAGATATAAAATAATAATTTTTTACATTTTCTATTTTAAAATAATAAAAATTTTATTATTAATTATATGAAAATTTTATTATTAATTATTTAATTTAATTTATTAAAATTTATTTTATTCTATTATATGTGATTTATATTTTAAAATAATTTATTTATATTTTTATTTATATAAAAATATATACAAACAATTAAAGAATATTTTTTTAATATATTTTCTATTTTCATTAATAAAAATTTTGTTTATTTTTTATTTTTTATTAATAATATAAAAATATTATTGAAGGTAATAAGCTTGTGAACTGTAATAAATGAGTTTGGAGAAAAGGAGGTTACAGTTAGAAGAAATAATTGGTATTAAAAAAATTATTGAAATTATATTAGGCAATATGTATTTATTAGTTTACATTCTATCATAAACTTCCTAAATTGGAGGTTTCTTATTTTCATTATTTAGGATGAAATAGAACGTAACATGAAACTCTTCGTTTCCATCACGTTCCTTTCTATTCCATTATAGAACTCTCAACTAAACGATAAAAGTGTGTTACTTTTTATCCCGTTCTATTACTAACCCCTCAACGAAATAAGGCCTAAAACTTTGATTTTTTTTTAAAAAAAACTTGGACTATTTCAAGGGAAGGCTAAAGGGTTTAATACGTATGCAAAGAAAGATAGTTGAAAGGGACTTCGGAAGATTAAACTTTGAGTGATATCTAAGCCAGTGGGGCATTATCAATCGTATTCACTTTTAGCTAAAAGTAGTTGGAAAGTCGTGCAAAAGACTAATTTCCTTGCTTAGTCGTCTTTAATGACAGTACTATATCAGGATTCTTAAGCTGATGTTAATGACAGTACTAATATCAGGATTCTTAAGCTGATCTTAAATTTGTGGCTGTGAAAGAGTTTTTCCTAAGGATGGCACATGTAGACCCAAGCTTTGTCTGAAATTTTGTGAAGCTCAAGCCAAAAATCAGGTGCATACTGGCTAGGTTTACGAGTTGGAGGTAAGCAGACTTGAACCGCTGACATTTACCCTAGGGTAAATCATCGCCTCTCAACCCCTAACTGATTCTACTATAGAGGTCAATGATAGATAATAACTTTCCCCGAACACAACTTATAACTTTTATTGTACTATGCTTTCTAAAGAGTAACTCTTTTCAAAAAGTGTTAAGTTGAAATCACATTCTAACTAAAGATTCTTGTGGTTTCGGAGGATCTAGCTATAAGAAAACCAAGAACAGAGAGCTTTGCCTCCTTGCTTGATTTTTTTAAAAATTTAATTTAATGTTATTTTAAAAATAACATAATTTTAAAGTTTAAGATTTGACCGAATTATACAGTTCGAGTCTAAACTTGACGTAAAATCTACAAATTTTAGAAAAAAAGTCTAAACTCTATTTAAAACCTAATCAACTCAAACCGAACTTGTTGATTTTGAAACGAGTCGAGTAGGGCACAAAAGCTAGCACTGGTTTTTCCATATCCCACAAATGGATGCAAATTTCTTGAACATGTTCATGGAGTAACTCTTGAGAGGTTGAACAAACCTGTCCTGTCAGTGCAGAACTACATTTCTTTTGAGGAGAGGAACTGCACTATAAAAGAAAAAGGCTCCCTTTGTGCCCTTCTAGCTTTTTATATCTTTGAACTTCAATCATGCGTTGGAGTGACAGGAGCAATCCTTTCCTGTGATTGGGGCATAATCAATCAAAAAGAAGCATAAGAATGAATAAAGAGCGTAGTGATCAAGCACAAGCAGGCTTTTCATAGGTAGTGGGATTGCACCCCAAATTTCCTGTATAAATGTGTGGATAAGATAGATTGAAACAACATTATAACAGCAAAAATAGAACAGGTGATCGCGTCTCGTGAGATTGACAAATTATCAATCGAGTCAATTATTTTTATTATTCTAAACCTATATTATTTTTAAACTATAAAAATAATTAACTTATAATAACCTCTTCTTAAACTAATCCTTCAATTTCAAACTTAAATTTTATTCGGTTGGTTTTAGGTTGAACTAAATTGAACCTCGGTTTTCATGTCTATTAAGGCTATGTTTGGTTGAAGGTTTATTAATAGAATAGAATGAAATGTAATATTATTCAATTGTTTGTAATAAATGTTTATAACAAAATAAAATAAGATGAAACAGAAAAGGAGAGTTTCATATTATATCTCATTCCATCCTAAATAATAAAAATAAGAAACCTCCGATTTAAGAGTTTTAGGATAAAATATAAAGTGATAAATAATTTTTTACTATATTATATTATAAACCCTTACTCCAAACAACATTATGAACCCTTCCTTCCTTCCTAATAGCAATTTTCTAATATTACATCAATTTACATATCATTCTATTATAAACCATTACATTTTATTACATTCCATTCTATTATAAACCTTACGTTCAACTAAACATAGCCTAAGTCGAACCAAGCTATGTTCATTTTTGAGACTCACAAGTCAAAACTCAAAATTTGATTAGACCTAGGTTAAATTCAATTAATTTTTAATTTAAAGCTTTAAAACGACGTCATTTTATTCAAATTACCTCACTTTATCCAACATATTCGGATTTCACGTCATGCCAAATTGGACAACTTGACTTTAAATCTAATCTAAAATTAAAAAATTTTATTAAAAATTCTAACCTCACTCAAATTTAATTTACTCACATTAATCTTACTAACTTAGATCGAACCGGACTAAGTCGAGCCGAGTCAAGCGTAACCGAACAATAATTGCTAACAACATTAGTAGATATTGTAGGGAATTCTTCACCTTTCAAAAATTTGATTAGGTCCCCACTCTTCTGCAACTCCTAAGACATGGGGTCTAAGGCCATGATTGCAATTGCAAAGTAACAACCAAATCATTTAATGTTCTTGCCATCTTCCCCTCCCACCTTCTCTTTCTTGCATTAGGAAAAAGCATATACCAATACATACATTACTCATATTGGGCCACAATACTCAAATCCAATCCAAGTAACTATCATTTCTATTTTTTTTGAATGAGTTGGTGACGATAAGTAAAGACAAATACACTCCATGCATGTTCTGTTACCTGAAGCTTAGTTACTTCAAATCTTACAGTACGCCATGGAAGAGGCCAAAGAAACATGTGTACACATACAGGGAGTATATATATTCGGTACTGATACAACAGGACACTTGGCACTACCTGTCTACCTTTAATGGTCCTATCCCATCGCAGGGACTCTTAAGAAAATCACATGCTCGTGTCTATTAGTCTGCATTGTCAATATTATGAGCCGAACAAGGCATTTTAGGATTCACTAGAGAACAAGACAAGGCAATGTCCAACCTATAGTATGTACAATTATGGCCATATGATCATGTGCTTAGTGTTCAGGATTGTACTATAGCATTTATCTGTAACGACAACAGTTCCATTCTGTCTCAACAGTTTGTTCCCTACCTCTTTACGGTGGGGAAATGGGAACAGCGAATAATTAAAAAACTTAATTTTTAACTTTCCAATTTAATTTATTTTAATAATTTTGTTATTAAAAATTAATCAATTAATTATTTAATTAGTCAATTTTTATTAATTAATAAATTTTTTATAAATAGAAATAAATAAATAAAATTTTATTTTAAAATCTCTTTTTTAATTAAACTTTAAAATTTGTCAAAATAAGTTACTTATAAATTTCTTTCATTATTTTCACAAAAATGATAGTTAAATTTTTACTTAATAATCTAGAAGAAAATTTAGAAGACTAAAGTATTAATTTTTTTTAATAACATAAGAAGAAAACTTACAAAGGCAACTATATCATCCTCAATACATATAAGTATGACAATTTTTAACCTATGGGTTTAAATTTAGTTCTTTTCAATGAGCTAGTTCATGGGTCAGGCTTAGGCCAAGCCCAGACAAACTCGAGGTTCAATTATTCCAAACAAAATAACGTTGTTTTTACTTAGAAAAGTTAGATCTTGGATAAGCTTGGATCTGGGCAATTCAGACCCTAATCTAATTTTAAAAAATCTATATTTTTAATTTTAAAAAATTATTTTAAAAAACTTGATGGGGTTGACCTATGAACCAACCTGTTGTCATCCCTAAATACAGATGCCATAATTATATAAACAATTTCACTAATATTTTAGGATATCGTGTTGAAAAAGAAAGATTTCTTTAATTTTAAGAATGCACACTTTGGTAACCAAAGTAGAATCAAGAACATCAAAATCAACATCATTCAAATGTAATCTTTCATCACCTAAAAATACCAAACATCATTCACACAATATACAACACCCCAGAACTAAGAAGTTCTCACCTCAATCTAGACACCACCATCATCCTTTTATGTGACTGTTCAATCGCAACAAAAGAATAAAACCAAAATAGCAACACAGAATTAGAATGATTACATCCATCTTACCACCATCAAATGTAATACAAAGCTAAAAAGGATCATGCATGGAGTGAAAGATTACTAAGAATTATGTACAACAAACATGAAATAATGCACTAATGACTACAATTTACCTTATTTTTGTTAGAGCTTTAACTTGGGGTGTTTGTTTCCATTTTATTTTTGATTTTTTTTTGTTTTCAAATTCAGTAAAAAAAACTTGTTTGTTTGAGTTTTTAGTTTTTTTTTTCCAATTTTCAAAAATTATGAAAACTATAAAAAGTAGTTTTTGTTTTTTGTTTTTGTTTTTTTTATAATTTGATTTACTGTCCTTTAAATATATATTATTTAATTAATAATAAAATTATGAATAATTTAATCAAGATTATTTATTTAATGAACTAAAATTAATTATTAATAAAAATTATGAATAATTTAATTTAATTTAATTTTTATA
>JAOQMS010000180.1:788281-811399 GCA_027563885.1 Erythroxylum longipes | reverse complement strand
ACCACTTTTGTTTCTAAATCTTTCCTTATCACAACTCATAACAAGATCATCTTCTCTACTTCATTTTCAACTCCATAACAACTATAAAGATATTATAGTCCATGATTAATCATGAAAATCAATAACAGACCATACATACATACATATATATATATATATTTATACGTGTTCTTTATCACTTTCACCCTAATTCTGCCCATTTCATAGTCTCTCACTACCAAAATCACCAAAGCAAAGCATAACCTATCCACACTTCTCATGTACTGCTTGAAATTTTCTAAGAAAAGTTTCAGGTTCCAATAATATCACTATATCTCTTCTGTATATGTATGGATGTTTCCTTGTTGTTAATTCTAGAAACATAAAAAAAAAAGAAAGATTCAAATGTCATTTAAAAAGCAAAGCTTTGAATCTTTTTAACATATCTTTCATTAATGATGTGTTTTTACTTTTAAAATGCAATATGACCTCTATTTTATGCTTCATTAATGCATTACAAGACTTCAAAATAATGTCTGGCTTAAATTTCAATTCTAGAAAGAGTTATACATTCTACTCTAGGGGTATTCTATTAATATCCTTTGAATTGATCCGTTTCTACGAGTTTTAAGAAGGTATCTTGCCCTTCAAAAATTTAGGTATCCCTATAGTATCAATAAGGTTGATAGATAAGGATTAAAAACCACTCATACATCTATTAGATTAAGCAAGAAAACTAGAACAATAAGCTTTTATCTTATTTATGAAGACTGTAACTCCTTAACTAAACAATCAATTGATTATATGTTTATTAGAGAACCCATACTTTTATCCCATGTCATTGTACAAATGATAGGAAGGAAATTGAAGAACTAGTGATAAAATTATATGACTAAGAATTTGATAGGTATATATCTTATATGTTACTTGGGGTTTAATTACTTGGTATTTGGCACTTTTATAGCATGTTTTATATGTTATATATGATATTTCTTACGTTTAATTCATTTCTTATAAGTGATGATTTTAAATATGGATTTGAGTGCAAATTACTCTATAATTCTTCTAGTTAAGGATTCCATTCATTTCTTATAGTGGAGAAGTTGGATGAAAAAGGCATAACAGGTGCTAGACATACTAACTTTTATGATGGTTAGAGAGGTTAATAAATAGAAGAAACTAGCATTAGAGTGGTGTATGTGACCAATATTGGCACCTTTATTATTTTATGTTAAAAAATTACATAATAAAATAGACACCAGTTACAACTTTGTGTTAGGTGTTGATTACATGTTGTTTCATAATGCATTAAAGATCTGCAACAAAATAAGCATTGGTGTTGATGTTAATGTTGGTTTGGTGCTATTTCTTATGTAAAATTTACAAGGATGTGTTACTTCTCAAGTCTAAATAGTATAAGTCTCTACTTTTGTTAACCATAAATATATATACTTGTATTATGTTTGACTTATGGGCCTTTTGAAAAGTGTTTGACAACCATTTTGTTTTTGTTTTCATTATTTTACTCTTTCTTAGCATTGAAGGAGGATTCATAGAAACATTGGAAGAGCATTTGATAGCTTCTCATTAATCTTTACTTCTACCTTTTCCTTTATATTAAGAATGAATTATTTATGTTTTGTTGTCACTATATTTAGTGGCTAGAACTAGTTAACTTAAGGTTATATCTTATAATGAAGATTTCAATTATCAGTACATAATGTAATTATTTGTTGGTTGGATTTATTCTCTTTGCTCTTAATTATTGAGTGTATTCCTGGCAATCGTAAATTCATTCTTAAGGATTGCATGAAGGATAGAGAGGTTAAATACGATTCGTACATTAGGAAAATAAAAACTTTATTACTAGAGAATAAAATTATCCTAGACTACTGCGATAACCAAATACATTAACTATATTTGATGAATGTCAATAGGTTAAATTGTGTTCTATTAAATTGTGCACTAAGAGGTTGTAGTTGCCTAATTAGATATATTTATGTGCTTTGAGAGAAAGGGTAGATACTTTAGGTTAATTAGTATTTCTATTACATTCCCACCTTAATAAACCCCAAGGTGGACCGCGTAGTATTAAACCAATATTAGGGTGCCAATCTAACCCTATAAGCACACATGACTTAACATGTTCATACATTCTGTCCATTTAATCACCATTCAATTTATAAGATATTTTAAGTCTGAATAGGCATAATTCATAATTCATTCATCATAATAGTCTACATGTGATCCCATCATTATTCAATACATAAGTTCAAATCCTACTTGGTAATAACATAATAAATTTCAGTCTACAGGTTTATAATGATACTAATCCTCCAATATCTAAATTGACATCCAAAGACACATTGTTCCAAATACATGAGAAAAGCAAAAATAATTAGACAACTTTGGTTGTCCTTTTTTGGACTTTACTCATGCTCACTGCTGCTACTATTACTGAACAGTTGACTCAATAATTTCCTTTCCTTTTCTTAGGGAGAGGAAAATAATGAAAATGTGAGTATTACTTATAGTAAGGGAAAGCATTTTTACCTGTGAGTGGTCATACATTAGAAAATTTTATTTTCATTTTGAAAACTATTTGGCTTATAAAACAAATCATAAGTTTTGCTATCTATGTTCGTGTAACTATGCCTATTGGATATTCTACAACACTTAAATACAAGCATCACTGACATTAAAGCATAAGATCGATTTTAACATTTCACATTAAGGTTTAAGCAAGACATCTATTCTTAAATCAAGCATCATCACATTCATTAAGGCACAAGTTCGTCAATCACCATAATCGTCAACCATTTAATAAGATATCATTTTCTTGAACAAGCAATACCTTATCAAATATGAAGCACACAAGTAGCTTAATTTCATTACACATACCCTTCACTAAGTTTTTATTCATTTCTATTAACTCTTTAACTTGGGGATCCCTATTTAGTTGCCTAAGTCACCTTACTTAGGTGTTTTGGCTAGGTTACCTCAGTTTTAGGTCTTTGTTTAAGGAAATTTGCCTAAGTCACCCCACTTAGGTATTTTGTCTAAACCACCTCATTTAGGTATTTATTTAAGAAAAATTTTCCAAGTCACATCACTTAGTTCTTTGCCTAAGCCACCTCACTTAGGTCTTTTCGAAAGAAATTTGCGTAAGTCACCTCACTTATATATTTCTTTTATCTTTATTCAATCGATCTATTTATTAGTATATTTTCATAGAGGGAACTCATTTTCTCACTTCAATACACATCTTCAAGTGAGAAAATAAAGTTCCACTCTAGCAATAAGCTCATGGCATATGACATAAAATTTCAATACAATCTTTTTTATAGGATATTTATAATGACACACTATAATCATAAAATTTTACCTATAAAACAACAAATTCTTAATAAGCATAGCTTGAAATCGTTTAGATCTTAACCATAAAATTCTACTCATTTATTATTCACATGTATATATAAAATTTTCATATTGAACGCCTTCCAAAATTCAATTTCTATTCTCAGAAATTATCTCCCAGCAACATAACACATCTGATGCCATAACACCCTAAATAGCTTGTGGTAAATAAATTATATCTCCCAAACCGTTACAAATTTACCCAATCAATTTTAGAATAGTTACAAAACATCTAAACCTACATCATTTATGTTTTAACCAAATTCTAATTTAGTTCTCTAGGCCTCAAATAATAAGTACAATCCTATAATCAACTTCAGTCCTGCTAAAGATATCAGTTTCTAAAAATTTTGTCCATATCTCCTAACCTATAAAATCTAGATAATTGCTTTTCTATAGGAATAAACTAGACATGTATATCTATAACTTTTATGTTTTACACTTGTCAAATCATAACTATTGACCTTGAAATAATTAGAGCAAAGAGGCACAGTTGTTCATATCTAAAACAAAATAACTACACTTATTATCCTACATCTCACAAACTAAATCATACTTCCTCTAGGGCTTATCTTTTTTTCCTTCCTTCACTCTCTCTTTGTCTTTTTCTTTATGAGTTTCATCCCTTCTCTCCTTCTTTTGTAGCTCTTAAACCCTAAATGACATTTTAAAAAAAAAATCCATCTATGGCTCATAATATGAAATTCCAATTATGCCCTTGGTGAGCATCTCTCCATCTGTGTCTTCCTTTTGTCCTCAATTGTTCATCCACATCTTATTTTTATTTCCTAACATATTTTTTCATATTTTATCACTTATAGGTTATCACTTATAGGTACACTAATTACATCAAAAATAATTTTCAATAATAAATGAAATTTATTTCACCTCCAATGCATTTTTCTCCAATTTATTCAATAACATCATTTTTTCTTAATCTTTTCTCAAAAATTATAGGTCACCAAATTTAACCTCTAATTTTCACCAATTATTCACAAAATATCTCCTTGCTAATATAATTCTAGAAAAGATCAAAAAATTCCTCTTTTAAGCACCAAAATGCAAAATACTAAAAAATTCAAGTTCAAAAATAAAAATAATAGGCAAAAGCACACTATATGGAAAAAATATAAACTAATGAGACTAAATAGTAATTAAAAAAGTAAATGAAAATTTAGGGCATGACAATTTCAACCTAGATAATCAATCTTATTTGATAATTGAAATTCTATATAAGTGAACTTCAAAGCCCTAAAGGAGTTTTAAAAGAGATTGGGCATATCATTTGAGTTCTACATTATCCAAGTGATATATGCTTAGTTAATTATGAATTTATTCCATAACAATTAGTGTTTAATTATATGAAATGCTTAAGACATTCACTTTAGTTCATATTTGGTTTTAGGTACAAGTCAGAAGCGAAAGAGCTAAAGTGAGTTGAAAGCACTATATTTGAGTCGTCTTTTTGAGATTCTTACTCACTTTTCTTCATGGAACAATAAGAAAAAGCATAAGAATTGAATAAGAAAGTTGTCACGGTCATTAGATGTGTCTCACGGCCATGACAAATTAGTCATGGTCTTGAGACTTATGTCATGCCCATGACAAATTAGTATAGGCATGACACTTCATGTCACATCCATGCAAGGTGGCTCACGGGCATGACACCACCATACAAACCCGTAAGAAATGGAAAAATCACTCGAACCCTAAGATTTTTGTATAAAAACATCATTTTGTGACGACAAAAGATCATTTTGTGAATTGTATGGAAAAAACAATTCAATGAAGTTTGTTTAATTGTGTGTAGGCCAAGATTGAACCGATGATTAGGTCCCTAACGTATTCATCACTTTCATCATTTTTGAATGTTTTATTTAGTTTGTTTTCTTTAGTCCCAAACACTGATTATTTTCATTTCAAAAGCTTTACACACTCTCTCTGTGGGATCAACCTAGACTCACCACTACTATAGTTATAGGTCTATTTATTTTGAGTAGTGTTATGATGCGCTACTTCGATTTTGGCGCCATTGCTGGGGATTATGGTGCTTTAGTTTTTTTCTTGATTTTAACTGATGTTTTGTACCTTTTTATAATTTGTTTCTTTTCAATTATTTCATGATCTTTTCACTTTTTGTTTAGTGTTTGTGTTTTAAGAAAAAATTCATAGACAGAAGTAATTTTTTCTATAACTCTTATTCCCAATATTATAACTAAGTTTGGAGTGATCATTTTTGTTATGGATGGGATAACCAGCAAAATTACTTCAATAATAGTTTATAGGACACACAACAATTTTTTAATAGACTAGAAGCTTCTTATTACAATTCAAGTCCGTCGCTGGAATAATTACTTAATGTTATAACTGCTACCAATATTCAAATTCAATAGAATAATTTATAGATTTAGCGTAATATTTTATAGTTTAAGCACGATGGAAGGTAATTTTGGCAGGATATAAGGTCTAGCGTCCAAGATTCGGAAAGCCAAAAAAATTCAGATACATCTCTAGAAAACTTAGTTAATGTTTGTGTTGTTAATACTTTACGATTTCAATAGGAAGAGATGGAATTCCAGCAGGAAACAAGTTTTAGAATCCAGAACTTAGCAAGCCAAATAGGTTAACTGGCAGAAGCTATTAACCACCTAGCGTCACAAAGCGCAGAGATGCAACCATCTCAACTCGAGATATAACCAAGAGACGTTAGTGCAGAGACCTTGAAGAGTGGAAAGGATCTTGAGAATCTTGAGAGGTCTACTCAAGGGATTGCTTATGAAGAAGAAGTTGAGAAGGGGCTCAAAGTAGCAAAAGAAATATCATTTAGCTCAGAGGTAAATGTTAAGTCACTTATTGTTGTTAATATTAACCCTTCACCTTTATATAGCAGATTAGACAAATCAAATAAGGATGAAAAAGGTGAAGAGACATTCGAGATATTCCAAAACTAAGGGGATTCAGTAAAGGTTGAGATTCTGAAGATAAAAAATATGCTAAAAATTAAAGGCCATCAACTTAGGCCCTATCTGGAAGAACCTTAAGTGGAGGAAGCGTATGTGACACCCAAAGATCACAATTTCGATACGTGATGAGAAAAAGGAGTCAAACCAATGATAATAAATAAAGGTTCTGCTTGGGAGGCAAACCAAGAGAAGTTGATTTCTGTTTATTGACATTTTCACATTTACTGTTTTTTTGTTAATGCTCCATTTCTTACATTTGATTTTCCATTAGGGACAATGTAAGTTTTAAGTGTGGGGGTGGGGATCTTAGTTTTTATGCATGTTTTTGAACTTAACTATTACTTATGTGACTTCTTAGGCATTTTCCATGGCAACTTTAGCATGTATTTTTACTCTTGTGATTGGTCAATGTCTATTATCTTTAGAAGAGTAGTAACTAGTAGTAGACAAAAGCTAGTGAAATTTTAAGCCTCATTAGACTGACACATCCATATTAGTCTCATTATTTTTTATTTTTATGGACATTTATGACTTGTACATCTTGACTTTGCTTTGATTTTCTACTCAAGACTACATTTTTATCACATACGTGAACATGAAAATAATTAGGTATTCTTTATTTTTACAAGCTACATTAGCCAAATAGCCTACCCATTAATATGAATTTTCCTTTGTTAAGCCCCTTTGAGCTTTATTAGCCTTTTTTCTGTACTAACCACATTACATGCTTTAAACTGAACCAAATGTCCCACCCAAGCTTTAAAGCTAGTGGAGCATTTTTTTAATTATTGATAATTATGGATGCATAAAAATATAAGTATGGGGGTGTGCATATTTATAGGATGGTTATTATTTTTGGGATGTCACTTTACATTTTATCAATGAAATTCCCATGTTGATGTAGCTTTTTTGAATTTTTAAATGAAAATAAAAAGAAAGAAAAAGAGAAAAGAGAAAGAAAAGAAAATGAAAAATGAAAAATGAAAAATGAAAAGAAAAAATATGTTTAAATAAAAGTATCTAGGAGAAAATGCATACGTTTTGGAAAGTTAATTATGATTAGTCTTTCCTCCTAAATTTGTATTGAATGGGTAATTTGAATATGATGCATATGAGGTAGATGTAGCTTTAAAGGATCACTCCTTGTAGTTTCAATGTATTACCATCAATTATATGAGTGATTCCTTCTAAGTGGTTATGCTTCATGTGGTTTGTGATGTGAGAGCTTGAATTTGAGCTATAAAACATAGTTTTTGCATTCATCATAGTTGATGTACGAATTGTGAGTGAATGTTGGTTTTTGTGCTTGATGGTATATTGAGTGTTTTTCTTGTTTCACTTGTTTTGACGGCTTTTACACTACACTATCCAAATATATCTCACCTTACCCTTACCCATATTACAACCTTGAAAAGTCCTTTAATTCATGATTATGCATGTGAATCTTAGTGGTGGAGAAATGAAATGATGTGTAAAGTTATGGAATGTTATGATTATGAATGGTTTTTAAGTGTACCTATGAATCCATCTACCTCTAGATTGCTCAGTTTCTAAAGGTGATGAATGTGATTGATCATCAATAGAAGCATTGAATGTTGATTTCTTACTATGGTTTTTGAAAGTTATTAATCTTTGCTTATGATTATATATTCTTGGAAAATATGGGAAATGAGTAAATGTTTTGATTCTGTAACTTTAATTTAGATGTTTTACCATAGGACGGTCAAAATCTAAGTGTGGGGGAAATTGATATGTGCTTAATTGATTATGAATTTATTCCACCACACTTAGTGTTTAATGATATGAAATGCTTAAGACATTCACTTTAGTTCAAATTTGGTTTTAGGTACAAGCACTATAATTGAGTCGTCTTCTTGAGATTCACACTCACTTGTCTTCATGGAGCAAGAAAAAGAAGGATTAAAAGAAAAGGAGATAAGAAAAAACAAGGTTTTAAAAACTGAACTGGACTGGTTAGTCCAACTGAAAAATATTTGAACCGGCCAGTAGTCCAATTCAGTTTCACCTAATAACCTCTATATATTAAAAACGACCAGTTTATTAGTGAACTAGCCAGTTTTTTCAAACAGGTCCAATTGGTTTTATACAAAATTGCAGATATTCTTTATCATTTTATTGTTCATTTCGTCAAATCTTCTAGGCTTCTCCTCCTCTCCACTGCCTTCCCTTTGATCTTGTCTTCCCCGTCTCTAACTGCCTCTATGGAAGAAGAAATTAAGCTCCTCTCACAAGTAACTTCTATTTGCTTACTTCCCAATCCCCATTTAAGCTATCGTCTCAGTTATCAATCTTCAGTAGCAACCGAGTATAGATGGCCAAAGTAAAGTGGCTAGATTTGCTAAGACCTTCGAGCCTAGTGTGAGAAGGAGCAGTAGAGAGGAGGAGGAGTTAACATGAGAGTAGATATGGGAGTGACAACCTAGACAGAGCTTCTGAAGATGATCAAGATGCAGCTGACAATTATCCAAGAAAGAAGTGATATCACTAACACACTCCTCAAGAAATCCAGGAGCTTGAAGCATAGTTTTTATGATATTCTAACAAGATTATGCAGACTAGTTTAGGTCACATGATTTTTCTCAGCAAGTCTTTCTCTTTTTTGTTTTTTCTTTTCTGTCAGCAATATGTTTAAGGAGTGTTGTGAGAAAAAAAAATTAGAGCTCAGTAAAAGATTTTGCTTGGAGGTATGTCAAGTTATGGTTTCAGAATCTTGTTCATTTATTTGTTTTATTCATCTTCTCTATGTCTTCCAGGTTTGGTGTTCAATCTTTTGTGATAATGGAGGTTTCTGGGATATTCCCTTTTGTTCATTCTTACTGTCGGCGGTTATGTTCTGTAATTTTTAAGTTCTTTCAACAGTTTTGGAAATAGTCCTAGAAGCTTAAATTCTCTTGACTCCTAGGTTGGAAGTTGTGCGTTCCTTGTCCTAGAGTTTTGTGACGGAGGAGATCTAGCCTCTTACATTAAATTCCATGGAAGAGTTGATGAGAAGATTGCTAAAAGATTCATGCTTCAGCTTAGTAGGTGTCTTTGATGACTTCCACTTGCTTGTGTTATTGCTTGTTTGAAACTTGAGTGTTGCATTGTTTCATCCATACAGGGACTGGGTTAGAAGTTCTGCATAGCCATCATCAACTACATAGAGACTTAAAACCACAGGTGTCATACATGTTAAGCCAATTGTTTATGATCACTAATGTGTTTTCTGGTTGATCATTGTCTGAATTAACTTGTTTGATTCTTTTGTGTTACTGTAGAACATTCTGTTATCAGGTCATGAGGGTGACCTGCTACTTAAAATAGCTAATTTTGGTTTATCAAGGTAACTTCTTTCAATACCCTGCACTTCAGACATATGTTTCATGTCAAACTTTTCAATTTCTTCTTATTAGACAGAACAGGAGTGTGCTTCTAGGTTACTATGTAAAGACAGTATGTAGGTCTGCATTTTACATGGATCTTGAGGTTCTTCAGTTCCAAAGATATGATCATAAGGTGTAATTGGTTCTTGCTGCTTTTATGGTCTAAAGCTTGAACATGTTAAAAAAGCGAGGTTTTTTACTTACAGGTTGACATGTGGAGCCTTAGTGCCATTCTTTTTGAGCTTCTTAATGGTTACCCAACTTTTCATGGTAGGAGTAATCTTCAGGTAGGACTTTGGTTTCTTAATTTTGTTTGAGAATTCAGAAATCCTTCGTAGTACTCAAATTTTCTTTAAATTTCCTTCACATCAGTTGTTGCAAAATATCAAATCATGTCAGCATCTTCCATTCTCCAAACTTATCCTTCCTGGGTTGCATCTAGACTGTGTTGATATATGCTCAAGATTACTTTCTATAGATCTAGGTTTAGGAAATAGACACATAAACTCTGATTGCTTAGATCATTGATGCTATTTTGGATCATTTCTAGAGTAATCCGTTGTTTGCTTTACTTCTGCAGCTGATCACATGTCCTTCGATGATTTTTGTCATCAAAGGCTTCTTGGAATCTGAAGGGGTATAGAAGTAGTATTCTCAGTACAGTCAATCTGTGTATTTAACTTTTTGTACAGGGCTTGTAAGTTGGTACATTAATCGATAGAATTCTTTTATTCAAAAGGAAATATTTATGAATTTTTTAGATCAAATTCAGGCAATTTTAATCTAACTTTTAACTTTGGATCAACCTGAATTTAATCTAATTCATTTATTATAAGATTAATCGGTTCATAAGAATTGTTAAACTCAATGTTGATCTCAAATTTGTATCCAAATTTGATGAAATTTGAATATTTAATCTCAAATTTGTAATTAAAGTAAACTTTAAAAGAAGCTTTGAATGAAATTAATTATTGCCTAATTTAAAGATTCTAAATTTAATCATTTGAAATCATTTTCATATTTAATTTTAAATTGCATGTTTATTAAATAATTTAGGTATTAATACTTGCATTGAAGTGAATGATTAGTTAGGTGATTTATTTTAATAATTAGTATAAAACAAAGATTAACAAAGTTTTTTTTCCAAAATGAATGAGCTTCTTATTTGGCTTCAAAAGAAGCAAACTTTGCTTCAAGAACCTTAAAAAGTCGAAGTTGTAAGTTAGAATCTTAAAGTTATTCTTATAAATTTTACTTCTTATTTATTATATACTAGTTTTATAAGGGTTCACTACCGGTTGAACCTCTAAACCTTAAACCTTTCCTTCGACTGTTTCAATGTCCGGTCCAATTTTTAAAACATTGAGAAAAAACATAAGAATTGAAGAAGAAAGTTGTCATTGTCATAAGATGCATCTTCTGTCCATGAAAAATTAGTCATGTCTTTGAGACTCATGTCATGCCTATGCAAGATGGCTCAAGGGTGTTACACCACTATACACGCCTGTGAGAAATGGCCAGCTCACCTGATAAGTTTTTAGTATAAAAACATTGTTTTGTGATGGTCGAAGATATCTTTCATTTGGGGCTTTTTTTTAAGGTGTGAGCTCTCAGTTTTGAAGAAGAAAAGGGCAAAACCCCATTCATTTGGAGACCTATAGATAGCTAGCTTCCTGACGCTAGTTTGGAGGTGATGTTGACACCAAAGAACCCGGTTAAACATTTCTCTCATTGTTTGTTATTCTTTCTCTTATGGATTGATTATGTTATCCTATATTTAATGTTTATGTGATATGTAAGAATGATTGAATTCTCTAATTGATTGTTTTTTATGTAAGAACCTATTACTAGAATCTTTAATATAATATGTAATTGTTATGTTGAGATTCAGTTGTAACTACCAATGGTTTCGAATCATTAAGGATCACATAACCTCAGTTAAATGAACCAAGTTTGTGTGGTTGTTGCCTTGATTAATCTATTTTCCTAACTAATAATTCAGTTGTCCAATTAAATCTAAACAACATGTTCTGGATTGTTTGATAGCTAGGTTTAATTAACGAGCTCTGCTTAATTAAACACGACTTAAGGAAAACCTGGGATTAACAGAGCTTGTTGTTAACAGATGATTAATAGTAGCTAGGAGAGGTATGAGAAAAACAATTTCAATTAAGCTTTTTTAATTGCGTGTAGGTCAAAATTGAACAGATGACCGGGTCCTTAATGTATTCATCAATTTCATCATTTTTTAATGTTTTCTTTAATTTGCTTTTTCTATTTTAATTTCCACCCCCCCACCCCACCCCACCCCACCAAATAACCTAAACACTGATTATTTTCATTTCAAATGCTTTACACACACTCTCTGTAGGATCAACCTAGACTCACCACTATTATAGTTGTAGGTCTAGTTATTTTATGTAGTGTTACGACGCACTACGTCACCAAATAAGTTTATCTATCTAATTTTAAGGTATTAGTATGTTGAAGATTGAGAAAGATATTAATAAGGACAAATTATGTATTGCTATTATGGAATTAATAAGTTATTGAATTGGAGTTAGTATGGAAGAACTATTATTGTGGTGTGAACTTGTAAAGTGGAGTTTGTGAATTATAGTGAAGTTAGCATATTTGATTATATATGTTATAAAGATGGCTTTAAGAATTAATACTCAGGTTATGAAGAGTCATATTCCTTCACTTTCTTTGATACCATCCCATCTAAAGGACATTTCAAGGTTTGCCATATAAAAGAAAAAGAAACAGTAAATCAAGAGATAAAAATAATATCGTCGTTGGAAAGAATATAGTCCAGATATTAATAAGTTCATTAAGATTCAAATCATGATTTGAAGTTTATATTAGGATCATTTATTGACTTGACAGGGAGAGTATTACTTATTGGCAAAAAAGGAGTTTTATGTCAATATAGAGGAAAAGTCTAAACTAATAACTTTGTCCATCTAATCCTATGTCTGAGGCATTAAGGTATTAATTTTTAAAGAGACAATAAGGAGCACGTCAGGATACCATCAAAAATAGGTAATTAAACTTTGTTTTATAGTGAGAGGACATCAGTGCATGATAGGTGGAACTAGAAGACATGCTGTAATAGCCTGGACCTCCCCGCTTACAGATATTGTTCACTTTGGGCCTTGGCTCAGCCAAACCTTTATGGTTTTGCTTTTTGCATACACTCGCTTGGGAAAACATGTCTTGTGAGGTATTCATTAGGCCTACTTTGCTCCCCTCCTATATGAATGTTAGATTCCTATATCGATTGGAGAGGAGAACGAAGTAAGCCTTATAAGGATATGGAAACCTCTCCCCTATAGATGCGTTTTCCCAAATGAGTGTGTAGGAAAAGCAAAATCGTGAGGGCTTGGATGGGCCAAGGCCCAAACAGGACAATATCTATGAGCAGGTGGTCCTGGGCTGTTACAAATGGTATCAGAGCCAGTACCTAGATTGATATGTCAGCAAGGATGCTGGGCCTCTAAGGGAGGTGGATCCAGGCCTGTGTGCCAGCAAGGACGCTGGGCCTCTAAGGGGGGTGGATCCAGGCATGTGCGCCAGAAAGGAAGTTGGGTCTCCAAGGGGGTGGAATGTTAGATTCCCATATCGATTGGAGAGGGGAACAAAGTAGGCCTTATAAAGCTATAGATACCTCTCCCTCATAAGATGTGTTTTTCGAGTGAGTGTGAGGGAAAAGCAAAACTGTGAGGGCTGCTCAAAGTGGACAATATCTATGAGCGGGGTGGTCCAGGCTATTACACATGCATTTAATAAGTTTGGATTAAGGATCACTTTTTTTACTGGATGGAACATTTCTTATATAACCACCTAGCCATATAACTTTAAGTAGTACCTTACATCTTTAGCCATAATTTATAACTCTACTATGGTGAGTTAAACCAGATTCAAACTATATATTTATACCTCTTGGACTAGCTCTTCAATGAGGCAAGATGCCACCAGTTCAATTATCATCACTAATAATGCCATCTGTCAGCAACTTGGCTTAGCATGAGTCATAAGATAAAAATTTTATGTTCCTTGTATTAATTAATCAGTTATTATAAAAGAAAGGAGTTTAATGTTAAGGTTACAAAGATTAGAGAGGTTAATTATATCAATAATGATTGAATATGGTTATATTTTTATGTTTTAGAGAAAAAAAGATGGACTAATCAACACATACTTGAAAGAGGGAATCTAAACAACTCAGGGCAAAAGGAACATTGAGATAAAAATGGAAAAGATGTCAAGGAGCAAGGAGAGGAGATTGAGCTAACTTCTAAGTCTCAAAAGGTTAATGATGTGATAATAAGCATCATCTATTAATAGCCTTCATTGAGATATTATAAAGATGTATGTATGCTAAGTTTTATGTAGGCCCATCTACAAAATTTTCTACCATCGCCTTCATTACCATAGTAAACTTGGCCCTACATATATGCATATATGTACTTAGGTTTATAATTTTAAAGATGTTTTTACGTTTTGTAATATTTTAACTAAATCTTATTTGTTTAGTTTGTTGAATTGAAAATTTTGGAAATTTGAAAGCAATATATATTTATTCTGTATAATCGTCCATTAATGTTAAGTCTTGTACATATTTTGAGTATGGTAAAATACTTCATAAAGGGGAATTTCTAGGTGTTTAGGGAGTTTCTTTGGATCCTTTCATTACTCTTGATGCATAAAAGGAAAATATTATTCTTAATGTGAGGAGTGGAATATAGTTTAATTGCATTGTATTCATTTTTTCAAATTTTTTGTAATTTTTGCATTTTTTTATATTTCTTATAGCTTAAGGTTGATGGCGTGAGCTTATGCATCATTCTTTGTTGATATGAACAGATAAGAATGTTATAAAATTGAATTTGTTAAGTGATTATGCTTTGATTTAACTTAAAAGATGTCATAAGAAATTGAGCTTTCATGCAAAAATTTTTTTGTTATATGGATGCCTTCTTTGATTTTAAATTTTTAGGAATTCAATTTTATCTTTTTGAGATTACATGTCAGTTGTGTACAAGAACTAAAATGATAAAGGCATTTAGGATGTGAGTTGAGCCAAATTGCCTACCTTTTATACGTTAATATAGTAATGAACCCCTTTGAGCCTTATATGAAGTTTAAGCTTTTTCTTAGTAACCCTTTTCTAAAGAACCTTGAGCTTAGAAACAAAAACAATTATTTTCTCCTTAATTCATGATTAGTAGAGCTTTTGCTTGTGTTTTGATACCTTTTGGGAATGGGATGCTATGAAATAAGTGTATGAAAGGTGTAACGTAAAAAGGGGATCTTATGCCAATCCATAAGTGAAGAAAGAATGTAGAAAAAAATAAGAAATAAAGTGTTAAAAATTAATTTTCATGGACTTTTGTGATTGAAAAGAATGAAGGAAAATGGGCGGTCACAAGAATATAAAGATTTAGTGGGGTAGGAATTGTTTTTTTGTTAATTTATTTGTTATTGATACTAATTGTGAATATATTTTTTCTCCTATTTCCTTTCTTTGTTTAGCCTATTTTGGACCCATTACATCCCTATTTAAAGTCCGTTTGATTTTTCCTTATATATATTTATATGTAATGGATATATATATATATATATAAGTAATGGAGTTGGATGATTTTCAAAATTATGATAAGTTCACTTCCATAACCAAATGATGAGAGTATCTCATCTAAATTTCAAATTCTTGTGAATGAGTGATATATATGAGGACATGTCAAATTAAAGTATTTGACCTTGATGAAAAAGCAAAATAGTGTTAACTTTTTTCTTGTTTGTATTATTATTTACTTGAGGAATATTATTTATTTTTTGCAATTTAGTTGAGACATAAATATGTATATCTTGTGTTAATAGCTATAAAGCTAACTAATAAGTTTAAATCAATACTTGTAGGTAGCATTTAAGTAAACCACCAAGATATTATAACTCCTTCACTAGGGAAACACAGGGGTTTAAAGGTTTAACACATACGCTAAATGTCACTATACACCTTCAAAAAGGAAGTTATTTTTTGTTTACTTAGTTAATTTTAGGTTAGTAGTTAGGCTTTATTTGTTATGGTCTAATTGAGGATATGCAATGAGTCAACTGCAAGGAAATTTTATATGTTTATATTTTACTTGAAATTTTTGGTTGAATTACTTGTTATTTGTAACTTTGATATCATGTTTATTATGGATTATATGATGTTTTCCTATGCTAAGTTATTATCTTGTAGGTGATGATTTTAAGAGACTAACACAAAGTTGAATGCAACTTTCTCCACATTTGTCTAATTAAGGAAATTTTAGATAAATTGGAAGATAATGAGAGGGACAACAAATTTGTAGAAGAAATTAGAAGTTAATTATAGCTTAAAGATGCCAAAAAGTGGAAAAGTTAAAGGAACAGGTGCCAAACATACTAAGGAGATAGGTATCTATCTTCTGTAAAGTTCAAAGAGGTTAAGAAGTAGAGGAAAAACTAGCATTAGAGTGGTGTCTATAATTGTTGCTAGAATCATTATGGTTGAATGTAAAAAAGTTATAGAACAAAACCGATGCTGGTTATAACTTCGTCTTTGGAAATGGTTACATAATGCTTTATAATACATTAAAGTTATAGAATAAAACTAGCACCAATGTTGTTGGTGGTTCAATGCCAGTTCCCATGCATAATTTAAGAGGACTTACCATTTACTAAGTTTAATTAGTTCATGAATATGCTTTTTAACCCTAACTATAAGTACTTGTATTAGGTTTGACCTAGAGAACTTT
The DNA here is from genome assembly GCA_027563885.1 of Erythroxylum longipes. NCBI lineage: Eukaryota > Viridiplantae > Streptophyta > Magnoliopsida > Malpighiales > Erythroxylaceae > Erythroxylum > Erythroxylum longipes. The sequence goes on along the minus strand of JAOQMS010000180.1, from coordinate 794,869 downwards.
TGGAAGGTGTTTAGCAACCACTTTACTTTTTGTTTTCAATATTTTAGTCTTTCTTAGCATTGGAGGAGGATTCAAAACAAGATTGGAGGAGCCTGTGATAACTTCTCATTAGTCTTTCCTTATACGCTTTCCTTTATATTGAGATTGAATTATTTATGTTTTGTTTTTGTTATGTTTAGAGGCTAAAACCCTTATTTAGGATTAAAGATGTAGCTTGTAATGGATAGTCCAATTACCAATGTATGGTACCATCATTTTTTGGTTTAATTAATTCTCTTTGCTCTTAATTATTGATTTTATGTTTAACTATCATAGATTAAATCTTAAGAATTGTGTAAAGGACCAAAAGGTGAAATATGATCCAAGTAGTAGGATAATGAACGCTTTAGCTAGAAAACATAGGTATCCTAGACTTTTGGATATTTAAATAGATTAACTATGCTTAATAAATTTAATTAGGTTAAATTACACATAAAGAAATGGTAGGTGCCTAATTAGATACAATCATATGGTTCAAAAGAAGGCATATATACTTTAGGTTAACTGTTATTTCAACGAGATAATCAATCTTATTTGATAATTGAAATTATGTATAAGTGAACCTTGAAGCCCTAATATTTGGTCATGATTTCCCTTTTTTTATCTATTTTGCATTAATTTTGTTAGGTTCATTATCTTTCATAATTGTTCAATTTATTTACTTTTAATGTTTAACTAAGATTAAGAAATAAAACAATATAGTTCATGTGGAATCGATACTCTGAAGTTATTCCAATTTTAATGACTTGTTATAGTTGAGGTTGTACAATTACATATATATTATAGATTAAATTTATAAAAGGATGAATTCTTAATATTTCTTTAAACTTAAGAATGACTTTATATAGTATGGTCATATTTATTAAATGAAATAAAAATATAAAGTATTGAAAAGTATAAAGTATTTAGATTTGAGTGGAGATTAGGCATTGAGAATGTCAAAGCATTTTAATAAGATTAATGTGGTGAGTTTTACATTAAATCTTCTTAGTTATCTATAGGGAACTAGATTATCTAGTAAAAGTCTCCATAATTAAATTCCACAATGGTATGTATTTTATGATAGGAGGAACTTTACAATATGAGATATTGATAACACATTGCAACACTACACAAAATAACTAAACTTAAAACTATAGCTAGTTGTATGTCTAGGTCGATCCCATAAAGAGTGTGTGTAAAGATTTTGTAATGAGACAAATTGGTGTTTAGGATATTTGGGGGGTCTTTTTGGTTTTTGAATAGCAAAATAAAATGAATTTATACTAACAAAAGCAAATTAAAGCAAACAATCAAAAAGTGATAAAAAATGATGAATGTTTTAGGGATCCAGTCTTCGGTTCAATCTCGACATACACACGAATAAACATACTTCATTGTTATGTTGTTCTTATATCTCTCCTAACAACTATTAATCGTAGGTTAACAACAAGCTCTGTTAACCCCAATTTTCCCTTAGATCATCTTTAAAGCTTCACTTTCTTGCATTTTCTTGTCTCTTCTTCATCCCAATCTTCCTCTTTCTTATTCCCCAATGAAAATTGTGTTTGAATATCAAAAGGATAACTCAAAGAATGTGCTTTTAACTCACTTTAGCTCTTATGCTTCCAAATTGTACCTAAAACCAAATGTGAACTAAAATGAGTATCTTAAGCACTTCACAATAATAATCACTAAGTGTTAAGAAGTGAATGTATAAACAATGAAGCACACACCAGATATTATATTATACAATCATTTATGACTATACCTTAATATAAAAACTTATCTTCATAGTTCTATTCAAGTATCAAAATTCCATATAAGATAAGTAATGGTAAGGCTCTCAAAGATTCAAAGTTATAAGTTATAGATGTGGTGCATAGTTGGAGCATATATTATCAAATAATTTTAGAAATATATTAGTTAATAAAAATTTATGAGACATCCAAAAGGTTTTGGATACAATCTTATAAACCTCTTCGAACAAATTTTTGTTTCAATGTATACTTATAAAATAATATAAAATGGAGTTTGAAACAATACATCTAGATGGAACTAGTGTCTAAGTTTGATAAATTTGATGTATACTTAAACACCAAAGAAATTGAATATTCACTTTCATAATAAATTTAAAGAATTTTTTTAAAAGCTAAATATAGATGTATCATATATTTATAAAAAAATGTTAGAGTGTTGTTGTACTGTTTAGTGGGAGTATGTAAAAGTCATATTGCTCATAAAGAGCATCAATTCGTATTGTCAAATGTTGGATATATGATAATCTAAGAATAATTCTTAATTATATAAAAACAAAAAATTAATTAAGGGAATGTGGATTATAGAGATAGAGTATATACTTATCCAAGTACACAGATGATATGCTAAAAGAGTTCAACATTTGAGATATTTGATACTTATGAAAGATGTCCATTATTTTATGCATGAGTTCATATTTAACTTCATAGTGGTATTAATTTTAAATTTAGTTTAATATAAATAAAATTATATGATAGTTAAAGGATATTTTATTTTTAATGATGGTAGTTTAAGCTGGAAAGATTCCTAGTGTATGATTAATTACTAAACAAGTCGTAATACATTTTCCATTTGTATAAAAATGATTTTTTTATTAATAAGTTATTTATAAACTTTATATAATTCCATGCATTTTTAAACAATAATTTACTATAGAAAATTAGATTTATTAGATATATAATAGGAGCTAAGGCTCATTAAGTATCTAAATATGTATTTAAATAATTAATTTTAATTATGAAGAATTGAGCAATAAATTGTAAGGAGTAAGCATGTGCTCCTAAAAGAGAATATTTTAAATTAGACATATTAGATATATAATAGGAGCTAAGGCTCATCAAGGATCTAAATATGTTTTTAGACAATTAATTTTAATTATGAAGAATTGAGCAATAAATTGTAAGGAGTAAGCATGTTCTCCTTAAAGAGAATATTTTAAAATTCTTCTACTAAACCATTTCCCCAACAATAATGTGATCATTATATAGGGATGTAATATAAGATACTTAAGTGATTAACTTTTTACTAATATGAGATTATTACTTTAAGCCTTATGATCAATCAATTAGTTGTATATTTGTGAAATATTTAATTAAAAGTGTTTCTATCTCATATATGTTGTTTAATTAACTAACTCATAAGAAAAAGTCTATATGATAATTATACTTACAAATAAAATTATAATGAGATTATAAATTATGATATTTATATTATATTTATGTGTTATCCCTAAATCTCATAGTCTTTGCATTATTAAGACTGGACGTTAATAGAGTGAAAAGTCTAACAAACATTATGTTTTTTTCATATAAAAGGAAGTAGTCGGTGTGTTAGACTAAAATATGAAGATATTTATGAAAAACATATGAGTGCTTATTAGGAAACAAGTTCACTTAATTCAATTAGTATGAGAATTTCATATGGATAATTACTTGTGTGTTTATGAAAAATACTCATTTTGATTATTGTGCAAGTGATTTTTTAGCTCAAGATTTCCAAAGTATCTTATGTAGGGATTGCTATATTTTGATACTATTTAGAATATATCCTAGTCACGATTAGATCGATTAGTATTCATTGGATATAATATGAACTATATGGAGGTAGTTGAGTGATCGATATAGGATCCAACACCCTAAAGTAATTAGGAAAAGTATTTTATTATTCTTAATAATTATTAATTTAAGAAAATTTTTGTCAAGGTAGAATAATAATTTTTTAATTTCATTAAAAGAACCAATTAATAATATTGGAGAACTAATATGTTCTAGATCAAATAGTAATCTATGTTTGATCAAAATATTGTATGATAAAAAGTATAAATTATTCAAAAAGGTTATAAACAAAAAGATTAATCAAAACTACTTTAACATATCTAGAATTTGAGTGGTCATAACATATTTTAGACATATTTTGTTGGGAATTGTCCATCACAATATGGCAGATATACATCTTCACGATCAAATCAATAGTCCAAGTCATAGATGAACATAAAAGGTTAGGGATATGAACCACTTTGAAAGGTGAATAGACTACATGCTTAATTTAAATTCTTCATTAATGCTTATTTTAACAATTGTTGGCCCATAATGAATAAATAAATCATTGAAACTTTTTATATAATCCATATTGACTAGACACATGTCTAACATTTCTTTTTAATGCCTTCAAATTAGTTTTTAGATAACTTAATTAACCTTCTGTTATTTATTCATTCCATTCTATATTTGTTTTACCTAACAAAAAGAAGAGGAGTGAAGCCACTATATTGTAAGGAGACATTTTTTGTTAATAGCCAACACACATATTATGAATTTCTCGATCTGCTTGTGCTTTATGCTACAATACTATTATTTAATCTTGATCTATACATGCAAATAGAGAATTAAAGGTAAATTAGAGTTCTTTTAATTGATTTGATCTTAAATATGATTTAGAATTATAATTTATATTTATTACTAATATTTTAAGCAACCTAATGAGAGGGAGAGTCTTTAACCAACTAGTATAAGTTGCTCTTTCGTGACTAGAAGGTCACATATTTAAATCACGAAAACAACCTCTTCGTAAAAAAAATATAAAGGAAACTTTGCGTACATTAATGACCCTCCCCAGACCCTCGCAAAGCAGAGAGCCTTATGCACTAGGTACGTTGACGTTGACTATATTAGACATCCTAATGAGTCACACATAAAAGTAATTAAACAGACAAAAATATAATTTAATCGAGTTAATTGCTTGAAAAGTTTGAAAAAATTTATGGCCAAATATGAGATATTTGATAAATAAGAACTAATGCTAGATTCTATATTTTTAACAATCAATTGGTATTTAATGAAGATTAATTATAATTATAATTATAATTAAAAATATATTTGAATTACATTACTAAAATTTTTGGTTTTTATTATAAATAGATATAGACTGTTAGCCCCAAAATAATTTTGTTGAGTTAAGTGTGATATTTTATAGAATTTGAATTTTGGCCCTAGAATAAATGGAGTTGTTAAGCATGATTTAAATAAATTATGAGGTCATGATAGAATTATTATTGGAGTTAATTATTTATTACAGTGTTAGTAGAATTTTATTTCACTAGTTAGTGAAATTAATGCATTAAGAATGAATTGAGGACATTTTTGGCATGTCACTTAAGTTTAGAGATCATGAAGCATAAAAGGAAGGATAAAGATGACTTTTAGCACTCATTAAAGGTAAAATGGGAAGAGGAAAAGTGTGGTTTGGTTATAAGAAGGAGAGAAAATCATGAAAGAGAGCAAGAAAGGGAAGAGAGTTTCGGCCATTAGAGAGAAGAAAAAAGAAAAAGCTAGGTTTCATCTTTTCTTAATCTTCAAGAGTGATTTTGGAGGTTGTTCAAAAAGAGAAATCAAGCTTGTTAAGGTAATTTAATCACCTTTTCTTCTTTCTTTATTAAAGAAATGGGTTGTGTTGAGAATGAAGGGATTAGAGAGAGAGTGGGTGTTGTGTTGGAAGAAGAGGAAGAAGGAACCCATTTGATTCCTAGGGTTTCTAAACTAGGTCTTGGGTTTTCTAACCTAGATGGACTATGGGTAGGTTAGGTTCGAGCTTAATTTGTGTTTATTCCATTATTTTTGTGATTTTTAAAGTTTTAAATTTTATTAGAATGTTGTTTTAAATGGAACCTTGGTTGTTTTAGGAAACCAAGAGAATCCTACCCAAGAGCAAAAGGAAAGACAACCTTGAGTTAGATTTTTACAAAGGATATAGGTGGGTAATGTATTCATAGTTATTGTGTAATTCGGTAAATTCTTGCCTATGTGTCTGTATTTTGATTTGCTTGCATTTGATTTGCCTAAAATTGAAATCGTTGTGAATGTTTGAAAATGCATGATGCATTATGATTATGTCATGCCTTGAAAAAGGTTATGATATTTGTATAAAAGGAAAGAAGAAAAAGTAAAAGAAGCATGAGATTATAGATTTATGATTGACTGTATTGAGCATAAAATTTGTTTGTGATTGGGCAAGAGAGGAACCTGTTTCGTTAGTCACGTGCACGTTGATCTATAGCCTTCTCCCGGCTGCCCGCTTGAGCCTATAAGATCCTGAGAAATCGGACTCATTTTGTTTATGGCGTAAAATTCGGTTTATTTGTTTCATTACACGAAACTCTCGAGCCATTTATTTGTGCATTGCATTTTTGAATTGTCAAGTATGATGCATTTGAATGTTGTGTTTAATGGATAAAATCTATGTATTGTGTTATGAGTTTTGAACTAAATTGATTAATGCTTGAATTGCTAGCTATACATGTGCATATGCTTGAATTGTGGTCAATTGCCGATGGCTATAAATGCATTAGCCACTGAGCCGTGTAGCTCAACCCATCCTTTTTCCCTTTATTAGGTGCAGAATGAGACGGTTCGTAATCCTTGCAAGGCATCGGAAACTTCATGATAGTTGGATACTTTTATACTAAGTTAGTGAACATTTTGGATAGCTTTATAGGCATATCAAACATGAGCATCCTTGGCATTTTGTTTTAAGTTA
>JAOQMS010000180.1:765658-778937 GCA_027563885.1 Erythroxylum longipes | reverse complement strand
TTCCACTCAAGGCTTGGCTCAAAAACGCAATAGGCCTCCCCTTTTGTGAGAGAACGGCACCTACTCCATGCCCCGACACATCTGTTTCCAGCATAAAACTATCGTTGAAATCTGGTAAGGCAAGCATAAGTACTGCCTCCATAGCCTTCTTCAGCTGATCCATAGCCATAATGGCTTCATCTCCCCAATTAAAACCATCTTTCTTGAGCAACTTTGTAAGAGGCTCGGCTATCTTTCCGTATCCTTTAACGAAGCGTCGGTAATACCCGGTAAGACCTAAGAACCCTCGCAGCTCCCTGAGATTCTTTGGGTAAGGCCATTCTCGCATAGCTTTTATCTTGCTTGGATCGATATGTACTCCTTCGGAAGAGATGATGTGGCCTAAGTATTCCAAGGACTCTTGACCAAAACTACATTTTTTTTTATTGACAAGCAGCTGGTTGCGCTGCAAAATCTAAAAAACTGTCTCTAAGTGTCACAAGTGATCTTCCCAATTGGTGCTATAAATTAAAATATCATCAAAAAAATGAGGACAAATTTGCGAAGTAAACCTTTGAAAATGAAGTTCATGAGTGCTTGAAAGGTGGCTGGGCCGTTGGTAAGCCCGAAAGGCATCACGAGGAACTCATAGTGTCCTTCGTGAGTCCGAAATGCCGTCTTGCAAATATCCTCCGGCTTCACACGAATTTGATGATAGCCATATTTTAAATCTAACTTAGTGAAGACTTTGGGTCTATGAAGCTAATCAAGCAATTCGTCAATGTTGGGAATAGGGAATCGATTTGAAATTGTGACTTTATTCAATGCTCTGTAATCAACACAAAATCTCCAACTCCCATCCTTCTTCTTTACCAACAACACAGGACTCGAAAATGGGCTCACACTATGTCGTATGATTCCTGCTAGCAGCATATCAGTCACCAGTTTTTCAATCTCATTTTTCTGTATATGGGGATATCGATACGGCCTAACATTCACCGGGTCAGCTCCACTCTTCAATACTATAGCATGATTCATACTTCTTTTTGGAGGCAACCCCCTGGGCTCCCTAAAAACTACTGCAAATCTCTCCAACAGCCCTTGCAACTTCACTGGAACGTCAACCCTCTTCTCCTCTCCTACTACCAAGGAACACAACTCAATTAAAAAGGCCTCCTGCTGCCAATGAATCTCTTTCGTCATTGTTTTAAGGGATACTTTGGTGGTACAAAGGCTCGGGTCACCCAGCAACGTGATGGCTCTTCCACCCATCTCAAATGATAGAGTGAGCTTCTTCCAATCTGCTCTAGTCTCCCCTAATGTCGCCAACCACTTAATTCCCAAGATCAAATCGGTGCTCTTCATGGGAATGGGTAAATAATCCTCAACAATCGTTAACCCTTGCATCTCTACTACAATGGCATTGCACATCCCTTTCCCTTTCATTTGCTGCCCATTACCTACCATGACGCCATAATTTTCGGTCTCCACCACCGGTATTTTTAATTTCTCCACCAAGATCATTGCAATAAAATTGTGGGTCGCCCCGCAATCTATCAAAATGTTTACCGTATTTCCTAGTAACACTCCTTCTGGCTTCATGGTGCTAGGCTCTGTTAATCCCACCACCGAGTTCATTGAAAGCTCCACTCCTTCCACCGGGTTGAATTCAGCTCCTTCTTCCTCCAAGGGTTCCATGATTTCCAAATCATCATTTACTGGCAACACATGTAACTCTCGGTTCTTACACACATGTCCCACTTGCCACTTCTTGTCAAAACGGAAACAAAGTCCTTTTTCTCTCTTGGACTGTGCCTATGCTGCAGTCATTCTTCAGTATCTCGACCCTAAGTTAAACGAAGTGTGTTTCTGGTTTGGGTAAAAATTTACTGTTGAATGGGTAGAATGGTTTCTGTTTGCAGAGTAATTTGAATGGGTTATGGGGTTAGGTGTTGGGTTGGATCTGTTTTGGCTGTTTTTTGTGGTGATTGTTGGGCTAGGATAATTAGAGGTGGTGGAAGTTTTGTTGGGCCAAGATATAGTGCAAGTCTCAAATTTAGGGGTATTACCTGTTTCTTTTGCCATCTGGATCTTCATAGCCTGACTCACCATCAACTTTTGCTCAACCCTAGCAGTAACCTCTGTTATTTCTTTAAGTCCGTTTGGGTTTAGAACTAAAACTTCAGCTCTGATATTTTCGTCCAAGCCATTACAGAACAAAGCAGTGAGGGTGGAATCATCGAGCTGCAACGCCATCGCCGCCATCATCCCGAACTGAGCTCGATATTTCGACACCGAACTCGACTACTTGATGGACAACAGGCGCTGGAGCAACGCGCCCCGGACGGGACCAAGAAATCTCTGCAGAAGCTAATCCTTGAGCTGCTTCCAGGACGTGAAGGTGACAATCCTCTCCTCGAAACGCAACCACGATTGCGCCTCACCTTTGAAACAGATGCCAGCAGCTTCGATTTTCTCTGCCTCCGTCAATCGATTAAGAGAGAAATATCTCTCTGCCCGCAGGACCCATGCATCCGGGTCGGAACTAGAGAAAATTGGTAGTTCCAATTTTCGGGATAATCTGTCTTTATTCTAAGGAGTAGCTGGAGTGGAGGAATCGTATTCAGGTGCGTTAAAATTTTTTTGGTTTGAGGATTCGGGGTCATAGGGAAGCTGGTGGTTAGTGTCAATCGATAGCTGTGGGTTGGCCAGGTTGTCAGTAGGTGGTGGGTTTTCTGGAGGGTTTCTATTTCCTCCGGCAGCACTTGACTCTCCTCTGTGGATGGAGGGGAAGTGTTTCTCCTTCCTCATTTCTGTCACCAGCGTTTGAATACTAGCGACCTGCATCGTGATCAATTTCTTCAACTCATCCATATTCTCAGCAATCACCCCTGATATAACCTTGGGGATCTCTGCCAACTCCTTTTCCATATTCTCCATTCTTGATTCCATTCTCGTTGAGGGCATGAGATTTTTCGGGACCGAACTGCTCTGATACCAAAACTGATAGAGCCTTAGTTACTTAAGCAGTAAACACAAGAAGTGGAGGGTAGAGAGCAAGCAAATGGGGTAGATTTTATTAGAATAGAATCCTTGTAATAATTCCCAAGGCCCAAAAGCTATTACAGCTGTGATTCGTACAGCTCTATTGAGACTCACAGAATGAAGATTACAATCATGCTGCCTCTCTAGCCTGCCCTTTATGCTAAATATGCTTGCGAAAAAAGGAAAATAACAACCAAAACAGAAGTTTGTTACTTATAACTACCATCCCACACTGCATACTAGGTGGAAACCAACTCTGTTATTGAACAGCCCCCCTCCTTGCCACATCACTTAGAAGCTTCCTCATTTTGGACTTGGGTAGGAATACAGGAACCTGGTCTTCTTCCTTCGGTAGACCAATAGTGGCCTATCACTATGTTTGACGAGATTTGCATTCAATCTTCGAAATGAAGTCTGTTTTCAGATGAAAATAGCACATCAGCTAAGGATCCATTGCTCATGTACGAGTACACCTAGAGTCTGTAAGGTCCATCCATGCAATAACCAAGCAACTGGACTAAGCTCCGATGTGTTTTCCCCATGTTCATTATCTCATTCTGAAATTCTTGCTGTGCTTAGGTTAAAATCCCGTTCAATCTCGTGACAGCCACAGTCTTCTGGTTTTCTGATATGAGCCCATTATTTACTGTCCCGAATGAACCTCTGCCAATTTCTTCCCCGAAACCACTAGTCGCTTGCTCCAATTCTGAGTATGTGAATGGTCGAAGAGCAACTTCGTGGTACAAGCTATTTGTATCCATTTTACAGATGCTACTATATCTATAGGCCCATACATGATACCTGTACATGATTATCCCACAAATTGCCAGTACAAGAATCAGAAATGAAAAACATGAAGTTATGACAATGACAATCTCGTTGCTCTTGCCGACCTTTCCGTTGGGCACATGATCATTCCTATCTTCCCTGGAGGAAATGGACGTTCCCACCTTTATAAAAGCTGAGTTTGAATCACGCATATCTCTATTGCCATATTTGAGAGGTAGTCTTTGCTTCTTACATAAACCATCTTTGAAGAACGCAGCTTCACAATTGCATTATTCCAGGCACGCTTGTCTGCAATCTTCTCCGCTGATTGAAGTACGGAGCGTCTTCCCAAATAGTATTCCAGGCAGGCTTGTCTGCAATCTTCTTACATATGGACTTGATTTAACAATTAATTAAGAAAATTCCATCTCAGTCCAATTAAAAATGTAAATACACTTTATTAATTATTTTTAATAATATTTAATTAAAATAAAAAATTTACAAAATTAAAATCCCCTTTTAAAGTTGATAGTTTCTTAATATCCAATAATCTAAAGTGTTATGATTATGGATAGCCATTGACAGTTCAAACTAGAATAGTCTCTGCCCAGATTGGGACTTGAGTACTTAGTTGACTTGGACTTGGAGAAAGACTTAGAACACACGATGAGAGTCATAAATGGCGAACAAATTATTAAGTTTGTATCAATTTATTTAAAGGAAGATAATACAAAATTTTATCTACTTTACTCGATGTTTTAAAAATCAAGTCGTAAGTTAAACCGACAAAATAGGAGGTTTAAGGTTTAAAAATTTCAATCCGTATTAGACAATTATAAAGCCGGCTAAAGATTGTAAAAGATTAAAGAATCTGAAAAAAGAGATCGTTAAAAGAAAATTAATTGAACATCAAATGTTATTAAAATACGGCGAATCGAAAATTTAGAAACCTAACAAAAATTTTAAACGATTCAAGATTTTTACGGTTAAATCAGTCGATTTTTTTAATAATTGATTTTACTCTAAAATTTTACATAACTAAAAATTTTAAATATATTCTTAATTAAGAAATTTTCGACAAAATGTCTCTATACCTTTTTATAAAACATGAAATTTGAACATTTTATTATATTTATATCAAATTAAAATTAAAATTTTTATTCTTAATTTTAAAAATCATAATTGCTAACTGTCCAACTACTCGCAAACGTTGACCATGATCAGGACACCTGCGAGCCCTCCCTAATGGAACTCCAACCTTCCAAAAAGGTCCGCATACGACGTCGGGATGAAAACCCAGCTCCCAGTCAACCGGTCACATATAGTGCGGCAATCTTAGGAGGATTGACTACCCCTCCGGATAGGACAGAACTTCCCTGACCAACTGAAGAACCAGTCATGGTTGAGGAATCTGATATTACAAGCATTTCAGGTGATGAAGAAAGTAGCATCATCCTATCTCAGACCTTCAAAGACTGCCTGGACCAACAGTGGGATCGCGCCCTCATTGTTAAGCTTATCGGTCGCCGTATTGGTTACCGCCTTCTCTGCCATCAATTGCAAGCAATGTGGCAATCATCGAGGCCGGTGAAAGTCATCGACCTCGGCTCGGATTTCTTTCTGGTCAAATTCATAGAAGGGGACGATTATACCAAGGCTTTAACCACGGGGCCTTGGGTAATTTTCGGCCACGCCTTATCAATCCAAAGATGGACTCCCCAATTTCAGCCATCGACCGGATCAATTACCAGAGCGGTGGTCTGGGTACGGTTTCCCGACCTTCCCATCGCTCGTTACCACCCGGACATACTATGCACACTGGGGAATCTGGTTGGCCAGATGATAAAAATTGACGAGGCAATAACCCAAACTCAACATGGCAAATATGCAAGGGTGGCGGTAGACATTGATTTAAGTTTACTTGTTTGTCCGGCGGGGGAGCTCGAAGGCGAGGTTCTGAAAGTCGCGTATGAAGGATTACCGCAGCTCTATTTTCACTGCGGAATGGTTGGCCACGACTCAAATCGATGCCACGCGAATCCACACCAAGACTCCCCCGCTTCCATTGCAGTGCCTCCTGCCACCACTGGCGAGGCGTCCATGCCACTGGCCATTCACAGTGACCAATCCGCAGCCACGACTCCCACCGCCCCCTCTGTTTTCAGCCCTTGGATCAAATTCCAACGGGCAAATGGTTCGAAATGTACAGGCGATCTGTCCAATCATCCCTCTCATCAAGGTGGAGCGGCTGCCAAAACGGGCGAATCTCGATTTTCTCCGCTGTCATAGACCGTTGCAAATGATCGCTTCTCGCCTTCTCAGTCACACGCTGCAGACGCGTCGAAGACTCCAGAGCAACCAAAAACGTTGCGTTTTGGGGAGCTGCTGGACTCAACGCTAACCAAACCACGTGGGCCGCAGAGACGGGCTCATGGAGCCAGCCCAGCCAAGGTCACGCCAACAAAAGGGAAGGCCACAAGTCCGTTAGGGGCTGGCCCAGTAGGATTAACTCCTTCCCCCAACAAGGCTCCTAGCCCACTAATGCCCAGTCCCTTTCAGCCCAACACTGGTCGGAAACATACCCAGGTCCAATTATCGGACCATAGTGCAGTATTGTACGTTCGACCCTCGACTGCAGCCAACGGGGTCAACATGAGAAACCCCAGCCAACTGAGGGCAGACTTTATGGACTCTCTAGAGCATGGTCCAGCACCTGGGCTGGACCGTACCCTACCACCCTCTGAACCCCTAGATCCGCCAATCGGAGTGACCAGTATGGAGGGTATTTCGATAGAGCCAGTTTCCGAAGAAGACTCCATGGTGCAGGACCCGGTCAACTTTAGTGTCAATGCACAGGAAGGGGAAGCTAATTCACTCTGTGCGTAGGTTTTTGTCTATTTTTAGGTTATGATGTCTATCCTCATCTGGAATTGTCAAGGGGCCGGGGGTAAACGTTTTCTAGTCATACTCCGGAACCATATCAAGGAGTACCGACCGGGAATTCTGATACTTGTGGAAACGAGGATCAGTGGCCAGCGCGCACAAGTCGTTACCAATAAACTGAGTTTTGACTACTCATTTCGTGTCGAAGCCGACGGATTCACTGGCGGCATCTGGATTTTATAGCAAAAGGAGATTCAGGTTACGATAGAGGTAGTGCACAAACAACTCATTCATACCAGTATTCAACAGGACAACCAATCCTTCGAGTTCACAGCCATTTACGGTAGCCCCCAACGGAATAACCAAAAATTCCTATGGCAACTATTACGAACGTTAAGCCGATCTATTACGCGGCCATGGTTAGTTGGGGAAGACTTCAACGCAAAATTGAATATTGTGGATAAATGGGGCGGGTCACCTCACTCAATGGTGGTTAGCAAAGAGTATAACGAGTGAGTCCATGAAAGCGGGCTCCAAGAGGTTGATTTCATTGGCTCGCGGTTTACTTGGAAGAGCAGCCAAGTCCAAGCTCGACTCGATCGAGTTTTTTGTTCGACATATTGGTGGGAGATTTTTCCACATACAGTCAATCATCATTTACCATTCATAGAGTCTGATCATCGGCCGATGCTAGTGCAATTTCACCAACCCAGGGTGTATAATGATCATCAACCATTATTCTGCTTCCAATCGGCATGGCTAGCACATGCGGATTTATCTCCAGTAGTCACCGAGAAGTGGATCCCAAATGACACTTCGTTGACCCAAACTTTACGCCAGTTCTCCCACCATCTCACGCAATGGAACAAATCAGTTTTTGGTAATATTTTCCAATGGAAGCGACGGCTGTTGGCGAGGTTGGAGGGTATATAGCGGACCATGTGACAGGGGGAGACCGATACTCTTAGACTACTAGAAGACAAACTGAGTGGTGATCTAGTCCAAGTTTTATGTGAGGAAGAACTGTTCTGGCATCAGAAAGCTAGATGTAATTGGTTATCACAAGGAGACCGTAATACTAAATATTATCACGCACTCACGATGCACAAACGAAAAAAGTTAATGGTAAAACGGCTCCTCGATGCTGACGGCAATGAAATTAACGACCTGCAGTCTATTCGCACCATGGCTAGGAACTATTTTGCTTAAGTTTATACAGTCGACGGTGATTCTCCATCTACTATCCAGCGAGCGGGGACCTTCCCTCGGCTACCGGAGGAGCTTTTACTTGAACTTGGGCAACCAGTCCTCGCATTCGAAATCAAAACAACATTGTTTGGCATGAATCCGAATAAAGCAACCGGTGTTGATGGGTTTACGGGCCTATTTTTCCAAAAGCAATGGGACATCGTGGGCTCATCAGTGGTGCAGTACATTCAGAGGGTTTTCAGGAATGAGATTTGGGAGTAGGAATTGAATAAAACTATCTTAGTACTGATCCCGAAAATCCAATCCCCCAATTATATTCATCAGTTTTGACCTATAAGCCTTTGCTCAGTCCTATATAAGACCATCTCGAAAGTGATTGTCAATCGGTTGAAACCACATCTCAACAATTTGGTAGCAAATACATAGTGTAGTTTCATCCCTGGTCGGTATATAGTCGATAATATTATTATTGTTGAGGAGATTATCCATTCTATGCGCAAGAAAACAGTAAAGACTGGGTACTTTGCTCTAAAAGTTGATCTGGAAAAGGCTTATGATCGACTAAGCTGGAACTTCATCCTTGACACTCTGCAGGAGATTGGCATTCCTCACAACCTACTCAGTCTCATTATGAAGGGTCTGACTACGGTCACCATGCAGGTTTCTTGGCACGAGAGACTTTTCGAACCGTTTTTTCCGACCAAGGGTATCAAACAAGGCGACCCTCTATCACCGTATTTGTTTGTGCTCTGCATGGAACGATTAGGACATCTTGTTGTCCATGAAGTGGATCAAGGCTGGTGGAGACCTTTCCGGTGGGGACGAACTGGGCCTGCCATATCACAACTGTTTTTTGCGGATGATCTGATTCTCTTTGGTGAAGTTACGGAGCTACAAATAGCGACAGTTTCGCAAATCTTAGATGAGTTCTGCATGGAGTCAGGTCAAAAAGTAAACCGCAACAAGACTCGGATTTTCTTCTCCAAGAATGTTCCGGCGACTCAAGCACGTCGGTTTGGCCAAGTGTTACAGGTTTGCCCTACGAATTATTTGGGAAAATATCTAGGAGTGCCACTGATACATGAGCGAACATCCCGAAACACATATTAGTATCTCCTCGATCGAGCGCAACAATAACTAGCTGGCTAGCAAGCGCGAGAATTATCGTTAGCGGGTCGCATCACGTTAACCCAATCAGTGATGACGCCCCTTCCCATCTTCACGATGCAGAATGTACGATTGCCACGTCAACTCTGTAACAAGTTGGAAAAGATCATGCGCACTTTTATTTGGGGGTCGTCAGTGGACCAAACCAAGGTCCTCCTGGTTAACTGGGAGACGGTGTGTCAACCGAATAAGTTAGGCAGTTTAGGGTTAAAACGGATTAGAGAGACAAATGATGCACTACTGGCAAAACTTGGCTGGGAATTACTCACTAAGCATTTTGCTCTTTGGGTCCAAGTCTTACGTGCAAAATATTGACCTGATTTTCAGCAAATTCCGACCTCATTACACAAGCCTGGTGCGTCGATAATTTGGAGGAGCATATCCGCTACGTGGGAATATATCCGCCAGGGACTGCTGTGGTAAGTTGGGAATGGTAAAAGGATACGGTTTTGGTCGACCATTGGTTGGACAATTGGGGACCGCTGTTGCCGCACACCACCTCCCCGCTTCCGGACACGTTGTTGCATACTCATATGCATGAGTATGTGGATGAGGGGGGTAACTGGAGATGGAATTCGATCCAGAGGTATCTCCCTCCCTCAGTGTGTGGCACTATAGCAAACAGGCGACCACCCACTGGAATTAGGAGTGAGGATGAGTTTGTTTGGGGGCCAGGACAATCAGGGTCATTCACAGTGGCTTCAGCCCCTAAGTCCTATTTGTCCAGCAATATGGAAATGGGCAGGCCCGCAACAGATTCGGTCCTTTTTGTGGTTGCTGGCTAGACGAAGGTTATTAACAAATCAACAGCATGTTGCTAGACTTCTAACTAGGGATGGCAGCTGTTCATACTATGGGCAGGAAGAGATCTCTTTGCATACCCTTCGGGATTGCCCCAGGATGATCGACTTCTAGCAAACTTTCAACCCTGTCGAAATAGTTTTTGATTTTTTCCATCAGGACGAGGACGAGTGGCTGCGAACAAACCTTACAAAATCAGTCCCAACTCGGTTAGAGAAATCGGCCACTATTTATGGTGTTGCTTGCTGGTTCTTATGGCAATGGAGGAATCGAAGCATCTTCGACCCAGAATTTATCTGGGCGGCCGGAGGGATTCACATTGTTTTGGACTACTCCTCTTGGATAGAGAAAGCTCAGGAGGTAACAGGAAAAGTAGTAACGAACTTAGGCGTTCCCATAGGGCAAGAAATCTGTTGGCAACCACCGCCGGAAGGCTAGATTAAATTAAATACAGATGGGTCTGTGCACCATAGGACAGGTCGCAGTACGTCCGAGGGTCTTCTTCGAGACAGCTTAGGCCATTGGTGTAGTGGCTTTTTGGCAAAAATGGGCCACTGTACACCTTTAATGGCGGAGTTACAAGGGGTGCATGATGGCCTTCAATTGGCATGGAATCTGGAGCACCGCAATATAATCCTCGAGACAGATTCCCTTGAGGTAATCAATATCCTGTCTGCATCCACCGGGTTTTTGACTGATACACATTTTTTAATGCAAGGTGTTGGACCAATGGAGGTTGACAAATTAAATCCTTCTATGTTTTGATAATAATAAAACTTAAGGAAATGGTTAAGAAATAATTTCAGGTTAATTGGATTAAAATGAAGTTGATGAGATGGAACACTAGTCGACTAATGCTGGCACAAGTTGACTATTATGTTGTTGATGAATTACAAGTCAGATGAAAATTAGATAAGTCGATTTATGAAGATCAAGTTTGTAATAATGAGTATCAGAATTAAACAACGTGGAATTCATGAGAGAAGATCTTGCATGAAGAATTCAAATATGTATCTCAACAATCAAAGATTGGAGATTTTATGAGATCTGTCTTTTGGAGAACTGGACAAGTCGACTATCATCAATCAGACCTGTTAGTTAGATAAATGGACTAGTCGACTATTATGCTATTAGTCGACTATTCGAAGAGCGGAGTTGAAAAATTCATGAAAAACGTTTGTGCCAGTCGACTAACACTTGGAAGATAAGTTGACTATGAACTACTAGTCGACTATTACGTACTATTATTACATACTAACTAGTCGACTATCAGTAACAGCTGAACAAAATTTGACTTTGTCAATTGATTTCAAACGGGAGCAAATCTTTCCACAACGGCTAGGAGAGTTCTACAACGTTTATAAACGTCTTGAACCTGCAAATAAAGGATTTGACTTCAAAGGATTGATTACACAAGTCCAAAGAGAATCATATATGCTATACCTCAAAATTATCCTCTTATTGCTCTTAATTTGCTTCTTAGCATATTCTAATTGTATTCAGCTGTACTGAGCTTTATTACTTCATTACTATCATTGTTATTTTTGTAAGTTGAGTGATTAGAGAAGAATCACTTGGGAGGTAGGATTTATGCCGGGAAAACAAATCATCTGTAAGGGTAGCTTGAGCCGGAAGTCAAGTTGATTGGAAAAGTTCACACTGAACTAAAAAGTGTGTAGTAAAGAGTTTTGACAAAATCCTAAGTGGGAGCTTAAGTAGAGGACGTAGGTCTTAGTACCGAGCCTCTATAAATATTGTGTTTGCCTTTCTTCTCTACTCTTTTACATTTCAATTTGTTTTGTTTGTTTCGAGTGTTTTAATTCTTTGTTTTGTAGCACTTTGCGAAAAGATTAAAAGATCTATTCAACCCCCCTTCTAGATCGTCTTCACAAGGCATACGGGAGCTTTTGGATCGCGATTGGATAGTTCGACTCCAACATACCTATCGTGAAGGGAACCAGAGCGCTGACCACATGGCATCAATTGCTGCATTTGCCAGTCCGGGTCTGCATGTGTTGACAGAAGTCCCAGTGGAACTCTGGGAGTGGATCCGCCAGGACAGTCAAGGACTGACATCTTGCTGGCGGATGCGATACAGTGTAGTTTCTTTTGTTTTTAGCTCCTATGTATGCAAAAAAAAAAAAGGAAGCTCCGTTAGGTTTGTAATTAGTGCATGAGATGAATGTCAGTATAATCGTCTTCCAATTAGTCAATCTGAAATTGATTGTTCTTCCCAACTTATAATACACGGCAGAAATGCGTGGACTTGACTTCAACGTCCTAGAGAGAAAATGATCTTTCCTTTATATTGTCATCAATGGATGAACACCCTGGTTTCATCAAGATCATCCCTTTCCATGGCTGTTTTCTCATTGTTTTTCATTGCTTTTTCATGTTTAACTGCTATAGCATCTGCTGAAGCAAGGCAATTCAATATAAGCATTGGATGGTCCTTGACACCTACCAAAAACGCCTCTTGGTTGTCACCCTCAGGACTGTTTGCTTTTGGATTTTACCCTCAAGCCAATGGATATGCTGTTGGTGTTTTTCTCGCCGGAATTCGTGAAAGAACGGTGATTTGGACCGCTAACCGAGACAGTCCGCCGGTGTCCGCTGATGTTACCTTGATGTTCACTAGTGAAGGAGGCCTTTTCTTGCGATCAAACGATGAGCAAGTTACCAACATTGTTTCTGTTCAGGGGGCTTCTTCGGCTTCCATATCTGACTCTGGCAACTTTATGATCTTTAGCTCTGATCATAAAGTGATTTGGCAAAGCTTTGATAATCCAACTGATACCCTTTTGCCAACTCAACGCCTTAAAGCAGGGTCAGGGCTGATTTCTAGTGCTTCTAAAACTGATCATTCAACAGGAGTTTTTACTCTCCAGATGCAAACAGATGGAAACCTTGTGCAGTATCCATGGCCTTTAGAAGGATCAGCAGAATTTGCCTACTGGTCTACTGGAACTTACGGAGCAGGAGATAATGTGACGCTGAATCTCGATCCCGATGGCCATCTCTATCTTGTCAATTCAACCGGTTTCAACATAAGCGACATCTGGAGAGGTTCAGGTTCATCGGCAAACAAAACAATGTACTTAATGAGAATCGATGTCGACGGCATTTTCAGGTTGTACTCGAGAAACGTGACTCTAAGTGATAGCTGGTCAGTGGAACGGTCTTCTTCAGATGATAGGTGCAGCCCAAAAGGGTTGTGTGGTCCTAACGGATACTGTGTTTTGATCGACCAAGAACCTGAGTGTAGATGTCTGCCAGGGTTTGCAATGGTAAATCCTGGAAGCTGGCGTGATGGCTGTGAGAGGAATTTCAGTGCTGAAAGTTGCAAAGAAAATCATCTTAGTACCAAATATACGATTCAGGAATTGCAAAACACTGCTTGGGAATCTGCTTTATACTCCACCCTTGA
>JAOQMS010000180.1:740153-765558 GCA_027563885.1 Erythroxylum longipes | reverse complement strand
ATCATCTTTATTTTCTATAGGAAACATTCATCTTGACTTTTCTCTTCCTTGATTTTGGAACACTTTATTTTAATGGTCTTCCCTAGCCTGTCTGAGACACCAAAAGTGTCGTGCTTTGGTGTAAGTTTCTGTAAAGATGTGAGGTTTGTCTTCTGGATTTTTCTTTTCTGTAATAGGATTAGAACAAGAGGATGGCGTCTTTCCTAAAATGACAGAACATGCTGTTTGATGTATTGAATTCATTTACTGAATGTTTGGGGATGGTTGTCTCGTTTGACTCAGAAGCCTATTGAAAAAATAGAGTTGACTTGATATTCGTAATGCCATCATTTTTTGAGCTATTATCGAGTTTCTTGGAAGGGTTTGGAGGAAGGAAATCTTGGTGTACAAAACTTCCTTTTGAGTTGACCTTATGTTAACTTTAGGAAGGTGCAAATTTTTTAAAATTATGACAAATTAACACTAACTATGTACCGCAATGTGACTTTGGTGCTTGGTAATTGATCGTAGTCACATGGATGGATTTTGATTTTTTGACCATAAATTTCATGTCAAATCTAAAGCTAGATTAGCCACATTCCTCATATTCGATTACCGTTTCCTCTTTCACTCCTATCTTGTTTGCTGTTGAAATCTCTGGACAATATGAAGATGTATTACTTGTCACAGGTATTAGGGGTCAAACGAAGGCAAGTATCGATAGGATCCGGGTCTAAATCGAGGGACAAGGTGGTGATTATAGAGGATATCACGTTACAGAATGTTTTTGAGGCTATAAACAAGGCATTGAAGTCCTCTTGATAACTGGGGTGGCGTCAGGTTTTGAACAAAGCATTCACAGTTCCTACTGTAATACTTCAATTTCAGGGGAGATGGTGATGTAAAATGTACATTTTAGGTTAGTTTTTGTAGTCAATAGAGGTATAGTCTTGAACTTTCATGTACTGATTTCTATAATTATCCCATCAAGTAATATATTTATTATACAATTTATTGAAAAAGAATTACAGATAAAAGAGGTACAACTTTAGCTGATGTTTCTATTGAGTGACAAAAATGGATGAGAAAAGAAGAACCGAAACCTATGGTACTGAAGAAACAAGTGGGACATTGAGGTGTAGGAATGTCTACTGTCCCTTCCAACATTAGTACAACCTTTTTCATTCAAGGACGAACTGATGGATCATAGAGAGTGCACCATATTCCAACTTCAACCATTCTATTCAGTTGTCTCAAGTCTACCTTCTTCACCTACAAGGTTTCTGGTATCTCCAAATTGGAAACAGCGGTAAACCCAATCCTCAAGTATAGCTTCATCCTCTGGCATGCTACTCTCCACATTCCTTCTGCAGCATATGAGCTCCAACAACACAATTCCAAAGCTATATACATCTGATTTAGCTGTCAGAGGCTGTTTGCTTTAGCTGTCAGAGGCTGCTTCCTATACCATTATGGTGCCTCTGACATTAGTGAATGTTTTGGTCTGGTCGGGCTTCAGCTGCTTTGCCAACCCAAAATCTGCAATTTTCGGATACATATGATCATCCATTAGTATGTTCTGAGGCTTAACGTCACAATGGACGATCTTTTTCTCACACTGTTCATGCATGTAGAAGATTCCTCTTGCTATGTTTCACGAGATTTGCATTCAATCTTTGAAATGAAGTCTGTTTTCTGATGAAAATAGCACATCAGCTAAGGATCCATTGCTCAGGTACGAGTACATCAAGAGTCTGTGAGGTACATCCATGCAATAACCAAGCAACTGGACTAAGCTCCGATGATGTGCTTTCCCGAGGGTCATTATCTCATTCTGAAATTCTTGCTGTCCTTGGGTTAAAATCCCGTCCAATCTCGTGACAGCCAGAGTCTTCTGGTTTCTGATATGAGCCCTTAATATACTGTCCCGAATGAACCTCTGCCAATTTCTTCCCTGAAACCATTAGTCACTTGCTCCAATTCTGAGTATGTGAATGATCGAAGAGCAACTTCCTGGTACAAGCTATAGGCCCGTACATGATACCTATACATGATTATCCCACAAATTGCCAGTACGAGAATCAGAAATGAAAAACATGAAGTTATGACAATGACGATCTCGTTGCTCTTGCCGACCTTTCCATTCGGTTCCACAGGATCATTCCTATCTTCCCTGGAGGAAATGGACGTTCCTACCTTTATAAAAGCTGAGTTTGAATCACCCTTATCTCTCTTGCCATATTTGAGAGGCAGTCTTTGCTTCTTACATTAACCATCTTCGAAGAACGCAGCTTCACAATTGCAGTCTTCCAGGCAGGCTTGTCTGCAAATTCTCCGCTGATTGAAGACACGGTGAAATATGGAGCATCTTCCCAAATAGTATTGGGCAAGTCCTCCCGAATCGTGGCGTATCTGCTACTAACATGCTTCTCTTTGCAAGTTTCAGCGGTGAAATTCCTCCCACACCCATAATTCCAGCTTCCAGGGTTTACCATTGCAAACCCTGGAGGACAACTACATAAAGCTTCTTGATCAATCAAAACACAGTAGCCATTAACACCACACAATCCGCTGGGTCCACACTTATCAGATATAGTAGACCATTCTACTTCCCCTCCTGAAGTCCGGCTCGCCCGGCCAGCTCAATTTCAGCCTGGACCGAAGTATAAAATAACGTCATTTTGTTAAAAATTGACTTTTTTATTTTTTTAAATATAAGATTAAATCGAGCAGTTCTATGACCTATCAGGTTGGAGGCTAGGCCACGGGCTAACCAACTCATAGGTCCGACCAAGCTTAAAGTGTAGAATAATCGAAGAGCGTGCTCTTAAAGTGTAGAACAATAATGAGCACCAAAATGAAGAAATTGGAGCAACTCTTGATTGCTGTAAATCACTGAACATAAGTTTTAGACTTATGTGGTTTTCATCATTATTATTATTGCTAATCATAGCCCATATTTTATGGCAATTAAGAATTTTATTTTTGAAAAGTCAAAATATATTTTTATACACACAAGAGTTTAATTTATGCATTTAATTATTAGAGATTAAAGTTGGTTATTATATGGTTGATAATGAGTTAGGCCAAGTTCGCAACTAAATTTTTCTAAAATTTAAATAAATCTCAAAAAATTTTATGTCTAATTTTAAATTCAAATAAAAATGATTTAATTTATTAATTTTGAATCTATTTTAAAATTTTGTTAAATTTGAGTTTAATTTTAATTAAATTAGGTCGAGGAATAAACAATTTTCATCGTTAAGAGGATATTAGCCCCTCAGGGGTGGTTGAGTTAGTGGAGTAAGGAAGTATGGAGCCAAAAGGTCTTGTGTTCAAATCTTCTACCTACACTCTCTCGATCGAGCCTGTTGTACAAGGCTTGCCTGGTGCGGAGTACCTGGTTAGCGTGATTTGCAAGCTATTGCGTCAATCTAGAGGTTTACCCAGTATGCATTCAAAGGATAACGGCTATGAGTTCTTCCGTTCCAAAAAAAAAAAGATATTAGCAATGACTAAAAAACCTCCACTGATTAAACCGTAAAAATTTGGAACTGTCCAACTTTTTTGTTCGATTTTTAACTTTCCAGTTAGATTTACTTTAATAACTTTTTTTTTTGCTAAAAACCAACCAATTTATTAATGATTCGATCAATTTTTATTAATTAATAAGTTCTTATAAACTAAAAAGAATCAATTGATTTTCATTTTTCGATAAGTAAGGACAATTTGTTTCGATTATATTTTAAAAATTTAAAGTTTATACAATCTTTAGTAGATTTTATGAGAGTATACTACCTGTTGAATCTTTTAAACTTTAAACATCTTGTCTTATTGATTTAACTTCCGATCTAATTCTTAAAAATGTTAGATAGAACTATCCTAAAATTCTAAGATGTTTTACTTATGTTTTCTTAAAACGTCAGCTTACGGTATTATTTACAATTTTAATGATTTTCTTTTGTGAATGATGAGGACAAAGCCAATCTCTTCTAGTTCTAGTAACGTTTTTGAATTAATAAGAAAAAGCCAAATCTTGGAATTTCCATTTTTAACGCATGAGTTGTATCCTTTTTGCAGAATGATCCCAAAAAAAGTGCATAAATTGGTGGAAGAAGTAGCCATCGATGACCATCTTTAGGGGACAAAACGTGGTTAAACTAAAGTGAGGGTCTTACGGTTTTGGGAAACTAATGATTAGCTTCAATTCTATTTCTCCTTAATCCAAGTTTTAATTATTCAGCGCATCAAATCTTCTGTTCCACTTACTCTGTTTCAATCGTATTCTATTAAATCTCATCCATACATTTATATATGGTCTATATAAATATGTGGATGAGATTTAATGAAACATAATAGGAACACCATATCTGATACAGGAGATCTGATCTCATTATTCAGGGGTCATTTGGTTTCACTTCTCTCTTTTTTGTAGTTATTAGTTTTTTATTTTTATTTTTATTTTTTTATGTTTTTTTTAAAACAAAAACATATTTAATTGAAATTTGTATTATAAAAATTGAAAACAAAAAGCTGTATGATCAAGATTGGTAATAAAAAACAAAACAAAAATAAAAACATGTTTACTTTTATCATCTTATTTCTATATTTTTCTCGTACATGTTTGGTTTTATCAATTTCTGGTCCCATGTTTTTCTTCTAATGAAACGTGGCTCTTATATTTTATGATTATAATAATTCCCATTTCTATAAATCTCTTTATATATTTTTAGACCAGTTCAATTTTTAAATTTATCTTTAGTCCATGAATTAGGAAGGGTACAATTGAGTCCTCAAGTCAATGAAGCTCTATTAATAAACAAAAAGTAATGTCTTTCTATATTTTTTATATAAAAATAAGATAGAGAAATAAGTATTGACCAACTTACCAAAATTTAAACCTATATTTATACCTTTTTATTGTATCACAAATTAAATTATCTCCTAATTTTGATGGAGCCACCAACAATTAAAAATTGAGGTGATTACAATAATTTTAATACTAAAAGCAAAAACAATACATATTAATTTGATTAAATACTACTTTATATCAATGATTAAAAAATTCAGTCAGTTCGATCAGTTCAATCATAAAAACTTCAAATCGTTCAACTTTTCAGTTCAATTTTTAACTTTATAGTTTAATTTACTTTAATAACTCTTATTATTAAAAACTGATTAATTTATTAATTAATTGTTCAATTTTTATTAATTAATAAATTCTTATAATCCAAAATAAATCAAGTAATTTTTATTTAAAAATCTCTTTTTAAAAATTAAACTTCAAATTCGGTCAATTTTTATTAATCAATAAGTTTTTATAAACTAAAATAAATCAATTAATTTTTATTCAACAATTTTTTTCAATTAAACTTTAAATTCTTTTACCGGTAAAAACAATCTCTTTCAATAATATTTCAAATTCTTTAATTTCACTCAATTTTTAGCCAGTTTTATTACCATCTAATATCGGTTAAACCTTTAGACATTAAACTTCGTATTTTACCGGTTTAACTTTTGGTCTGATTTTTATAACATTACTCTATATATATATATATATGAGTAGAAATATGAGCATAAAAGGACAAAGTAGAGAATAATAATAACAATAATGAGTTGTTGAACTTGATGGTATTTTGGTGTTTTATAGAAAGCATCACAAAAGGTAAACAAAGCCTATAATGAAAAAAAAAAGTAATTACACACCCAACCAAAAATCATGTAATGCCAACACCACAGATGTTTTGGATATATCATATTTCACAATCACATATATTACATACTCAAAATACCTCTCTCTCATTATTTCAATATGTATTTTCTTGATGGAATCCAAAGGAATTCCAAATAATAACCCCAACCCCTCATGTGGTAAAAGCTTTTCCTTTTTCAGTCTTTTTTTGCAGGTTGCTATGATCACAAGGTATCATAAATGTCATTAAAAATATAAAAGAAAAGCCTATAATTGTGGAAATTTATTTTTATTACTTTTTTAAAGTTTCATAGTTAATTAGTGGCACAATTCTCCACTTTCTCCCTTTAATTTTAATCACCTTTTTATATTTTTATTTCTATATTTTGAATTAAATACATAGACTTATAATTTAATTTTTATTTTAGTTATCCTATTATAAAAATTATCACTTACTCTTTTATAATAATTTAGTTATATTAGCAATATAAAAATTATATGATGGTTAAATAAAATTAAAATAACAAAAAAAATCAATCTAATTGACCCTAATTATTCATTAGGGTATAGATTATCCGTGTATAACACAGGAAATGAATCTCTTTTCTTTTAACAAAATATAACTAGTTAATATGGTGAAGTAGTTCAACTTGGGCACCAAGTGAGTCTCAAGATGAGCAGAAGACATTTTCCACTCTTTCCCTATCAATCTCTGTCAAATCAGTAGAGTACAAATCAACTGCAACACGTGGCTGATGGATACATGACATTACCAATACCATACACCTAATTTACATATATCTAACCTCTTTGAATGTGATCAATTTATATTAACTTCAGGCAGATTTGTTCACTAACAGATCAGGTTGAAACTGTTTCTTGATCCATCCAAAGTTGTAAAAATTCTGCAGGAAATCAAGATGTGGTGTAACGTGTAAAGGGGTTGCTAAATGAACCAAGACTTGTACTCAAAAAGAGTTTAAGATTCATCCTGAGTTTTAATGATCCTTTTTGATCTTATAACAGTATTAAAGGAGTTGAAAGATTCATATGTACTCAAACTGATAAGAGATGATTCTGTTTCTTTTTCGAAGTGGTAAGATTTGAACCAACCTATCCTCTCTTGAGTGGTCAGGAAGAGAAATGATACACACCCAGTACGTTTTTCTGTCACAAATATCTGTGAACAAACCTCAAAAGAACCAAGAAGACGAAAAAGAATTATACTACTACGTACCCAGAAACCCATATACAGTACCCACCAACTGTTCCTTGTGTCAAGTGAAAGCAAAAAGAAACAAAAGGAAACGCCAAAAGAAAAGGAAGAGCCACCTTATCTTCAAAAATTGAATTCATGGTGGTGATCTCCAACTTTGTAAGCCAATGTCGTTGTGTCTCCTTGAGGGGCCAGAAGTTGGTATAGGGAAATGTCTAGGCAAGAAGTTCAAGTAGTGGCCTTTGTACGTATCAGACTTTGCGTTGAAATGGAATGGATTGGTGGTTCTTGAGCCATGAGTGTGACAAACAAAGAAAACGAACCACAAGATGGTCCATACAAGTAGTATAACCACGACCTTTCTTTTACTTTGAGGAAGAACCATCATGCAAGACTACTGCAAATGGAGAAGGCTTCTTCTTCTTCTTCCTCCTTGATATTGATCCACTGATATGAGCAGCAAGATGAGAGCACGAAACATGAGAAGCTGAAACTGAAATTGAAACTCTTAGTAGTAATAACAGATAGCTGTTGGATTTGTGTTTGAGTGAAGCGAGGAAGAGGGAAGCAGAGAAAAGAGATGAGCTTTAAAAGAGATAAAGAGATTCTTCTTCCACTACAAGTAGTAGTCGTAGTAGTGTAATATCTGAAGCATGAAAAGCTGGACACTCAACCTTTTCGATTGGTCTTTATGGTAAGAAATTATTATAAAAGAGATAAATATGAAAAGGGTTTTCTCTTTTGTGATCAGACAACCAAAGAAAGTGAAGTTCTTGTAAAAAGAGAAAAGATGGAGCATGAAAAAAATAGAGGAAGAAGAAGAAAGAAAGGTTGAAAGATCAGAGGAGGGTTATGGAATGGTCATGGTTTCTTGTGGTTAGGTGAGTGCTTGGTCCCCACTTGGTATTTAATTATGGCCGACTGTAAGGAACTGTTACTGTTGTTTTAGACTCCATCAACAGGAACTTGTCCCTTTTACTTCTTCTCCTCTCATCTCATCTTCTTGCAGGGTTTGGTTCACCAACTCTGAACAAATTCTTGTAAAGTTAAAAAAAAAAAAAACAAGATATACATTATACCCTCTAATCTCCGTCAAACTATTATGATAGTATCCAAGAATGGATTCTTTAAAGTTAGAAGGTACAAACAGAAATAAAGTATGAGAACAGTAAAGTATAGAATAGTATTCATTTTCTCTGACTCTAATGTAACCCATTCTCCTGAATCAAAGGGACAAGACGCTCATATCTCAATCCATCCATTCGTGTACAAGAAACCAAGACGTATGATATGATCGTGTACTATATATTTGTCCTTAGTCCTTGCACTATCTCTTGTACATGTACTATTTTACCTCAACTTCAAGCTATCTCCATTCCTTATTCTGTTCCTAGGAATTATCAGTTCTCTTTTTATTTTATTTTATTTACAATAAATATATATATATATATATATATATATATATAAACTCGAATTTGTTTATGAATGCTGTTATCTTAAACTGAAATGTCATTTATAGCAAAGAAAAAAGAAAGTTCCTACGGATTGAACCACCTCACATGACTCTCTGGATTCAACTTCGACCCTTACTAACCCAAAACCTAAACGCCATTCCTGACAACGACAGAGAAAAAAGAAAGTTCCTACGGGTTGAACTACATCGAACCACGACTAGCTGTCTTTTATTGCAGGACACCCACAAAGATAAGAGGAGTAGGAGGTGGTTTAGGGGTTCGTGTTAATGGTCATGTCGTCTACAAGTAGATCCCAGTTGTCCATTGTCCATTTCCCCATACATTGTCATTTGTCACACCACACGATATGTGAGAGTACGTGAAAAAGGTTATCGTCTATCTCAATTATAAGGGGATAACAGAAGATAGAGATGTTTCTGATGCGTACATGGTACTTACTATATAATATTATTAAGTAGCTTCTTAAAGTATAAAACAAAGAAGAAAATAATTCAATTCAAGATTAATAATAGGGTTAGATGTGTTAGGTCCGAAGAACCCACTTATATGAGAGATTTTTTATACGGGCCTAGTAAAAGAATATATTTGTGGGTTTTAACACTACATTTCAACTCAAAATCTTAAGACATTAGGTTTATGGGTTCTTTCCACGTATATGTCCTTTATTAGTTTCATCTCTTTCTAATGTGAGATCCCTACTCACACTTGACATTTCAATAATCTCTCCTTTAAGTGTGAACTTTCACATTAGGCTTGGACTCCTTCTTGAGCGAAAGTCTTTTTTTCTTAGCAACTCGAGTATATAGCGTCATCAAGAGCCCTTTTACTCTATTAGTCTGGACCCACCAAGAGTCTCCTTGCTCTTCTTCGTGGGGAGGCAACTACGGAATCCGACTACAGTCTCCATACTTGTCCCTTCTCGAATCATCAGCTTTGATATCACTTTCTGAATCTGGGGAGCCCACTTACACTGGAGATCATCAATACGAGCCTAGTAAGAAAACATACTCATAGACTTTGACACTACACTTCAACTCAAAATCTTAAGGCATTAGGTTTATAGGTCCTTTCCATTTATATGTTCTTCATTAGTTCAATCTCTTTCAGATGTGAAATTCCTACTCGTACTTGATGTTCCAATAAGATAGCATAAACCTTAAATTTCTTTAAAAATCACTTTTCTTATATTTCAAATAAAAATAATGACAAAATATGAATATTAGGCTATGTTTGATACAACGGTTAGTAATGAAATAAAATAGAAAATATTATTTCATCGCTTGAGATGAGAGTTTATGATAGAATGAGAGGGTTTCATGTTACATCCTAAATGATTAAAATGAGTTACATCCGATTTAGTGGATTTATGATGGAATGTAAAATAATAATTATATACTATCTAATATACTCTCAATAATTTTTTATAATGTCAATTATACCCTCAACCTTAATAACAAACAGCCAGACAATACATCTCATTATTCTATCAAGGGTAGAATAGTCATTCATTATTATTATACATGCATTATCTTCTATTTCATCCATCTTCCAAATAATATTTCATCATATTACATTACGAACCATTTCATTCCTCTCAAATAACAATTTTCTAATACTACATTTATTTACATTTTATTCTATTATAAATAATTCCATTTTATTCCATTAAAAACCTTACGTTTAACCAAAAATAGCCTTAGATATGGACTAATTAAATGTTATTTATATAATAATTAAACTCAACTTTCAAATTTGAACTGAAATAATTAAATTTAATTTAAACTAATAATTTATTATAATTATTTAAAATTATTGATTTGAAAATAATAATAATAATAATAATAATAATAATAATAATAATAAGAAGAAGAAGAAGAAGTAGTGAGTGGTTGAACTTTCAATCAGATGTCTTAATCTGATGCTTACAGGAGTATTTGAGTATCAGAAAATGCCAAATACCATGATCTTGGCTGGTGAAAATTATTATTTAATATATACAGAAACATATGCATGTCAGCATAAGTAAGAGAATTAGTATTTTCCTAAAATTATTTAATAAAAATTACACATCAACATCATTGATCATAAAATTACACATCAACATCATTGATCATACTCAACCCCATCTCAAAGATTTTTTTCTGTAAATTGAGAAAAATACAAAGAAATTCGTAATATTAGTATTTCTAAATTTTATGAATAAAATTTTTAACAATATGATATTTATTTATTATTGAATTATTTAAATAATAATTTTTTGTAAAAAATATTTATGTTAGAATTAATTAATACATATAAATTTTAATAAAATTTTAGAATTAAATTCTTAACTTTAATCATTGTAAATTTAATAGAAACTAGTGCTTATCATTTCCTCAAAAACTATTCATCTCATCCTTTGGATGACTGACCTACCTAGCACTATAAAGATAAAGAAATTCTTTCCCGTCGTTGTAAGCACACTCACTACTGTCGATAAAATAACTTCTCTTATCCAGAGCCTTTTCTATTATCTCCATCTCTTCCTCAACCAAGCAACTATACATTGTTGCCCATTCTTGTTTAATTTTTAAGTCATTTAGATTCATTTTTGGTTTAGGTTCGACTACAATGGATATGGATGATTTAATTAATCATGACTTTTCGGCCAATATTATAAAAGTTGAATTTTGATATATCCAGTTGGAACATCTTGTAGCTCGAAGATGTTGTGGTCTTCAATAAACTCACGAAATTTTTGTTTGTAACGAATCCCTTTTGACAAGATTTGTAACTCTTTTACTCAGTAATAAATGTCTACTCAAATTTAATTTTTTTCTAAGTTTGGCAACTTAAAAAAATCAAATCATTTCTTTTTTTAAGGTGTACTCAAATACATATAATAATTTGTAATATTATATTTAAAAAATTCACGAGTCAATTAATTAAATTTTACAATGATATATTTAACTTAAATAATTATTAAAGTCTTATCTAACATTTAGAAAATTTGAGAAATCTTTGTAATATAATCCATTAAAGGAGCAATACGAACTTGATTAACTTTTTTATGAGATGATTATGTTTGCCTTAAAAAGATAAATACTTAATGGTTTTGAGCATAACAACTAAGAATGACCAAAACAAAAATGCCCATTTTGAATCTACAAACGTAATAAGTTGATAGTACAAGACCATCATCAAATCAAAGGGACCTTGCACATCAAAACAAACCAAATCAAGAACATAGATTTACCCCTTTTTCTTTTTTCCTCGAGAGTGCATTAAAAATCACATCAACTACTACTCCAAGAGAGGAAGGTCTTGACCATTAGATTCAAGTTTTTGATGCATCCATCCAATAAAGTATAATTAGATTACCCCACTGATTTGATAGGAGAAGCAATATTGAAACACCGGACCCCTCTACTTATGTATAAATCGAACTGTTTTGTGGGGTAAACCCATTAAAAAAAAAGAAAAGGTGGAAACTTACAATCCGTTGTGTCATTAAGTTTCTTAGTCTAGCTTTTGTTGTGACCTGTAAATTAAAGGGTCATGAAGGTTTCATTTTATCGAGGAAAAAGATAAAGATACTTGGCCCCAATCTAGCATGATATGATCGGGATGAACAGAATGTGATTGACGAAGAAATCGTGTGTAATTTGCATAAAGGGAATATAAATGGTTTTATTCAGCAAAAATAGTTTTCATGTACATTTTTTATTTTATACAAATGAATTAGATTGTATTTTTATAATGGTTGAATTCGTACATGTTATTATTTGAGTGGGTCGGATGAGAATCGGGTCAATCTCGAGTTAATAATTTAAATTTCTTAAATATATTTAATCTTCGAAAGGATTGAGTTTCGATCTTACTTATTTTAACGAAATGAAAGGATTTCAAACTTGAATTTATAAACTAGCTAACTGTCTTTTTCTTGACAATTGACACCAATTTGGTTTCAAACTTATTAAATCAAGATTAGATTACTTAATAATGCATTTAAAAGATTAGATTACTTAAACTTTGAACCGTTCATGAAGACTTGATCAGAGAGACATGAAGATGAAGTAGG
Organism: Erythroxylum longipes; assembly: GCA_027563885.1. Classification (NCBI taxonomy): domain Eukaryota; kingdom Viridiplantae; phylum Streptophyta; class Magnoliopsida; order Malpighiales; family Erythroxylaceae; genus Erythroxylum; species Erythroxylum longipes. The sequence goes on along the minus strand of JAOQMS010000180.1, from coordinate 753,136 downwards.
AATTGACATTTAGGTTGAAAATTTAGGTTTCTGTCTGCAGGGGAAAGAAGAATGGACCCTATGAAACACAGAATTTTCTCAATTTGACCAGCTTTTTCTTAACCTTGAAAGTTGAAATATACATTATTGTATATAACCAATGATGAATTCTGCCAATCTGAATCCTGAAGAGTGAAAACCCCATCACCATCAGCATTCTCAAAACATGATATATATATATATATATATAAGTGGGTTATATAAAATATTTTAAAAATTAAACCAAAAATTAAATAAAATAAGAAATTTAAAATTTAAAGATTGAATTAATATTAGACCTTTATAAGATCGAGATATAGTAAATACTAAACAAAATTGAAGAATCTTAAATAAAATTGGAAAAAAACTATTCTTATCCGTAAAAAAATTAAATTTTAATTGAAGAAGTAGATTATTAAGTAAAAATCGACTGATTTACTCTAATTTATAAAAATTAATCGATTAATCAATATACTAATTAGTTAAAAATTTAATAATTAATTTAAGAAGTAAATTGTTAAATAAGAATTGACTAATTAATTCTAATTTATAAATATTGATTTATTAAGTAATAAATTAATTAGTTTTTCATAATAATAATAAATCAAATTGGAAATTTAATTTGTTCAAGCATTGTTTATTTTGTTTCTGAATTGAAACCATTAGTTTGATCTTTCTAACATTCTCAAGGCTTGATGAGATTGGGCTTGAGGAAGATGATGGCCCTGCACAGAAACTTTTTATATTTATAATATTACAAAAAGGATAATGGAAACTAATACATATTTTATACTACTATGGCTTGGTTTGAGAAAGCGGTGACGGTTAATAACCTATTGAAATCAATATGCTAAAATAATAAGTACTTATGTATTTGGGATTGCTGTTTTTGTAACTGCTGAAACATGAAAATAGATGTTTCGCAAGTGCGGTTGTGGTTGCTGAAAAGAAATAAAATGACTAAAAAGTCCATTGGTTTAATAAACTATTAATTATTGTATAAATAATTAAAAAATATTATTAGTCATATAAATTTAATATTATAAATAATAAAATATTAAATTAAAATAAGAAATATATAAATAAAATAAATTTAGTCAAGATGATACGTTAGACTTACTTTCTATTAGTTGAGGGTATAATGGAAAATAATAATTATCATAAAGTTATTAATGGAAAGTAGAATTTCTACAGCAACTTCCTTTTTAATCAAAATTTGCCCTAACACCATACTTTCTTCCGACCTCCGGTTGTTCGCCCGCAGATTCAAACATATGACTGCGTTCAAAAGTTGCAATGAATAAGTACTTGTCTCTACCGCACCGCATATCCAAATGCAACATATATATATATATCTCATAAATAACAAAGGTGTTATTGTTTAGGATGACATTAAATCAAGTTAGTTTTGTTAGACTCTAAATCTTCATTACTAATAACGTATTTAATGCCTTAAACATGGTTTTAGAGTTAACTATGCAATTAGAAAACATAGTAAAGTCCAATTAGCTTTTTATCTTCTCTTAGTTAAAGTTTCGGAAAACATAGCAAAAGCCCCTATACTTATCACGAAGAGATTTGAATGGAAAACGTGTGTTAACTCGTAGGAGAAGACAAGTCAACGATATGCTTGCGTTTGGTTCGAACAAATCCTCTCCAAATCGACTCCGTTCACTTCCTACATTTTAAAAGACAAAAGTTACTAGGGTTGGCAAAAATAGTCCAACCTGGTGCCCCAAGTCAACAATCTCACTACTGATTTTAATTATCAAAATTTCTGGTCAGGTTCGAGGTTTTTTTTTATAAAAACCCGAAATTTAAAAAGTCTTGTGTTCGAATCTTTCTATTTACACTCTTTCAATCGAGTCTGTCGTACAGAGTTTGACTCGTATGAAATAACTAATTGATGTAATTTATAGGCTATTGTATCAATCCGAAGATTTACCTAGTGCGCATCCAAGTGATAGCAGTTTCGGGTTCCTCTATTCTAAAAAAAAAACAAATCAAGATAGTTTATATATAAATTAAGCCTCTAGTTTGTAATTTAAGTCACTGAGGCTTGGATGATATTGAATTAAGCTTTTAGGGATTCGATAATTTAAACTTTGTCCTTTTCTTTTTTCATGTATGTATGTTTTTTCAAGTGCAAATAATACATGAACGAAGTTTGTGTAGGTTATTTTATTTTTTAAATAAATTGAAATTAGCAAATTTATGTCAAACCCTAAAAAATTGATGAAATTAATAATTTATTAGGGCTAAATTGTTCTTAAACTTGAAAAAACTTAAAAAAATACAATTCTTTAATTCTAGTTTTAAGAGACATAAAAGCAATTTTGATTGAATAAAAATATAATTAATAATTTAAGTTAATATTATATTTAATTTTATCTAATAAACTTAATAATTTCATAAAATTCATCTTAATTTATTAAAAAAACAAAAAAAAAATTAATATTATCTAATGTTTTAAAAACCAAGTCAGTTCGACAGTGAAAACCTTGAACCAATTAACATTTCGTTTGGTTTCAACTTTTCAGTTTTAATAATTTTTGTTGTTAAAACCGACCACATTTATTAATTAATCTATTAGCTTTCGTAAAGTAATCATTTTTTATAAACTAAAATAAACAGACTAATTTTTATTTAACATTTTCTTTTTAATTAAATTTAATTTTATTCGATAGGTAAGGATAGTCTTTTTCAATTATTTTTAATTTTATTCAATCCTTAACCGGTTTTATGACATCTAATGTCGATTGAACCTTTTAAACCTTAAACTTTTTTTTTATTAGTTTAACTTTCTGTTCGATTTTGAAAACAGTGATATTATCAAAAATTATATCTTAAAACATGAAATTTTTTCCACCCCTTTAAAAATTAATTTTCTTATCACTATCATCAATAGGCTTTTTAAGTCTTTAATATCTTCTTTTTGTTTTTTTTTTTAAATTTTCTCAACATTGACTTCATCAAAATGGCTATCAAATCTTTGTCATGAATGAGAAACCCTAGTTGGTCGTAGTATGAAAGTTTGAAAACCATTTTTCCAAAATTTGACTTTGAAACCGTAAACAAACCCCAATAACTATGCATGTGTGGAGCAGATACACCAAATCGATAAACAGGAAATTGAGTATACGTGGTTAGGTTTTGGTCAATTTTTGGCAACTGAAGACTTAAAACAAGTCTTTGTCTTTGAAACTTTGATGTGTGAGTGAGTCAAAACAAGCTAAGCGGCCGATACACACAACTCGTGTTATTGTCATGCACAAATGTACTTAGTTACGTATGTACTTCCATTACCACACAATTGTTCTTCTCGAGTCAAAGGATACGTTTATTTTTTAAATTATTATATAAATTAATAATAATAATAACAATAATAATAAGGTAACACGTACGTCTGAAGGAGTGATCATAAATTTCATGTGAAATCATTTATATGAGTTCAATAATTACATTCACTATGAATAATGGAATACATGCTACTGAAGTTATTATTATCATAATTAATTATTATTCGTATCGTACCTAATAATGTCTGGTATACAACTATTACAGTAATAATGGTAGGTATGATGGTACAATGTAAATACACTTGGAATCCAATGAAAATATGAAATCCCACTCAAGTAAAGATGAATATTATATTAAAGCAATTGAAGCGATTCTGTACGGTGTTCAAGGGGATGCTACGAATTATAAACTAATTGATCAAATTCATCTTCAGATCTATAGGAATTGGCAGATTCGCTTTCTTCACATTTCTAGAAGTACTAATATGATTGCTGACTATCTTGCTAAGTTGGGGCTCTCTGATGTTGGCAGCCTTTGTTGTCTATCTCATCCCTCTACTGCTCTTATGGTTATTCTTTGCTAGGATAATGTTGGCCTGATTTAGACTGACTCTTTTTTTGCTGTTTTGCTCTGACTGTTCTCCTTTTAATATAAAAGAGATGAATATTATATATCTAGCAAGTAGGTATCGATAAAATTTGATAATTATATAATTTTTATTTTTATAAATAGAATTCGACCGTATTGGATTAATGTATCCTATAGATATATTAGTTCTTATTATACCTAACTAAACTATGTGCAATTGCACCATTATATGACATAATCTAAGAAATTTACTCAATACTTCACATGCTTATTCTTTCGTTTGTGTATATATATATATGTGTGTGTGCATATGTGTGTATTTATGTAAAGGTTTCAAACTTTATAAAACCTTATAAGTTAATATTATAAGTTAGGGATGACGGTCAATTCAAAGTATGACTTAACGTGGATTGACATAACGTGGATTGACCAGATCCAATCAACTCGAAATTCAAGATAAATTTTAGTTTAAAAGATTGACCGAAGGCCTAATTCAAACTATTGTGTAATTTTTACTATAAAACGGCATGATTAGACCGAACTTGACCCATTGTCATCTCTCGTGCAAGCCATCCTTCCTAACCATTATGCTCTTGGTAGGGAATGATAATGTAGGCAACGAATTGAGGTCTCTTTTGAACTTATGAAAGCAAACAAGCTTTCCACGAGGGGATAGTGGAAATGAATGATGGTGTGTTTGGAACCTACTTAATTAGCTTGGATTAAGCATCATGAATTCGTGAGGAAGGCAAAATGTACCTGCTCACACTTTCGGTGCTATTTGCTATTCCAATCATTCCTCTTTGTAATGGATATGCATAATCATTAGCTCTCCATTGAACTTGGAAACCCAAAAAAAAAAAAAAAAAGAGTTCACATACTTAGCCCTACCATACCAACTTGATTTTCTTATAAATCCAAGCTACATTGTCACAAAAAAAAAAGGTTCAAAATTAAAATTTTTGTAAGTTAATTTAATTGGTATCGAAGGGTTTGATTTAATTTTTAAAAAATCAAAGACTTTGTAGAAAATATAAATTAAAAAAGAAAAGAATTGATTAAAAGTACCACCCTATAGAGGTAATAATGAATGCTATAAATTGTCTATTGCAGAATCTAATGCGTAAATTGAGGGCATTTACTAGACATCGCCGTTCGAATGAATAATAAATAAATACTCTTGTCAAAATTTTAAAAATATATTTATATTTATTTTCTACAAATTAAAAAAAAATGTATAAGAGCATAAAATGAGGGCCAAATATTTCTTTTTGATAAATAAAAATAATACTATTAAAAAACAATAGTTTTAAAAAAGAGCATTTTCAAAAACAAAAAGAAAAGCTATCCGGTACATAAGGCTCCGTATTTTGTGGGGGTAGGCAAGGACAGGGCCGGCACCCGTCTAGAACTCATCCTTATAAATAATAAAATAGGAACATTTTATTCTCATAAAAAAATAAAATGAATCAAAATAGAGTTTACTCTTAACCTCGTAAAAAATAATAAAAAGAGCTCGTAGTTTGTTTATTTATATTCTTTGTGAGGGCTTAAAAATAGGTAAAAATAGAATTTTTTTTACTTTACTCAAGATCTATAAAATATTAGAAACGACCTATGTGAAGGTCATAAAATAGTTATCAATTGTACACAACCGTCTTTTTGTACTTTAGAAAGAGACTATTTTAATGACTTGAATTTGTGACCTTCTAATCACAAGGAGTAAACTTACTTGTTACTTCAAAAATAAACAAATTAAAAATAAGGGACTAATAGTCTAATATTGATAGACAAATATGCATTATTTTAATATTATATTGTCTAAATATATTTTTTAATTTTTAACGCGTAATTATTCATTTTTAATGTTATTATTATTAATAATAAAATTATTTATAAATAAATGTTAACGTTAAAATGTAGTTCTGATATCAACGGACCAACCGAACCTAAAGTGGGGTCCATTGCACCGTCACGTGTACCTTCTGCTCTGATTGTAGCCGTTGATATTGATGATAATTAGATTATCCAACGGGTGGAAATTAAGGAGAGGGTGAGGAAAGATACAATAAGGTGCTTCCAAATAAAGAAACAATCCCAACGAGCTTTGACCATTGACCAAAAAGTTTTAAAAAAAACAAATTATATATAAAAAAAGAAAATGGATGACGTCACCGAATTTCTTTAAATGCTCCGCCACCACCATTCTCTCTCTCTACTTTCTCGCATTTTCTCACTGCTCTCTGTAAATTTTCTTTCGAACCAAACACCATGGTGAGGGACTTGTGCATAACTATTCCCAGCTTCTTCAGATGTCCCATCTCGCTCGACGTCATGACGTCTCCGGTGAGCCTCTGCACCGGAGTTACTTACGACCGCGCAAGCATTCAGCGGTGGTTGGATTCCGGCAACAACACGTGTCCCGCGACCATGCAGGTCCTCCATACCAAGGAGTTTGTGCCCAACCGCAACTTGCAACGTCTAATCCAGATCTGGTCCGAGTCAGTGCAGCGTAACCGTCGAGTCGACTCAGGTGCTAACTCGGTCCCCTCACGCGATGAAGTCGAAAGCATTGTTAAAAGCCTCAGGTCTGGTAATCGAGAATCGAAGCGGATTGTTGACTTTTTATCGAAAATCCTGTGTTTTGCTAAAGAATCGGAGGAGAATCGGGAGTTGTTAGCTTCAAGGGAGGATTTAGTGCCAATGCTCATCGATTTCTTGGCCGATACTCAGTCTGTTAGTGACATTGAACTAATCGAAGAACTTGTTAGGATTTTGGATATAATTTTACCAAAAATTGGAGGCAGAAAAAAGGAGCTTATGACATTACTATTGAAGAAGAGGAATAACGATAACGATAATAGTAACGGCCTATATTCGCTTCTCTTTATTCTTCAACAAGGAAAGAGCTTGGATTCAAGAATCGGATCGATTAGGATACTGGAAGCGGTGGCGGTCGACGCTGAATCGAAGTTGATAATCTCAGAAACAGACGGGTTATTACCAGAACTGACAAAATCCATATGCTTAGAGTCCGATCCATGCTTGATCGAGGCTGCGTTATCGTGTCTAATCGCGATTTCGATGTCAAAACGCGTTAAAACCAAGTTAGTTCACCTGAAAACAGTCACCGAACTGAGGAAGTTACTGAAATCAGTTAATATGAGTGTATCTATCACTGAGAAGGCGATGAAGGTTCTTGAAATGGTAACGTCGTGCGGGGAGGGAAGAGAGGAGATGTGTAACGACGAGGAGTGCGTGGAAGCGGTGATGGAGAAGATGTTAAAAGTAACGGCGGGGACGACGGAGCACGCGGTGACGGTGCTGTGGAGCGTATGTTATCTGTTTAGAGATCGGAGAGCGCAGGAGGTGGTGACGAGGATGAATGGGTTGACCAAGATATTGTTGCTTATGCAGAGTAACTGCTCGCCGGCGGTGAGGCAAATGGCGGCTGATTTGTTGAAGATATTTCGGGTGAATTCCAAGTCTTGCCTTTCAAGTTACGATACTAAGACTACCCATATCATGCCCTTTTGATGTTATGTTGAAAGAAGAAAACAGTTTTTTTGTAATTTTGTAAATCAAAGGAACAGAAATTTTTGGTAGTTAATACAACAAAGGAAATTGGTTCAACACATCGCACTGTTCATTCATTGTTCTCAATTTTCCGTTTTAGTTTGCCATCTTCTTTTTGTTAATCTATGTGAAACACTGTTCGTTGCACTCTGACGATTAACTTCTGTTGATCTTTGCTCCAATTTCAACTTTAAGTTAGTCCTCATGTCAACGTTAAATTATAGAGCATATTCTTCACATTCATTTTTTCCTAGAACTAGACTAATCTTTAAGGTCAATGTGAGGTTAGTGCATGTGAAGCAAATCTTATAGTTTGGAATGGAAACACATGAGCTGGAAATGCAACGAAATGAATTGGATGCCCCTCACGTAAGGAGCTTCAGAGATTCCTGAGATCAGCACCCCACAGAAGCTTGAAAGAGCCAGAGTAGCAGCAAATACAGTAAGTAACTTTGACCCTAAAGCTGACTATGTAATTTCTTAATTGAAATTGCAAAGAAACATACAAAGGTATATAGTGTGGTGATTGATAGAGAGAGGCAAAGTGCCGCAATTTCTGAGATGGGTTTTGCTTTGCCAACGGCTGCTTTTTGTTATTGTATGCTGAGCTCTTCCCTCTTTTCTTCGTTTGATTCGAGTAAAATTGTATTGTTTTCGATTGCAAAAAGGAGTGGAAGAGCTCGGGATCACAATCCAAAAAAGAAATGTGTTTAAAATTGAAAGGAGATGCACTGACTCTAGGTTTGACCACCGATCTCTGTGACACCATCAAGATGGGCCCTTTGGAAACACACAAAAGGAAAGGAAAGGCGAGAAGAGGTATTTCTATTTTCAAAAAGAAACATGTTCCTCTGTTTTGTTCATATTTAATGTAATGGCAATACGTGGTTCCTTGTTGTGTATTGGCCTTTTTGAATTGATAAAAGGGGAATGGGATTGGTTGCAGCCAGCGAGCATGTCGAAAGTTAAGGTCGTTGAAGGGTCATGGAGAGGATTGTTCCCTGAGCACTTGAAAGGGGTCCCTTTGCCCTTTTTGCGGTTCTCATACTTTTTCTTTTCTTTTCCATTATATAAAAATAATTGTATTGTTTTGGTGGGTGTTATTCAGGCATTGGATCCTGTGTGATTGACAATCTAGGAGTTGCAGTACTAAAATTAAAAAAAAAAAAGTTTGGGTGTGTGATACCGGGATGCAACTTGTTGATTGTTTCTAGTGGAGGTGTCAATTATTCTCCATTAGGTACCATGTTGGGCATGTCATGTGAAACTTTATTTGATTGATGGGAGAGGGTTTCTTCTTAGTATCGTAGCAAAAACCTTGAGGCTATTGGATTTCAAGTGGGGACCTTACGTCATCATTATCAACACTCAAACAAATAAATATATTAATATATAAATCTTAGGAAAGAGAGATCGCTTATGAGATTGATGGAATAGGCTTGATTGATAAGCTACTTCTCCAGGTATTAAGGAACCTGATGATAGTTACCTGCACCCTATTTACTCCTTTTTGGTCTTAGCTTTCTTGTTTGTTGTTTCTTGCTGTTCTTGTTGCTGCTTTGTTATCACCCTCATCTCCTAGTCTCAAAAGATAAGAGTGGAGTTAAATCACCCTAGTTATTTTGGCTTGATCTATTTTGTAGTTTCCTTTATATTGTCTCATAGCATGAACAAGAGTGAGATGTTGGCACATTACACACCCACAATAGCTTTTGCCTTTTATTTTTTTTATATGAGAAATTTTGGTTAAGTCTTGAGGGTTGGTGATTTGTCCCGTTGGGCTTGGGACACGTTGGTCCATAATTCAAAATCAATCTCATTAACATTGCACCAATAAGGATGAACTCAAGTGGTAGATCAAAAGTTTGATGCACATCTTTTAGGATAGGATTGAAGTATAAAGAAAGGAAGATTAACCTAAAAGTGCCTTTACTTCGGGATTCATTTCGTTAAAAGCTCCCATGTTCTTGTCTTGTTGATGATGTTTAATAAGGTGGGAAATATATGTCCATATACCTTCCCTAAGCTTTGATTAAACTTCAGTGTTAGCCAAGGAAAAAGATGTTCATGGTGTGATGGACATGTTTAAGAAGTTGTCCTTTCTAATTCATTAGTATAGTGACAACATTGTATCACCTATTTCCTATTATGGTGTTTGGTGACAACATACTGATGTAAAACATTAGCAACAGACTTTTTGGTCAGTAAGTAACAGAATAGTTTTGGTGCTCCCAACATAAACTTCACAAGAGTTTGTTTATGTGGGAACTAAGAAAATAAAATAAAAAAGATTAGACCAATGACGTATACAATACTTGTGCAATTGAACGACTTAGATAAATATCCCATGATGAGGTCCGAGCAACTGTTTACCAATAACAACATAGGTCTGCACAAAGTCAGTAAGATCATGTATGGAAGGTAAAGAAAAAAAATCAACCTAGGATCACCACCAAACTCCACTTAATTGTGGATTTGGTTCTATTTATACTTTTTAAGTCCACTAATGACCAACCAATTAGAGCATAAACAAGAAGCTTGGGTAGTCAGATCTCCAAGGTAATCCGAAATAGGAGAGTGTGATGGACCTCGGAAAGATTTTGCACACAATCTCAATGTTGTTTACAGGAAAAGAGATCCATCCAGACCTCAGGCAATATGTTTTGCAAGAGAGAGGATCTTGACATGCTTCTTTTGTCTCAGCTCATGGGGCACTGGACCAAAGACCCTGGTTCCAACAGGCTGCCCCTGTTTATCAACAAGCACCACAGCATTGTCATCAAACTTAATCTCACTCCCATCACATCGACCTCGCTGCATAGCAGCACGCACAACAACGGCATAAACAACCTTTCCTTTCTTCACTTTTCCATTTGGTGCAGCTTCCTTTACAGAAGCAACTATGGTATCCCCCAATCTGGCCCCCTTTTTCCCCTTCAAAGCCTGTATGCACATGACCTTCTTAGCTCCAGAATTATCTGCAACTTTGAGAACAGTCCTCATCTGTATGAAAGTTCTTTGTTGCTACATACATGCAGCATCATCAGCATATCGATAATTTAGTTAATGAACGATAAAATGGGAATTGAAATGATGGAAAGACTGGACTTCATTTCCACTGACACGGATTAATTAATGACAAAGAAACAACAATCTTATTGCTCCAATAATCTCAACAAAAGCAGACATAGTTTGGGGAACAACAATGCTTTCTGAGGAAAGAAGCACCTTCCTGATAATTTAGAATGCTTGACAATTCATCAAAGGCCACTTCTTCATCAATATTTCCAAACTATATTTTAATATATTGTGTAAATTTCTTATCTTGAGCAGTTACAGGTTCTTATCAGATCTTTAGTTTAACAATTGGTCACCCCCGATGAAAGACCAAACCAGTAATCTCATATTTGAGATATAAGTAAATTCATGGGCAAATCCACAGACCTGAGATAACAAATTGTTGCATGTCACCTCACTGGATGCATTCAAGAAAGCAGAAAAACTGTCAACGAGGCCTCCCAACACTGTTCGGCTCCCTGCTCATTTTGCAATTCGTCAATATTGATGCATGATGAACATAGTCTATTACTTATGAACCAAAACAGAATCATTAACTTCATGAAGAAAAAAAATAAGGGACCAAAATGTACTTCTCTATTTAAAAATTTTATTTGTAGCATGAGACTTCATTTTTCAAATTTTTACTAATTTAACTAGTAAAGGAATAAGATCTACAGAAAGAGGTAGAGTGATAGGAACTTGCAACTTTGTATAAAGATTCTCCAGTATGCTTTGAAGTACGTTATAAATAATTAATTATTGATCTGTGTATTCGGGAGTCACAACTTTGTTAATTTGAAGAGTCTTTTTACACCAGCATACTTAAGACCAAATGGGTATAATATGAGTTAATAGTAAAGAAAATCAGTCAGAATGTCAAACTTTTAGCTGTAGACCAAACTCAAGAACCAAAACAAGATTGTGTTCAAATAAGAACTCATAAAAATGTAAATCAAATGGGACTTCGTAAATAAAAAACACATACCACGCGAGCATTTGGAAGCTAAGCTCATTGCCATGTTATCCCCACTTGCAAAACCTTGATCACTGAGAGAGGAGAAAGGATTAGACCTAACTTTCTAGCTTTCACACAAATAAGCCCCAAAACGCCTTTGCAAGTATAGTGTAAATATGAAAAGCACACAACAATGATAAAGCTCAAATCATGTCTTCAGGACAAAAAACAAGTATCAAACCATCAAGTGGCATGAATATATACATTTGGAAGCTCACATTTATAGGTCGACATGAAACAATAAAAGGTCTACTTAACCAAACCGTAATTTCACATTATTCGTGAAATTACACTATATAGACTTTGAAATCTATAAAGATCACTATCCAACAATTTAACTTAAGCAAGCAAAGTGTATGAGGAGCTCAATTTGAATATCAACTACTTTAAATTAGCTAACCGACACAAAAATCAAGCAAAATCGAATCCAAGTAATGTTCGAAATAACAAGATTTAAGGCATCTAACACACAAACTCATAAGCAACTACTTCCTACTTTTATATTTCTATAACAAATGCAAATACTTTGTGAAGTTCAAGACCCAAGCCTTCATGATCAATCCAGCAATGTCAAGAAAGTTACAAACTTAGAGTAGAACTGAACTACTAATCACCCAAAGTAGAGAACATTACAAAGTCTACCAAAAAGAGTTCAACTCGGGCATTTCATCGAACATCTTACAAACAATCTCAACCCCACCACAATTTCCCAAAAAAATAGAGAGAAATCATACATAGTACATAGACATTCTTGTTAAATCCCAATTTGAGCACGGACATAGACGTTCTTGTTAAATTCCAATTTGAGCACGGACCCATTAAAGGACTTGAGGAAATCACTAGGTTGAATGGGATTCAACTGTACATGGATGGTAATGAACCAAACCCAACAATACCCACATGATCAGAATGCTTGCAAAGAGAACACCACCCAAAACCTCAAAAGTATATCATATAGAACCGTAGCTCACCGAAAAGAAGAGCTTCCAAGCCGGCAAAAATGGAGCGAGAACTTGCAGTTGCAGGAAGAGCTGCGACTGAGGCTTTATTGAGAAAGTTTAGAAAGGGTTTTAGGGCTTAAAGCCTTCTTTCAGTTCTCTTGAATCCAAAAGGCCCAAAAGAAGAAACCTCTCAACATGTAAAACCTCTTGTGATTGTATTTCCTTTCAGTCTGTTTAGTTACTATCTCTAATATGCAGAGACGGAATGAGACGAAAATTTGGAGACGGAACAAAATAGAAATTGGAGACAGTGAGCTGTTTGGTTGTGATGGATAGAATAGAAACAATTGTCTTCGTCTCGAGGACAGAGATATGTTTAGTTGCAGGGGACAGAACATAAAAACAGTAGCTATGACGAAAATGCCCTATAGTATAATATGATTGGAAATATGTAATTTATTGATTATTTTATAATTGTATCAATA